>UESW01004160.1:148445-381806 GCA_900491605.1 Calamus simplicifolius
TAGTGAAGGGTGACAAGTTCGCTTTGAACCAGTGCCCTAAAAATGAACTTGAACAGAACAAATGCACAACATTCCATATGCTTCAGCTGTTGGAAGCCTAATGTATGCCTCAGGTTTGCACAAGACCTGACATTGCATTTGCAGTAGGAATGTTGGGAAATATCAGAGTAATCCAGGTTTAGACCATTGGAGAGCTGCTAAAAAGGTCATGAGGTATCTTCAAGGGACCAAGACTACATGCTCATGTATAAACAAACTGATCATTTGGAGATAGAGGGCTACTCAGATTCGGACTTTGCTGGCTGCGTTGATTCTCGGAAATCAACATCAGGATTTATATTTATTTAGCTGGTGGAGCCATATCATAAGGAGTGCAAAGCAGACCTTGACTGCTACCTCTACTATGGAAGCGGAGTTCGTTGCTTGTTTTGAGGCTACATCGCAAGGTGTATGGTTGAAGAGTTTCATCTCAGGGCTTAGAATGTTGACTCCATTAGGCCAATTAAACTGTACTGTGACAATTCAGCTGCTGTATTTTTGGCTAAAACCATAAGAGTGGTAGTCGAAGTAAACATATCGACATTAAGTATTTAGCCATAAGAGAACGTGTTAAAGAGAACAAAGGGTCATAGAACACGTTAGCACTGAATTGATGATAGCTGATCCTTTGACTAAAGGCATGCCAATTAAGAAGTTTAAGGATCATGTGATAAGAATGGGAGTTGGTTCCATGATATAATTGTATTGATAACAATTGTACAAAGAACTCTTAATTCAATCGTTTGTTATTTCTCATTCAGGTGTACACGTTATATGACTTTGAGAAATGATAAACTTTTCTTTTGTACTCTGAATAAACATATGGTTTATTCATTATGTTATGTTGTCACATTTGGAATAGTGGTAAAGAAATTGAATGCATTGTAATACATAGAAGATAATACTCAATTATAGAGGACCTATCGCTATGATTCATGTATTTAGTTTCTTATTCAGTGTTGATAAAATATACGGACCAAGTGGGAGAATGTAATAACCCGTGTCATTAATGGTCCTATTTTTATTGACTACGTTTCTCCTATTAAAGTGATAACAGCCCCCTCTCTTAATACCTGAACGCTCGCTTGATGGGGCATGCGGTGAAGGAATTGGGTATAAAAGGGGACCCATCCTAAGGTTTTACAACATGGTTCTCGAGAGAAATCCTAAGGTTTTAGAACATGGTTCTCGAGAGAGATCCTAAGGTTTTAGAACAGGGTTCTCGTGAGAGATCCTAAGATTCTCGAGAGAGAAACCTAAAAGCGGAGGCATTGGAATTGAGTCCCTGATCAAGAGCAATCCTGAAGGCATACACCATCTGAATGCGAGAGCTCGTTGATTAGAAGACCGATCCATCGAGAAGAGAAAGGGAAGATCAATCGAGATCCCTAAAGAAAGGAAGATCTCCCGTGTAGTCCAAAGGAAAACTATGAAGATCGAATTCCTTACCACCTTTAAATAATAATGGCTGAAGGTAATTAGTTTAAGCAAATTAAGTCTTACATAATAAGGTTGGAGGTGTTCTTCATGTAAACCATGTCTTTTAAATATAACGGGGATATCATAAAAAACCACTCACAGCGTCGACGAGATCCACGGAAGCTTGGAGGGACCGTACTCCACTCTGGCATCCCTACAAGTTCAGGCGAGAAAAAGAAACGCGAAGCAAAGAACACGAACACGATTAACGTACGTCTGGCCATTTGAAGCATAGAATTTATTTTTCATTCCAAAAGAGAGAGAGACCAAGAGGAAATAATATATACCACAACTATGCGATCATGATCCTTGCTGCAAACCAGCAATGAGACCTGCTCCACAAACTTCGGATTTTTCTCCCTCCCTGATCGATCCACAGCTAGCCATCACAATCTCTTTATGGCATCGACAAAATCGAAATCGATCCAACCATCCGAGAAGTAAATTATTAAAAGCCAAGAGGATCGATCGATCGAGGCTTGCCTTGAGGGGTGAAGAGGAGATACGGGACGTTCATGGCGTTCTCTGGATGGCCCTTGCTGAATTCCTCCACGGTCCTATCGACAAGCGAAGAAATCTTTAATCATAAAAGCCAGGAGAAGAGCAAATAGAAACGAAATCGAGGAGAAAAAAAAAAAAAAAAGGAGAGGGATGTACCTGACGTCCAAGTAGCGGTGGCCGGAGCACATGAGACGCTTCGCGGCGTGGACGTTCACGTCGCAACCGCTTCCGAGCAACTGGAATGGGCGGGCACATGAGGCAAAGAAGGAACAAGGCGATAGTATTAATTTAATTGCAACACCAAAACCATTTCATCACCCCATGATCGAGAAGCCAGCCATTATTTTTCGTATTCTTAATTTTAGCTAATAATTAAAAATGAGGAGGAGGAGGAACGAAGAGGAATGAGGAGGAAAATAGAAAGGGAAAGAGAGGGAATTTAATTCGTTACCTTAAAGTCGGAGGCATGGAGGAGTCAAAGTAGAAGAAAAAAAAGAGTCAAGAAGGCGCTGCCGTTGGCTTTACAGGCGCTGGTTTTCGTCCCTCCAACGGCACCGCCGGGAGAGATTAAGAAGGGAGTCGGTCGTAGCCGCATTTTGTTCATAATTTAGTGTTTTTTTTTTATTTAAAATAGTTATGAGCTAAGAAAATGATGTCTCAAGGAGTTAACCCCTCTCCGGCAGTCGTAATGGCTGAGTGGATCTGAAAGGCGTTAAAAATTAAATTTAAATTTTGATAAAAATTTATTATCATGAAGCTAAAAAATTATTTTTGATCAATTATCAAGAATCAATAAATGATAAACAAAAGCGTACATCAATCCATTGCTTGATCGCTCTTAAGAGCCATGCGGTTGACCTTCCAAATCATATTCCCAAAAAGCTCTTTAGATTTTTTTTTTTTTTTGAATTTTCTTTCTGATGATGAGATTCAAAGAAGAAGATCATACGTATGATTCAGGAACAATAACCGCTATATACACACACATACATATATATATATATATACATATATATATATATATATATGTATGTATGTATGTATATACATACATATATATATATGTATGTATGTATTATATATACATACATATATATATATATGTATGTATGTATGTATATATATATATGTACATACATATATATATGTATGTATATATATACATATATATATATATATATATATATATATATGTATGTATATTATATATGTATGTATCTATAAAACTTCATCATTATCTATTGGTATTTATTTAGTCCATCATAAAAAGAAATAACCCCTTAGATCTCTACATATTAAGATTCATACATTAAAGTTCAATCACTAAAACCTTAGCAAATCACTTTTAATTAGACTTAATCATATTTGACAGTCCGTAATATATAATTATTTCACGTATAAACTCAATGTTGAATTAATAATCCAATATATGAAAAAAAATATCAATGGTTAAAACATTTTTATCAATTTTAACTTAAAACCATTGAGGGTTCATTCCTCATGGCATGTATATAATAGAAGCAAAGCATTAACCAAGATGGGGTTTTAAGATACATATACATGCAAACATCTAAGGCATGCATGATTTAGCTTTTAATTAAAATTTAGCTTTATATATAATAACCCTTATCCCAAAATACTAAAAGTGAAATAATTAGAAACAAATTTCTCATTATTTAATCACATTAATGGCTTACATGTACTTTTCTTTTGTAATATCCATATCTAACATCTTTCACCATTGTTTTCTATTTGTATTACCTGATCGAGTCGAAGTCCTACAATCTCGGTAATAAAAAAATGTTAAAATTAGGGATATTACAAACTTTTTTGGCTAAGAAATTTTAAATCCGTACCTAACTTTGCTCATTAAAAAGAATTTTTCTATCAAAATCAAATCCTATCGCACTCTCAAAAATTTGAGTTGTATACAATTTTTACTTAGAGCTTTGTAATTCAATTTTTTATTAAAAAATTATATTTTTTATAGTCTATAGAAATAAAAATATAATATTTAAAAAATAAATTTAAATAAATTTTTAGTAAAAATTTGAGATCATGAAATATATTTTTAATAGAAAAAACAACGGTAAATAATCATCTTCACGGCAGGGACAACATCGTTAGTTTGTAACCAATGAATGCAGTACAAAAAAACGTACAAGCGATCAAATAACTCTCCAATTTTATATAAAATCTAAGGATGATTGAAAAAAGTGTTTGATAGTTTCGCGATCGCAATCAGTGCAGTGGCGATGAATCCTCCGTGGGATATCCTTGTCGGCGCTGCTGAAAGCGAAGCGCAGGCGTGGCAAAATGCCAACAGGGTCGGCGCACGTCGCGTCATGCCTTCGCTAGCGGCCGTTCGGTCCGAGTCGATACCACGAGGCATCGCAAGCGGACGACCGGTGGGTAGGGGGGTAGTATTTGCCACGGCACGATAATTCGATAAGAATATAATATAAATTAAATAAATTGAAATTAATTATTTTTAGTACAAATTCATATATGATATGATATGTTAATCTGAAATTTAAATAGATCATATTTGGGTTCAACTGCTTAATTTAAATTAATCCAAATTGATCCGTATATTTAATCGGGTTGATACGAAGCCGTCTGACCTATTTTGATCCGAATTCGTTACTCGCTTCATCATACATACGCCATCATGATCCGTCCGTCATCACTACCCGTGGCCTTTAGATCAAACAAACGAAGCTGATTGTTCCATCAAACGAAGCTGATTAAATAGTCAAAATTTAGATTATATGAATTATATATTTAATCATTAGATTGATCAAACAAGCAATGCAACCAATTTGATCTAATCTACGCCTTGTGAGCAACTTTAGTGACGGTTGAGTTCAAATATCACAATCCCTTCTAACGAAAAGAAAATGAAAAATAAAAGCAACTGCCGTTACTTTTTTTTTTTCGAGAAACTTCCTTTACTCTTAAGCAATTACCTTATAAATGATAAATACTAACAATAACTGTTTAATGACATTTTAGAGAGTTTAAATGATGATAATTTTTACTCGTACCATCGGCTCTTCGACTCTACCTTTCTTTTTTTGGTTCATTTTTTATTATAAAATCTCATATGGGTTTTATTTTTTCATCCTTTCAAGTTACATAGTTAGATTAATCATATTTTGAATCAGATCATGTTCATGTTCAAATTATTTAACCCATTTAACTCATAGATCATATTAATTTGATATATTTTTAATCCAACTAAAACATAATACGATTTCAACACGGCATAACACGACACGATTGCCGCCCTACCGATGGTGAAGAGAGAGGACAAGGAGATTAGCATGGCTCGTCTCCTGGCATCATTTTGTACTGTGACTACGAGTCATCGACTTGGTTCCACTGGCTAGGATCACGGCTTTCTAACAACTCCAAGGTGGCATTCTATAAGTGGCCCAGCTCCCGTGCAAGAAAGCCAGATCAGGTGCCACATCAGCTCGTGAAGTTTTGTTTTGTTATTTGTTTGGGCAGCACATCGATGCGTACTTCTGCTTGTGTTTTTTTTAACCTGAAAAGAGTACTACTACTACTACTACCTGGCTTTTTAAAGTAAACCGTATGCTGGCCATGCGCGCAGCCCACAGCTTCTGAACCTAAAATTAGGGTGGCCAATCACATCGATTGATGTGAGCCGTATCAATGTCAGAGTATAGTAATAAATATCTCATTCCAAACCTAACTCAATATTAAACGTTAAAATTTAGATTTAGATATTTATGTATTATATGAATTATATGGTATGATTCAAATCTAATTCATTTATTAACTACATTAAAAAAAATCTAGATTCAAACATTTATGTTTTATATAAATTATATGATATGATTTATGTAGATTGTTTATTCCCATCCATTTAATAAACAATTTTATCTAGATTGACATATGATCTACATTGATATGAATACATCATTTAATAAATAAATTATATCTGCATGGACTCAAATGTATTATCTATTTCAACCCACATAACTTTTAAATTTTATTCCATCTATCCTCTGTAATTATATTTTAGATTTTATCTAAAAAATACTAAAATAATTAAAATATTATTCACTTTCTATTTTTTATTTTTATATATTAATAAAAGATATGTGAGTAAAATTTTAATATAAATTAAACAAATCTAATATATCATCTTTGGCTTTACTGATTATGTTATACAAACTGATTTATTTAATAACTCTATTAGTTACACATTAATTTTGAATTAATAGGTTGATTTAAGATATAATTTATTTATTTATTATATTTAATGAAGATTTTGATTCAAACTTATTTATGCTCAATCTAAGCCATTAACTTTATATCAAATTCGCTCATGCTCATAGCTTATCTAAAATTGCTACCTTTATTTAAAACCATGTCTTGTTTTTCCACCCTTTTTTAAGCCAAAGTTTTTTTTTTTAAAAAAACAGCCGTATGATTAATAGGCGGGCCTCCGGCAAAACGATCGGCGATCAGGGAGAGGACGTGCACTAGAAAGCCTTTTATAATATGATAATGGAATTATAATGATTTGATGGTCTCCCGTTATTCTATATCCGTTAAAAAAAGAGTTTAAATAATAATTATTATCTAAAGAATATTTCATTTTATTATCTGTCGAATGGCATGGATAAGTGCCACTATTTAACATTACTTTTAGCGGTTCAACGTTACACAAATCCAGGTATCTACGCAAAAGTAATTTCATTTTCTTTTCACTCAACACTGAACGGTAGTTTAAACACATAGCACTGTAATTACTTTCTGTCATTCGTTGTTATAATGACATGCTATAAGTATCCTCATTCTACTTAATGAATACTGCTAGTCCAGCTGACTCTAGGCAATATCAGCTGCAACTTTAAGATTATGGCAATAACAAAGATTCATTGCCTATAACCATTCATGTTCTCACATTATATAGGTTAGAAATTCTAATGCTTAAATGCTTGGATCAGATATTTTAACAAAAAGCTATGATTAGCAAGTTCATGCAAGACACCCTTTCAAACATCAACTTGATGGAAGTATTTGCGGCAGACTAGCTGATTCGGCCTTTATCATACGCAGGCAATATGATTGCGGCGAAAGATTGGCTCTCTGGACTTCTCTGTTTTCATGTCTGAGATTTACGCTGCATGGATTGGTATTTCTTATGCATTGCAGACTCTTCGAGCTCAGAGGCTTGTTATTGAAGGAGACTCTATGACTGTTATACAGTGGATGCGAAAAGAGAGTGCTTCTGATGTATCCACCAATTCGATCTTGAGATATATTTGGATCATGCTTCAGGAGGTGGCTACTGCCCAGATTCGTCATATTTTTCGTGAAGCCAACACGGAGCTGACTGGGCAGCGACGGTCGTGGCTCAGCACGTAGGATATAGGATATGGACGATGGGTGAACCATGTCCCCTGTGTTTTTATAAATTTTGTAATCTGATGTATCTGAGCTGATTCATACTAGACTAATGTGATCGCCCGTCTTTATTAAAAAAAAAAAAAAAGACACCCTTTCAAACTAAAAAAAAAAAGTTTGAAACGAGGATTACACTGTTCTATTTTCCTGTAGATTACTGCACAGTAGGCAGGGGCAGATCCATGCAAATTCAAAGGTATGTAATTAGCCCTCATTGAATTTAAAAAATTTCGTAAGTATTCTATTAGGTTATTTGCTTTTCAACCCTCTATGAAAATTAAAATTCCAACAAACTTTGCTTCCCAACAAATATATATTTTAAAAAATGGTTAAGAATATGAAACGTGACAAGCCAAGAAAATGTATGCATGCAGAAACGAACTTAATAACCACTGATCAAGATGGCAGAAAGCATAAGGACTCAAAGAAAGTAGGATCCTCCTCGTCTCTTTAGCAGCCCAGCCAACAGCCTGTCCATTATCATGCAATGTGCATCATAAGCTATTGGTGAGTATTGACATGATAAACCGATGGATCCCACACTAAGCATCACATTAGGAAAAATACCTTCCTCTCTCCTATAGTTTTCACCAGTTGCGTCCGTCAGTGTACTAAACAAAAAAAAATTACTATAGTTAGCACTGAGAAGATACCCTCTCGCTTTCCCTCCTGTCTTCATCATCTGCATCGGTCAGTAAATTGATTAAAAAAAAATATTTTCAAGGAAAGTATATGTGACTGCCCAACCACCAGCAATCAAAAAAATAACATCCACATTCGGGGGAAAGGGGTAGCGATTCCTCCTCCAGATCCTACTAGAAAGATAGAAGGTCTGTTATGATGAAGAAAATGATGAGAATTACACAAGCAATAGTATATACAGGCACTACATGCTGGCATTATAACATGGTAACATGATCAGCTCAACACCCCGTCAGCAGATTAAACACACGATAGAAACACATCAAATCTGAACACCGCTAAACATCTGCTCTCGGATGAGTATGAAAGATACAGAAGATGGATAAAAAGGGAAGAAAGAATCCTCCCATTCTCGCACTTGTGAATTAAACGGGTGACAAGATGAAGCAAACATGACAAGAACGAAGCATGAGCCAGAAGCTTGGAAACGATAGCTGTTACTCTCTGCTTTTGCTTGCATGGCCTTGTAGATGGAGAGAACGCATGCTTTAGCTTCATAAAACACCCTTACTGGTCCTACGTAAGGCACGAAAATCTTTGAAGATATTTGGAAAGGAAGCAGTAACTGACCAGCCTTATTCCATTTATAGATGCAAGCTAAATAGAAGACAGACCCACTCAACCATCTATCACTCAGTGAAAGTGGATTTGCTTAAAATCAGGTAGCCTATTTTCCTGAGCTCATTTCATGCTTGCAAACTGGGCAGAATGTTCCCCATTTCGTCAGCCATGAGTCCACACACACTGCATGGAAATCTATGGAGGAGATTGTGTTAATGTCGACAAGTGAACAAAAAAAATTGCAAATTGTATTACAGAAGTAACTTTGCCTGTTTTTTATTATCAGGAGAAAGGTTTTTGAGTCATTAATATTCAGGAATCAAAAGACACTAATTAGTCCTAGGTTTGAAGAACAGGCACGCTATTTTAAAATTCATTATGCAGGGAACAATGAATTTGTTAATTTTAATAACAATAGGATCTGACAGTATGAACTCTGGTGACAGCCAAAAAACGAAACACTGACAAGCTGTCATGTTGGATTTGTCAAAGCCTAAGATGCTTGTCCAAACAAGCAACTGGGTTTTTTGGAATAAAAAAGCTGCCTAATTGTCAATCAACAATAGTCTATCAGCAATCATAATAAAGGATCAGTTGACACAAGCATAACTTTTCATTAAATACACACAGGGACATTTTCAAACCATGAAGAAAGATCAGAAAATTATAGAAATTCAGCTTACCATGAAGACAGGGAAGAACCCTCAGAGTCTCTCCATCTCTGTAATCCTCAAGGCAAATGGCGCATGTTTCTGCCATGTGTTTGCTATTTTCAGGGGAAGCTTTGAATGTGAAGCAAGGAAGGACTTCCACTGCCTGTCTGTTAATACTAGAAGGCCTTTTATGGGCTCCATTCCATAGAAGCCAACAATTTCGAACAAAGAGCAATGCTGCAATAACTGATATGATGACAAAAAGTGAGAGAGAGGAAATTATAAACACTCTTCCTGCTGTTTTATCCGGAGAACCTATACAGCATTCTCCTTCTTCACCATGAGCAAATTTCTTTAGGGTCACACCCGCCATCTTTGAAACAAATACTGCATGTATATGTATGCCTGCAGAGTCCCCCATCACTACAGCCAAGCGACCAACGATATAACTAAACAGTGTAAAAGAGGGATAAAATTGCACAGGAGCCAAAAATGTGCTGCATCATAAATGGGAGTAAAAGATGATAGAAATCCACCCAGGAGTCTGACATAGTTGTTGCGGTATGATGTGCCAAGCACGTGCCAGGATTGTTATATCAACCCAAACAAGTCAAGCAAAAGCCCAGGATAAGTTTAGCAGCCCACAAGGTTGATGAAGAGACCAAGCATAACTTTAACAAATATATAAATGTGGCATACCACATTAGTTCCTGACCTCATGATCTTGCCAAGATTTAGAATTGAATGCCAAGTTCATCTCAATGACATATCCTTCAAGAAATAAGAAATCTTCGACATAGTTGATATATACAGGATTTCACAATCCACCATTGGATACCAGCTTCCAACATAACAGATTCTCAAAATCCAAATATGATGGCACAGTTAATAGATCTATGTACACAAATATGTATATATTCATGTGGCCTATGTGGTTATCATACATAAAGTTGTGTACATGTTCTAGCATCACAATATCGATCCTGGTAATCTATGACACAGTTGAAATGAAAATGGATTTCAAATGCCATTATGGAAAACCAGTTTCCAACATCACATATTCTCAAAATCCAAATATAATACATGGTTTAGAGATCTACGGACATAAATATGTATATATTCATGTGGCCTAAGTTGTTAATGTGCATAAAGTTATGTAAATGTCTTAGCATCAATAATATTAAATTGCAAAACACAAACCTGTTTGGTAAAGTTAACAAATAAGGATGCTTAGCATATAGTGACAGTTACTGTAGGCTATATACAAAGCATATAGTATACTCTTAAAAAATGGAAACCTGTTTAACAAAATCAACAAATTAGGATGCTTACCATATGCTATATGCAACTCTTGTGGCTACAACAAATCAAACTAAGGTGGCATTAAGCATGGTTGCTAGTCTTCAGTTTTTTAAGAATTAAAAGCCAGTTTCTGTTTTTTCTTTCTGAAAACTGAAAATCTGAAACCTATTTGGCAATCACTTGAGCGGCGGCGGCGGCGGCAGTGGCAGTGACATGATGGCAATGGTGGCAGCGGCGGCAGCGGCTGAGGCAGCAACGAGGGCAAAAAGGGAACCAGCTTTCACTTATCAAAAATAGTGAAAGCCAAGATTCTTGGTTTGCACTTTTTTTTTCCTCCATAAACTGGACACAGTGGGCTTTTAAAAACTGGAATATCAACGTACCAAACAACTTTTAACCCTTGCTTTCCATGATTTTGAAAACAAAAACCAGAAGATAAAAATTAGCAGCCATTGCAAATTATCAATGTACCAAACAACTTTTAAGGTCTAAATTAAATAATAATGGCAAATCAAGAAAAATGGTAAATTGTTTGTTTATTTGCAAATTATTGAGCGGTGAAAATTTGAGTTGGTGCTATCTAGTGAGAAAATCTAACAATGCAAATGCATCATGTTCTAGCAACAGTTTTACAGTGGACTTTTAAATTTCCAAAAAAAATTAGATCAGTTGCCCATGGCTGAACTTGGTGATACATAATTACATTTATTAGTTCTGAGTATATCTGGGTTCTAGAGTGATCAGGGTTCCTTTCATGAATCAACCAGTCCAAAAAAGTCAAAGGCTCATTACACCATCTATGACCACAGCAAATCTTTTTTCTTTTTCGGATGTATTTAGAAATGGTTCAATGTAGAAAATATTCAATGTATTTAGAAACATTTTTTTGAAAAAATCTATAAGAGTATATGAACCAATCAAATACATTTTGTTGTTAACTCCACATCTCTCTTCCTTGTCTTCTTATCCTTTCACTTTCAGCATCTCTAACTTACCACTTCTCATTCCGTGTTTACATCAATCCATACATGCAGGCTATCTGCATCATGATGGGTCGCTGGGCCATCTGTTTTATGTTTGTTGTTTTTTTGGCAGAAAGTGATAAAATTTGAGTTGTCTCTCTCCCTTATTGTGAAGCCCTGTTTATGAGGTCTGTTTGATAAAGAAAATTTCCCCATCATAGTTTCTGAACAATAACTGCAAGTTCATCAATCTTAAACATTAACTATATTTGTTCCATCAGCTTAACATATCTCTGTACATTTAATCGCCAATTTGCCCTATATTCACATTCAAATGACTATAGCTCTCTCCTCTACACTACATCCTGTACATGTAACCTAAGCAATTCCAAAAACAGGGGGAAAAAAGAAAATAGCAAAAAAATGTATATTGATAGATTTATCCATTATATCCAACCTATTACACATTCATCCCTCTCTTACATCTTATTTATTAACATAACTAAGTGATATTCTTCCATTTTCATTTTGCAGGAAATTAGAACCTCCATAATTTTCTGTCTCTGTTAACAGATAAAATCCAATCCAATTAGACCTTCCCTTTGATTAAAGCTTGATCAATCCTTTCAAATTATTTTCTGCTTTCAACAAAAGAAAAAGAGAAGTTGTTTAAAAGTTGGTTGCAACGAAATCAACTGCTAGATTATCTTGACAATATTCGAAACCTATTCCAAGATACTATGATCCCAGCAATTGATGGTTCAGATAACACCATCACTAGCAAATTCCACTAAAGATAACACACCTACCATGAGTCATTTGGCTATGCTCATAGAGGTTTCAAACATGAATCTTTTTGATTCATGAACTTATAACAAGGAGAATATTTTATTATCACCATAGCCTCATTCCATTATCCTTCAGCCTTCCCTAATGCTTCTGAAGAACATAAGCCCTGAATTACTAGTCCTTTTTTTTTTTTTGCCTTTAAATTACACATGCCTAAGCATCATGAAACTGCTTCTGTTATATCATAATAGAAGAGCTGTTTCTTGGTTGTACAGGTCATGAAGCTTTTCTCAGAAATTAAATATTTGTCTTTTTAACCACAATGCCACATATTTAAACCAAGAAATGGCATCATGAAATACAAAAGACAAGGACACTAAGTGATCAAAAGACAGGGATTTTAGTTAGTTGACAGTTAAGAATCAAAAGTACTGTGCTACGATCAACAAAAACATGGTCAAGGTAATTAATCTAATGCAGGATTGTTAGAATTAATAGGGAAAAAAGACTAGCAATTATAAGACCTATTACTTTTAGCATATATACAAACCATTGTTTATTGCCATCTCATTATACTGATGACTCAATAGGGCTTTAAAACCTAACAACTCTAAAGGCCCACATCAATAAATGTCAAGTTTAATCTCAAAAGTCAAGCCTAATGATTGGGTTCCCACTTCATCATCCAGGCCTGAAGTAATCAGTGCCAGGCTTGGGCTTAGATATTTAACCACATTTGGACAAGAATATTAAAATATCAATTCTTTTTATTGTTAGAGTTGCCCTTTGCAATTATTGTTTGACCTTTTTGAATCTTCTGGACAAAACAAGCACTTGAGATGATATTTCAATGTTTACTTTATTCACATCATAAAATCCTAAACCAGAAAGAATACCTACAAATCAAAATGAGAGCTTTGCATGTGCAAATTCTAAGTAGATCCAATTTATTAAAGACAAACCAATCAAGTTTAAATCAATATTGTCACCTTAATAATGAGATTGGATCCTGTTTTAAAAGGCTTTTGACAAGATCTTAGGACATGCTCATTAAAAATGATTGGGAATTTGTGATAACCGCTGGGGTATCAATGTGATTTCTGTAACATATGTAGCATTATCCACTGAAATGAAGGTTTAGTACTATAACATGGGATATTATAATCTCTTTAAGGAGAATTCTCATTTTTGTAGTTCAAGACTTTGCAAGTGAATTTATACATCTATCCTTTATTTTCTCTTTTATTTATTATTATTATTATTTTTGTCTAGCCACACTACTAACTCTCATTAGTTTGTATTAGAGATAAAGATCCAAATGATTGGTGGCAACACAGAATGACAAGGAAGTACATAACAAGATAAATAAGAAGTTTTGACAAGATGATATTGATGCCTTTGTGATGTATAACGATAGAAGATGATGCCCATGTTAAAGTGCACTAAGATTATTAAGTATCATATGTCACCATGTGTTCCATAACTTGATCAAAATGAATTTATAAATCAACATGACTTATGATAAACCAAACCACTAAATGGGTATGCATAACAGCACATCTATGAGGATATGCCTACCATATAGTACTATAGACAATTCACACTGCATGTCATGCATGATTTTCTAGGTTGACCACATTTTGTTTGTTTGAGGTTGACCAAATTTTCTTTGGTTAAGTTTCCAAGTCAAGGTATCCTGACCCAATCAAATCCACCAGTTTGCACATTTTGGCCTGGCCAAAATCTATTTTTCAAGGCAGTCCAGTGGTTGATGGACTCACCAAGCCCACTTCCGTCTCTTGGTATAACATCTTTGCAACAAATGCAGCATACTTCAGATGAAATGATAGCAGGCAATATATGGAGCCTGACTTTGTCATCTAGGATCCTGTGCCCACCTTAAAAAATGTGTAGATTACATGTTAGATGCTTAGATACTTAATAAATTCTTTCTTAGCAACTTTTAGAGATCAATGGATAATTAGATTTTCTGCTCGCAATTCATAAGTTTGATCCACCATAATGAGAATCTAGAGTGGGCTTCTTGCTTAAGAGCTAGGATCAAGGCTTTAAAAATCGTGTGATGGGGGAGACCTAGTTTATTCATGGAATAGGACACCCCGTAGTTGATTTTTCTTTATTTCTTTGGAAAGAGACAAAAAGCTATCAGTTTCTCTTCAGGATCCTTTCAATTTTCTTTATTTCTTTTATTTATTTTCTTTCCTTCTTTCCTTTGTTTCTTTCCTTTTCTTCTTATTTATTTCCCTTATTCCTTCTTTCCTTCTTCTTCCTTTCTTTCCTTTTCTACTTCCTTCCTTTTTTTCTTTCCATTTTCTTCTTCTTCCTTTCTTTCTTTCTACTTTCTTTTTTGTCCGCATGATTGGACTTTGGTGTCTTACAGACAGGATGGAATGGCTGGAACACCCATCCATATTGCCAAGACTTAAAATCTTGGCTAGGATAATGACGTAAGCATTAGAACAACTTTGTAAAATGTAATATTTCTTGTATTATTGAACTAATTTTCGGGGTAACACTTTAACAAACAAATATCTTTCTATGAAAGTTACTACACAACATTTAAAATTCATTGGAAACAGGATGGAATGGCTGGGACACCCTCCATGTTGCCAAGACTTAAAAACCTTGGCTAGGATAATGAACTAATTTTGGGGGGAACACTTTGACAAACAAATATCTTTCTATGCAAGCTGCTACAACTTATTTAAAATTCGTTGGAACTTTTCCCTATTCATCTCTCTTCCTCCCTTTTGTTTGCTTTGCCAACTTAGAAACTTGGTTGTGTCTCAATCTGATTCTCTGTGTTCATGCAACACTAGAGTGTAGACAAAAATTTGTTTTTTGGCCTAATAAACAGTCACCCTTTCTAAATAAAACTTGAAACTTAATGATAAATCTGATCCCATTGAAAATATACTGGGTCGTCACACTTTAAATACCTATTTCCACTCCTCCAAAATAATCTTATCGCTCTCTGATCTAACAAACATTTCCAGGCAAGACCAGTGTTCACCACCTCAAAGTCTGCCTCAAAACCACTAAATCACCATCACCATTTTCCGAACAGCATCTGAATAACCACTAAACAACCAGAGAATTTGAACATCAGCATCACTGTCTACTCACTTGTTCCCGAGTCTTTCAGTTGACGATATTTTTTCATGTTTGCATAATCATACAAATGGATTCTTCAACAGGCCTGTAGATTAAAGTATAACTTTACCCCTAATAATATAGAATTAACTTTAAGAAGGAAGCAGTACACAAAAAGAAACGACATAACAAACACGAAACTGATGGGTTAAATCCTATTCTGTGTTAATTACCAGTCAACGTCGACAAACACAGAGACTCAAACAAAGCCCTAGAAAAAATTCACGGGTTCTCTAAATACAGGTAAAGCAATAGGAAAGACAACTCGTTTACTCACTCGAATACAAGCTGCCCTTCTCCCGGTCGTCGTAGATGATGGCGGCCTGGTATCCAGCATCCTGAGCAATCCTGACCTTTTTCTCGAAATCGCAAACACCTCTCACGATCAGAACAAAGTTGGAGTGCGCCGACCCCGCGGCTCCTTGTACAGCGGTCCTATTGCTCCGGATTGGAGAGCAAGCGTCGATCGGATCGGCAATGTGCAGAGCTCCACAAACCCCAGGACCAGGAACAGGAGCAGCTGACAATAGACACGCAAAACAAAAAAAAAAAGAAAAAAAAAAAAATCAACCCATCGGAAGCCCTAGCCCTGGAAGAAGGAGGGAATTGAAGACGATGGGAGGGATACCGAAGCTGGCGGAGGCATCGAGGAAGGTGAAGGACAGGGACCTAGAGTGGAGTTGGACGAGGGAGGCGGAGGGGCGGAGGAGGGAGGAGAGGAGGAGGAGGAGGAGGAAAGAGGAGTGGGAAATGGAAAGCCCGGCGGCGGCGGTGGAGGCTTCGGAGGAGGAGTGGCCGCGACACCTCATCTCGACATCTCCCTATTCGTCTGCCCTCGTCATCGTCTCCGTTTCTCCAAGTGTGATGCGTCCGCAGCGCACGCGGGAATGGAAGGTTGGAAGGGGGTAGGGGTCGGTGGGACGCACGGGATGAGGCCACGCGCGAGCTGGAGTGTAGCCCGTGTGGCCCACAGCACGTGGCACTTGGACGTGATGGGCACTTGGTCTCGTCCGACGTGACACGTCTTACGACTGGGAGCTTCTATTTACACCGCAAAAATTACTATCCACGCGCCTCTCTTCTAAAAAATTATTAAATTACTCTCAATACTTTCAAAATTCTCGTTACACCCCTCCTCATTTTTTTTTTTTACTACCCTTTAAAACCTTTTCCCCTTGTTTTTTATTTTTTTTTTTTTTTTTTTCGCACCCCTCTCCCTCCCCCACCAGCCCAAACCCATCTTCTTTCCCTCTTCTCTTCTCCCTTCTCCTTCCTCTGCAGTAACACGACACATCCCCACCAAGTTCTCTTTTCTCGGTACCACAAGCAGCGACAACCCTCCCTTACCCGATAAGTTCTTTCCTTTCCTCGCCATCCGCCTCCCTTCTTCAACGACACTTCTCCAGTACCATCGTGTTCTCTCTGTTCGGTCCTATTCGACCTATTGGGCCGAACAAAAAATTTTATTTTTTTAAATTTCTTTTTAAGTTGTTTTAAAATAATAATATTTAGTAAAAATTTAATGTATTATTATGATACTGTTATATAAATTATTAATGTTATCCATTTATATTACAGAAATGGGTCCCACTGAAGTGCATGAACCATGCTGCCAAGGTAGGTGAATGGCAGTGGTGGGCATCAAAGCAATCCAATAGAAGGTTCAGAGCAATAGTTTAGCAGTTGGGTCTGGTTGAACTAGTACACTATTCTTATCGGTTCATCAATAAGATTCTTGTCTCGAGCTTCGTAGAGAGATGACAGCCAAAGACGAACACCTTCAATCTTCCCTTTGGAGAGATGACAATCACATTGGATGACGTAGCCGCCATATTAGGAATTAATGTCATGGATGCCTCAGTGTCACTATCATATGATAGGATGAGTGATCGAGATGCTAAGGACTTACTAGTGGAGCTATTGTGTGTGTCACAGGTAGACGCGTGTCAGGAGATGCTATTAGTACGCGGTCAGTCTGTAAGGTTAGAGTGGCTGAAGAGTCATTTTCATTCTGTGTATCTGATAGAGATAGCCACCATACGATAGAGTGTGCAGTGCGAGGGTATTTGCTATTTTTGTTAGGGTACACACTCTTTATTGATAAAAGTGGGATGAGGGTGCCTATAACTTATCTTTCTCTACTTCGGGATTTGGATAAGGTGAGCACATATGCCTGGGGTGCTGGTGCCTTGGCTCATTTATATCGACAGTTGGGGATTGCGTCTAGGGCATCCGTTAGACAGATTAGTGGATACATGATGTTGCTTCAGGCATGGATTTATGAGCATTTTTCAGATCTCACTCCTCAACCATCCCTGGATTATACTGATGCCAGGCCCTACATGCACCGATGGATTTTCGGCAGTCCACGTACCACGATGGATCATTTAGTCGTTCTACATGAGTCATTGGACGTTCTGAGGGCTAATGAGGTATATACTATAGGATCATACACTTGTATATTTCTATAATTTGCCATATATTACCAAACTGATTAGGATTTATCTATTGCAGGTAGTTTGGGATTCCCATTGTCATATTCGAGATGATCGTCTATTCCTAGATAATGCATTCCTTAGTGGATGCCTGAAGTGTATAGATGCCATAGAACCCTATCATCCTGAATGTGTTCTACGACAGTTCGACAGGATACGGACGATCCCCCATATGCCACTAGCTCCTGTGCGAGCCAGCATATGATCGACAACAGCATCGTACTGCATCTGGTACATCTTTTATGATTAGATATGGGAGAGGTGGAAGGATCACCTGCTGAGCCGAGCGAGTAGGAGCATCGGGTGACTCAACCATCAGATTGCATACTAGGATATATGGATTGGTATTCTCGTATCACGCACCTAGTAGTTCACCCATAAGAGAGCCGATCCAATATCTTTTTCCGAGCACATCCTGAAGATGTTGATGCTGACGTGCATCGATGGCGTATTGCAGATGCCATTAGCATTGGTACCAGCATTCTACAGATGGGTCGAGAGGACGTTGCGTCCTGTATGGCATTATTTCTCATATGACAAAGGTGTTGCAGGGTCAACATAACTCAACAATTGAGCCTAATGTACCTAGCCTTAGTCATGCATTGCTACAACAGTACAGGCATCGACGATGACGAGATGGGGATTAATGATGTATCTAATGTATTTTGTAGCTTTTAGCACTTATTTTTGTAAAATACATTGCAATTTGAATGGAAGTTTGAGGTTCCTTTAAATTTTTTTTTTTGTGCCAAGTCAAAATTTAATGCACTTAATATAAAAATGTCAAGCATTATACAAATTTGAAGATTGATAAAAAATGTACTCTATAACTTAACAGTCTCGCTAATTATAACATCCGACGAGATAATTTCTTTGAACTGTTGAATCCTAGATTCATATGAAGTTGCCCATCCGGAAGCATAAGGTAAATGATATCTTCACAAGTTGGTCGCTATTGGCGGAACGGGATGACCCGACAATAGAAACACCTACAAAACTTATAAATTAGTAAACAATATTACTCATTTAATTTATGAGTCATTTAAAGATGAGTAAGAGACGTTTAATTAATACCTCCATAAAATGATTGCCATTTACGAAAGCCACTGCAATGTCTTTGTGGGATAGAGGAGGAAGAGGCACCGATCTAAGAGGTAGGAATGTAAGACATTATTTCAAGGAGAGATGGTATAGGACAACGTTATAGCGAGATACTATAATGTGCCCCATATCCGACATAGTCATCCACTGATCAGATGGTGGACAATCCTCAAAATATAATAATGCATGAGCAATCTCGTCAAGCCTCCCTTCGACAACATATAATGCGCGATAGTGCTCTGAATGATATTGCAACTCATGTAATAAATCCTTCGTAACACGTAACCAATCGTCATCTTCAAATCCCAGCAAGTCAGCTATTGCCCTGAATCTACGATTGCCATCAGCTTTTACATCCTTGATATGTTGAAGGTACGGCCTCAACCCATCTAAAATTTGATCAACATAGATCATTGGCTTATATGACCGAGTTCATGGATGAAAAACCTGCAAACTATATCAAAATGCCTCTTATTATATTGAAAACAATCGCATGCTATTAATTACCAGCACGTCCGGCACGGGCCTACATGCTCTGGCACGCCTGGCACGGGCTGGCATGCCTCGGCACGGCATAGGTTGGCACACCCTGGCACGGACCAACACACCCCGACATGCTCCAGCATGCGTCAGCACGCCTCGACATGGCACTATTTTATAAAAATAAAACAAATGCTTCTTACCTTCTTCTTTGGCTGCCTCTTTTGCATTTGCATCATTGGGAAGCCCGTACTAATTGGCTGCGAACTAAGTGAATAACTATTTTGTCTAGATAAAACCAACTCAAAGGCAGAAGGGTCACGGTGAGTAAACGTACAACCTTCATTGAAGTGCGGCCACATGTACCGGTCATCCTTTTTGCAGGTTCTTCAAGAGAAGTACTATCTAGGCTTGCAATCTCTCTCAATATCTTTAGCATCTACAATTGAGAAGCCTGATCTAACTACTTAAATTTTTGGGCAATTATATCCAACTCTGGTTCATAGCTCAGCTTCATACTTTGCACATTTGTAATAGGCACCATATCAAGTTTTCTCCAATGAGGATCAATGCAGTCGAGGGGAATAGGCCTATCTTCCATCCTGTACCATACAATCTCATGAGTATATGGTAAATAATGTGTACGTCGAATAGCACACCAACAAACTGATTCATCAATCCTAACTAAATTGGCTTAGTTTGCTTAGGGGAGGATATGATTTAATGCACTTATAGATATGAAACCTAGCAGTTCCTTGAATTTAACAGGCTTAAAGTTTTGTTGCATAACCATCAAACTCTTCTCGAATGAGGCTTTAATGTCATTGTGCTGCAACTCAATCAAACTATGTATTTTGTCCAAGATGGCTCGAAAGTCCCTTAGCTTGATCCAAGCTATTTTTTAAGCTTTGCATGTGCACTTTCAGTCCTAGTAAAGTAAAAAAAATAAATCAAAGTTAGATAACAAATATGCAATTAAATTATAAAGTTCTTAAATGAATCAATTTCTTGTGATACTTATTAATTGTTACATTCTCGTAGTGCCTATATGCATCCATCCACGCCGCGATAAATCTTTCCTTGTATTTGCTCAGCCAAGTATCTGACACATACTGTAAAGCATCTGGATAGGTACTAAACTCTCTCTGGAGTGCACTCCAGTGATCATTATACTCGTCTTCTGTGGTGGACAACACTAGTATATTCAACTCATTATAAACTTATCACATTTCTTCTTTGTTTCAAATAATCTTTTGCACTGGGCCAAAACATTCCTAATAATATGCCATTTACATAACAAATGTGTTGCCGTAGAAAATATCCTCTGAATTGCATTCAATAGAGCTAAGTCTCTATCTGTGACTATCACCTCAGGCAAAACATCAGCACCCATGACACTGCGTAATCTCTCTAATGCCCATGTATAGTTATCTTCCTGCTCAGAGTCCATGTATGCAAAAGTAATAGAAAATGTGAGGTTAGTTGATGTTACCCCCACAATTTCTAAGAGAGGAAGATGATATCTATTCATCTTGTACGTACAATCCATTATCAAAACACGAGGAAATGCATGTAACAAATCTATGCTGCCAGGATGTGCCCAAAACAAGTCACGCACAACACAGTATTAATACAATTCCTATGTCACTCAATATATTTACCCTAGGATAATTTATCCAGAAGATGTTACATCTGTGATCTCCCAGCTTTCTCTGCAACCTTACACCTCTGATGTGCATTGTAGATCGTCTTCATTATCGTAACATTGAGGGCATCCCTTTGCTTCAATGTGAACAATATGTCCTTTGGCTAAACCAAACTCATCGATATATCCACTAACAATGAAGTCTTCTGCTTAGATAATTGTCCAGCATATGAGTGCCCCTTGAGATGCTTCGCAATCGGATGATTGTGCACACCACAAAAGACCATTAACATCCAATCATCTACAATGTCCAATTTCTTTCCTTTTAATGCAAAATCGTATCCACACTTGTTAGTGCCATTGGCATGCTTTTTAATCCTTTTTCTTTTATGCTTTTACTTCTGTAGGTACCACTCATCTCGTAACCAAATACAATTCTTGGTTTCTTAACATTGCTACCCGAATCAGAAGTTTTAATTATAATAACAAATCCATTCCTCCTTCCAGTTTCCGATACCAATTACACAAGTCTTCTCTACTCTTGAATATCTACACATTAAATAGTTTAATATGAGTAGACAATTTTACACATTGCTCAATCAACTAATAAAATAATTGTGATCAAAATTATCAGATCTCGTAAGTTATAAATTCATTTGTGTAATCCATCATACATTCAGAGCCAATCATGTTGCATTCGGTTGAAGCATCGCCCTACATGTAAAAAAAATTATTTTAAATTGATATTTGATTCATATAGAACAGTTACCTATTAGGGCCGAAAAGAGGGCCTCCGTTCAGCCCAGGTGGGCCGAACATTGCTTATTTGTTCGGCCCTGTGTGGCTTAACAAGATGCGATCCGTGAAAAAAGAAATTTCGAAACATATTCAAAAATGAACCTTGCGTCCGTAGAACCTTCCCAAATCGCTAGTTGCTTGTCCATTGTTCAATTAGAGGTTGAAATTCCTTCAAATAAGGGTTTTAAAAGCTAGAAATGGATTGAGGAGGGAAGTTTTGTTTAGCTGAAAGGTTGGGGAGGGGGAGGGGGGAGGGTGGAGGGTTTTTTCTGGGTGGGTGTGGAGAGTAATTGAAAGGGCAAAATGGTTATTTTCTAGGGGATAAACTGGGTATTTTTTTAAGTTAAGTATGGGTGTGGAGAGTAATTTTTGTGGTGTAAATAGAAGCTCCCCTTACAACTAGAGAGCAGAGTGCCATTTTTATTTTTGACTCGGTTTATTATTTTTGTAGGCACGGTTACCAAGCTTTTTAAATTTTACTCTAAGGAAGCATTTGATAACAGATAATCTATTCATATTATCATTAATTTAAATGAGACCCATTAGATAATTATATTTGATACATATTTTGAATGGCGATATATCTTATAATGGTAATCTCAATTACATTATGAGAGGTAATCTCATAAGGTAATCTTGATTACCTCAGGAAGGGATGGTTACCCACATTACTAGAGATATGATAATCTGATAATTTTTTTTGATAAAATTGTCTCTATTTTCTTTGATCGCTCTCTACTCGCCTCCTTCTCTACGAATCTCGCTGTAACCTCCGTGTTGAAAATCCCGAGTCACACCCTTATCAGCTGCTTCAAATATTATATAAATGTAATTTTTTTAAATCAAACATATAATATATAATTTTTTTTAAAATTTAATTTAGTAGTATTTTGAGAATTTAATGTTATATGACTGTATGTCAAACCAAACACAGTAATCAATATTACTGTTGCATTACCTATATACCAAACACAATAATCAACATTGTTAAAATATAATGTTTATTAGTTTTTAGTATTTTATTTAGTATGAGTTGGGCTTTTAAATAATGGGCCTATCTTTTTATGCTTTGGTGGGGTAGCCTCATATGGATAAGATCATAAGAGGATTATATTTATCCGTAGAAATAAGAAACAATATTTATATGGTGATGTGCTTAATGAAACTAATAGAACTATTTTCTTCTTGAGAGAAAACCCTTCTTCTACTTTGATTTCTCTTCTCAAAACAATTTGTGTTGGAAACAATCCCAATAAAAATTGGTTCAGAGCCTAGTTCTCCGATTCCATCGGATCCAAAGCAAAGTCGTGAAAAATTCAAACAAAGGATTCACGACCTTTCAGTTTCTTTCTTGCTCGTTCGCATCTTCATCATCGATGATCAAGAACCATCAAGAAGAAGTTCGTGCTGCTCGATCTCTGCCCCAAGAAGACTCGCACCAGCACTAAGAAGTCGCTGCCAAGATTTCACACGAACAAGAAGGCTCGTCTTCTTCCGTTCTCCAAGGCCGGTCAAGAGGTTTCTTAAAAATGCTGCCTCTTTTTGGGAAGTCCTTCTCATCTTAAGACCCGTACACCACCTCTAAAGATCTGGGCCTCCTCCTCAAAGCAAAAAAAAAAAAAAAAAGAAAAGGCCACGATTTTGCAGCCGTGTTTGGAAGAAGTTTTGCTGTGCCTATTTTTGGCGTGAGAACTAAGAAAGGGTGGAAGTCATAGCTGGGGATGATCTCATCTTTCTTGCCATTAATTTGGGACCAGCAGGCCAAGAAGATGAAAGAGCATAACCAGCAGTATTAGAATTTTTTCTTGGAAGCAAAAAGGAAAGCCCTTGGTAGGTGGACGTGAAGGCCAAAGATCCGTTGCCTATCCCATGAGGTGATCAACAAAGAAACAGTGAAGAAAAAATTGCTACAAAAAATTCATGGCAACCCCAAGCAATATTGGTATGAATATCCACCAACCTTCTATCCTTATTTTTGATGGAGAAAATTATGATTATTGGAGCATCAAGATGAAAACCCTTTTTATTTCATAAGAAGTATGGATCTAGTTGAGAACGGGTACGAAGACCCAGTTAATCCAACAAATAATCAGAAGGAGCAACTGAAGGACTACAAAAAGAAGGATGCCAAAGCCCTGTTCTTCATCCAACAAGCTGTATCTGAGAAAATTTTTTCAGAATTATTAGAGCCACCAAATCAAAGGAGGCATGGGATATCTTGCAAGAGGAATTTCAAGGCAACATAAAGGTAAGAGCTATCAAACTTCAAACTCTAAGAAGAGAGTTAGATAATTTGAGAATGCAAGAAAATGAAAAATTGAAGGATTACTTCTCCAAAATTACGGAGACTGTTAATCAAATGAAGAGCTATGGTGAAACCATCACTGAGCGAAGAATATGTGAGAAAATCTTGGCTAGTTTATTTCCAAAATTTGATACAATAGTTGCAATTGTTGAAGAATCTAAAGATCTTTCTGAATTAAGTGTTCATGAATTAATGGGATCTCTTAAAGCTCATAAGCAAAGATTGTTTAGGCATAAAGAATCATCAATTGAAAGTGCCTTTCAATCTAAACTTAAAGGGATTGATAAAAATTCTCAAAAAGAATCATCTAATCATGTTCCAGTCAAAAGAGAGTCATTCAGAGGTGAAAACCAAAGTAGAGGAAGAGGAAGAAATATAAAGGAAGAGGTAGAGAAATGCAAAGAAATAATTTTTCAAAAAGGCAATATGATGAGAGCACTCAACAAAGGTGCAATATATGTAAAAGGTCTTCTCATGCTGAAAAAGATTGCTGGTTTAGGGGAAAACCCCAATGTTATAATTGCAAAAGGTTTGGACATGTTCAAAAAGATTGCAGATACAAAGCAAATGAACAAGCACACTTCTCAGAAGAAAATGAAGGTCAACAAAGCACATTATATGCATGTCAAACTGCAGAAGAGCAAAGTAATAATATGTGGTATCTTGACAGTGGTTGCAAATCACATGACAGGAGACAAGTCTATTTTTGTGGATATTGACAGTTCTTCAATTTCACAAGTGAAGATGAGAAATGGTATTCTAGTCCAAGCAAGAGGCAAAGGCACAATTAAAATCAATACCAAGAAAGGAAGAAAATTCATTCATGATGTTTTACTTGTTCCAGATTTGAAGCAAAATCTCTTAAGTGTTGGACAACTGATTGAGCATGGGCATATGGTTCACTTTGAAGTAATGTTTGCAAGTTATATGGCAGAGGGATGAAAAAGCAACTTATGGCAAAAATTAAGATGGAGAAAAATAGAAGTTTTTCTCTTATTTTGCACTATGCAAAGGATGCTGCATGGAAGATGGAAGTAAATAATGAGTCATGGTTATGGTATAAAAGGTTTGGGCACTTGAATTTTCAAAGCTTGAGAAGTCTATATCAAAAGAATATGGTGTATGGTCTACCAGCAATACATGACAAGGAAGAACCCTGTGAAGGATGTGCACTTGGAAAACAATATAGAGAGGCATTTCCAAAAGAGCATGTATGGAGAGCTAAAGCACCATTGGAGCTTATTCATACCGACATATGTGGACCTATAAAAACTCCTTCTCATGCAGGTAATATCTACTTCATTATTTTTATTGATGACTATTCAAGGATGATATGGGTATATTTTATGAGACATAAATCAGAAGCATTTCTTATCTTTAAGAAGTTTAAAAATCTTGTGGAAAGACAAAGTGGGCATTATATTAAGGTGCTGAGAAGTGATAGAGGTGATGAATACAATTCAAATGAATTTAAGAAATTTTGTGAAGATGATGGTATACAAAGACAATTGACTGTTGGCTATGCACCAGAGCAAAATGGTGTTGCAGAAAGAAAGAATCGTACTATTGTTGAGATGTCTAGATCTATGCTCAAAGACAAAGGCGTTCCAAATTCTTATTGGGCAGAAGCAGTGAATACAACAGTTATCTGATGAATAGATGTCCAACAAAAGCTCTTCAAAATAAGACACCATTTGAAGCCTGGTATGGTAGAAAGCCTTCAGTGAAGCATTTCAAAATCTTTGGATGTGTGTGCTATGCACATATTCCAAAGAAAGAAGACATAAACTTGATGAAGTCAGTGAAAAATGTATCTTTGTTGGATACAGTTCTAAATCAAAAGGTTACAACTTTTCAGCTTGAAGTAAAATCAATTGATCATAAGAAGGGATGTTATTTTCAATGAGAAAGTTGCTTGGAATTGGAAGCAAAAGAAAGTTGAAGAAAATATAATTTCTCTAGATAAAGAAATTCATGATGCTCAAAATGAAGAAAATAAGGTTGAAGGTTCACCACAAACTTCTCCAAGTTCAAGTCCATCTTCAAGTTCTACTCCTATAAAAATGAGAAGGTTAAGTGACATTTATGTTTCTTGTAATTTCTGTATGATTGAGCCTGAAACTTATGAAAATGCTATGCATGAAGAAGTATGGAACAAGGCAATGCAAGAAGAAATCAATATGATTGAGAAGAACAAAACTTGGGAATTAGTGAAGAAACCAAGTGATAAGGAAGTCATTGGCTTGAAGTGGATCTACAAAACAAAGCACAATCCAGATGGCACCATTCAAAGACACAAAGCAAGATTAGTAGCAAAGGGATACTCTCAATTACCTGGTATTGATTATCAAGAAACTTTTGCACCTGTTGCTAGACATGATACAATTAGAACTCTTATTTCTATAGCAGCATATAAAAGTTGGAAACTACACCAACTAGATGTAAAGTCAGCATTCTTAAATGGAGTATTGAAAGAAGAAATTTATGTTGAACAACCTCAAGGCTTCATCATCAAAGGTCAAGAAAACAAGGTATACAAGTTGAAGAAAGCATTATATGGGCTGAAGCAAGCACCCAGATCATGGTACTCTCAAATTGACACCTACTTTAATGAAAAATTTTTCTAAAAAGTTCAAGTGAACCAACACTTTATGTGAAGAAGCAAGGTAATGATATTCTCATTGTCTCTCTTTATGTTGATGATTTAATTATTACTGGTAACAAGGAGAATATGATCTTGACTTTCAAAAGTGAAATGATGAGAAGATATGAAATGAATGATATGGGTTTGCTTCATTATTTTTTGGGAATTGAAATCAGTCAAAGAAAAGATGGCATCTTTATCAGTCAAAAGAAGTATGTAGAAGGCATTCTCAAAAAATTCAACATAAAAAATTTCAATAGTGTGGAAACACCTTTTATGGTAAATGAGAAGTTGATGAAAGAAGATGAAAGTGGTGAAGCCAATACACAATTATACAGAAGCATTATTGGAAGTTTATTATATCTAACAATTACAAGGCCAGACATATTGTTTGCATCAAGTTTACTTTCCAGATTTATGCAAAAGCCAAGTAACATTCACTTTGGACAAGCAAAAAGAGTCTTGAGATACATCAAAGGTACTAAAGATTATGGGATCATGTATGAAAGAAACAAGAATGATATGGTGAAATTATTTGGGTTTTGTGATAGTGATTGGGCTGGAAGTATTGATGACATAAAAAGCACATCAGGATATGTATTCTTTTATGGATCAGGTATCATATCTTGGGTATCTAAGAAGCAAGATACAGTGGCATTATCTTCTTCTGAAGCAGAATATATTTCAACAACTTTGGCAGTACAACAAATAATTTGGTTGAGAAGAATACTTAAAGATATGGGTGAAAAGCAAGAAGAAGCTACTACTCTGCTATGTGACAATAAATCTACTATTTCTATGACAAAGAATCCTATATATCACAGCAGCACCAAGCATATCAAAATCAAGTACCATTTCATTAGAGATGTGGTAGAAGAATTGAAGTCAAGTATGTGAAGACTGAAGACCAAATTGCAAATATCTTCACCAAGGCACTACCCAAGGAGAAATTCATTCACTTTAGAGATCTCATGGGTATCCAAGAACAACCATTAAATGGGAGTGTTAAAATATAATGGTTGTTAGTTTTTTAGTATTTTATTTTATTTTATTTAGTCTGAGTTGGGCTTTTAAATAATGGGCCTATCTTTTTATGCTTTAGTGGGATAGCCTCAGATGGATAAGATCATAAGAGGATTATGTTTATCCATAGAAACAAGAAACAATATTTATATGGTGATGTGCTTAATAAACGTAATAGAACTATTTTCTTCTTGAGAGAAAACCCTTCTTCTACTTTGATTTCTCTTCTCAAAACAATCTGTGTTGGAAACAATCCCAACAAAAATCAATAGTAATTTATCATGTAGGTAATCCATATTACCATTCAGGATTACTGACGATGCACCAAACGCAACCTAAATGTCTTGCTGCACCACTTTCCAGCACAGTAAGTGCGCACACAAATTAGCCATCCGCGCATGCAGAATAAGATTCATTGAGCTTTAGCATGCATGGTAGCATGCACAAACGATTAATCCTTATATTATCAATGTGTGCTTGCTGTATAAAAAAATGATGATGCAAGACTTTTCCTTACCCTTGTACCATCACTGGTCAAGTAAAATAGTAAGAACAAATTTAAACATAAATTGTTGACGAAAATATAGTTTTGATTCTTAAACTTCCCCTTTGGTCCTCAAACTCTCAACCTTTACGGTTAAATTCCCTATGTTTTAAGCATACCGCACGAGTCAAAATGCTAGCATATCACTTGTCAACCAGTTTTATAGATGTGTTAGTATAGCGCATTAGTTAACCAATCATTACTAATTGGTCCGATGATATGTTAGAGAATTAAATGATAATGGTAATAATTGAAAACTTAAGAATTAAAATAAATTTTGAATAAAAATTGAAGGATTAAAAGTATATTTTCGTTTAAATTTTTGAAGAAAATTTAATATTATTTGGTATGTAATAGAAAGAAAAAAGAGACATAGTATGATTATTAAAATACATTATTATAATAAACCTTTTGCCTCAAATTAGCTACAACTAGTTATATAATTTTTATTTATTTTACTGATACATCTTCAGATTTATATTATAAATATTTAAATCATTTAAATTATTCTTTTCTCAATTAATTCTCAATTAATACTATTTTATCTTTTTACGAATAATTTTATTCTTATTCTATTTTATCAAAATATTTTAATCATACTTTTATTTTTTATCTGCATTAATTTTATGAATAATATTAACATCAATTTCTCATTTTTATGAATAATTAATTTTAAATATCCATAATTTTTAATGTATCTTTATTTTTAATTACATTAAAATTATATTTCATATATTTCTTATAATTATAATGTTCAATAATATTATAATATCCATTAAGAAAAAAAAGCATTCCTACGCAGAGCCCAAAAGCCAGTTCCGCTCATATGGCTTAAACAAGGTCGGCCCTAATGGATGAACATTGTATATTATAAAGAAGTGACCCTAAACTGACAAAGATATTGATTTAATATCACTTGTGCAAAACAATAGCAAAGACTACTAATGCACCAAGTTAACGCAGAAGGGCCAGAGGCAAACCAAACATAAGAGATGCATCTGGTCTTTCATACCATTTCAAGAACAAAGTTTCATATATTCCAATCCAGAGTCCCAAACATGCGCTACCTCTTCCATTCAGTACTTCTCATTCAGTGAACCCGTTACAGTGTAATACGCATGAGACGGTGCTATGTTTACCACTCTTATAATCAGCAGCAACCATTTGCAACTACTTTCATATTTTACAAACATGCTTCACCTGTAAGGTCTACTCCAGAGCACGGCTGAGATACCAGCAGCACAATCCACCTGGTCCTCTGGAAACCTTTTAGTGAACAGAACGAATTTTTAAGAGGAAAATGAGGTTGGCTGGAAAGTCAATTTGCACTGAAGGGGACACAGTTATATCTCTTAACGATTCTAACGATAAGGTGAGGGAAATTGTTTTATTCAAACACAGACACTTCACCAGTCCAACTGCATGAAGCTATAACGTTAGGCATTACAGGGTGGAATGCGACATCAATGCATGGCTGCTCAAATGCATTGATTTTCCTCAAAAGCTCAGAAGATCTATAGCTGTAGAAGTAAATACAGCCATCTGAGGAACCAGAGGCAAGTTCTTGGCCATCCAGACTGAAATCACACTTGATGGGAAAGCCCCACACTCCGTGCTTCTCATACCTCTTGTACTTGTCCAACTTGAAGGGGGCTCTCGCGGAGAAAATTGCAACGTAGTTACCATTTGACTGTGCAACAAAACAAGCATCAGAAGGGTGATACCTGATACAAGGGCATGTATAGGCTTCCGTGTAAACCTGATAACAACATGAACAACTCAGCAAGTTAGTAACAAATTAAATTGTTATTTTCTAGCTTGATTCAAAATCACAAAAATACAACAATGATATTGTTGAAAATTAATTCTTTCTGGTGACCAAGTGAAAATAAATTTATCATATAGATTGCACCAATTCCAGTACACTCAAGACAGGTATAAAATAAATATTTGTTGCATGTTGCCATGTTCGACACCATATGGAATGAAGATAAGGGTTGATGGTTATCAGTTCTAACTAGGGAAGCACGTGCCACTATTGTTTCTGGGGATAAAGGATTCCTATTCCATATAAGCGTTATGTGTCATCAAACCCAATAAGCAGAGTAATTTTGAACATCTCATGCTTTCTAAAGTAAAATCTCTAACTGCCTTTGGCTATCAATAGTTGATAAGGACAAAACTATAATTAAGGGATTTGCAATGGATAAACTTCCAGATTGACTGCAATGTAATGCTAATAAATTTATTACATGGCTACCTTTTCCACCCCTATGCCTCCTGAAGACCATTGAACAGTTGATTTGAAGATTTATGGTAGGTACTAGGGACAAACAAAATACAAGAATTTATACAGTGAGGCTAACTGAATTATATTACCCGTACTCAATTTCAGATATTAAAAAAATTCAAGCAATTTTTTCTGCTACTAAATGTTATCAAAAGCAATATTGCTTTGCAAATATATTCTTGTTGTTTAACCTGTTAATAAAATTCCATGCCATGTAGACCACATGAACAGATTTTCTAGTTTACAATATTTTATTAGTTTCTTATACTAACACTCCTTGGATCTTTTGCACCATAAATGTTAGAGGTCTGCTCTCACACCTGCTCCCAGTTCAAAGTAAAGTTGATGGACTAATATGATTTGAAAACAGAAAATAAGTAGCTTGATGTATCCTATGTTACCATGGCATGGCCTCAGTGCATGCATGGTATGAGACAATATCGTACAGCCTGTAATTGGAACTTCCACAGATTTTCCATTCCTATTCCTATGAAATAGGAAGATTACCATTTAACAACCAGGGATAACAAGATTCAGCAATACCTGGTTAGATAAAGGAACTTGTCGTGACACATCCCATACAATGATAGAGTTTTCAGTAACCCTGCTCTTGGAAGTGTCACTGGAAGAGATGAAATGTTTTCCATCCCGACTAAATTCAATGTCAAGGATTGGGCCAAGACCTCTGAGATATTCCTGCACCACCATACCAACTCGTACATCCCAGAGTCTAAGGAAGCCCCTCGATCCACCAGAAAGGAAGAGATTGGAGTTGTGTGGATGGAATTTGATCACATCCACTATTTGATCCTCTTTGAATAGTTGTGTTTCTATCCCCTTCTCCACATCAACTAGCCGTGATGAATAGTCATATCCACAGGAAAGCAAAGAGAGCCCTTGTGGAGACCATCTCACATCCTTCACCGCTGCATCATGAAATTTGAAAATGCACGCCTTCTGCTGATTTCTCCTCCATACATTCCACACATGGACTGTCTGATCCATTCCAGCAGAAGCAAGAAGATGGCCTGTAATATTCAGCGTAATGAGAAGCAAAAGTGAATGGTAGAGAGGATTGCTGCATATTAAGAATCAAGTGTTTCTATTAGCATTTTAAAGTTTTCTTTAAGCATATGGTCAAAGCTGCTTGAGCATGGAAAGATGACCAATCTGGAGTAAAAGTACTTCTGAATAAGTCCGATGACTATGGGTTCTGTAATAGTAATTTTCCTACACACTGGTAGAGAAAATTCACAGATTTATAAATCACTTAAAATATCAGGGCCATATTTGGTTGTGGAATATGTTAACATGGAACAAATCAGTTAATTTACTAATAATCCTTGTTATTCCAGAATAAACCACTCCACTCCATCTTGTGGAAATTACTCCAGTTTAGGAGGAAAAAGTAGCTTTATAAATTTTTTAAAATGTCCATTTTTTCCCTGAGAATAATCGGTTAAACTTATGACATTTTGTGGGTTAAGTGGAATAAATTGGTTAAAGTGTCCCTTGTTCCATTCAGCTCTCTTTTAACCCACAATCAAACACATCCTAAAAGCTAAACAAAGGAAATTATAAACATACACATGATGCAATTACTACAAAACCAGATATTTAATAATCATTGGCTTTCAATAACTGCATCATCAGTGCTAATGAGGAAATACGGTTTTTCAGTATTTATCATATTACCGTTCCTCTTGATAAAAGCATCTAACAGACTGTAAAACCCAAATTGTGCTGAGGCTGAGATACATCTTATCAATTAAATTCAAGATTTTGTTTGATGATTTTAAGAATTGAAGCAACCAGATGTGTAAATAGAAGAACGTAAGGTCCTTGAAAGGTTAAATAAGAATGTGAAAATTGTTAAAACACACATAGATAACTTTCAAGCATATTTGAAGAACTTACTCCCTGCCACATAAACTAATAAAGAGTGGTGCTACAAGACATGCCTCAGTTTTCGAGCACACTTAAGTTTTTGATAACACACTAATGATCAAGATGCTCCTTCCCCTTTCCACCATTATGCTTTCACCTACAGGTTGTCATTCTATAGAAAAGAAATTGAGCATCTCTTCTGAAACAAAGAGATGATCCTTTTATGAGACAAAAACCCAATATGACATAAAGCAGACAAACTTTAAACCGCTCAAGCTACATCAGTTGCCACCTTTATCTGAAGCTCTGTTAGTTTCCACATCAATCATAACATCATACAGATGTATCATCTACCATGTGTGGCCAAAAACAGAAAAAGCAAAAGTTACTACAGTTTTGGAAGATAAATATTTTATCAAATTGTGGACGTTAATACTAACCATGACTCTGTGACCATTGTACAGAATTGACAGCTTTAGTATGGCCATGTAAAGCAACAGACAGTCTATCAGGAACCTTTTTGTTCTGAGCATGGACGTTTTTCTGACACTTTAGTGATGCCAGAATATGAGATGGTAAATCTGAATCCGAAATAGTTCCAACAACTGAAATCAAGCAGAAACCAAACCAAGACAACGATCAGCATATCATGATTTTATTGAATTAAAGATTTAAACTAGTTGAAAGGCATATGTAAATGCTTCAGTGATACAAATCTGGCATGATAAATGTGACAACACAGTTTAAATAAGAATTGGCACAGAATACTAGAGTAAGATCACAAGGAACTAGTCAGCAGTAAGCAGAACTTGGAAATATAATTTAGGGTTAATTAAGTCTTGAAAAAACTCAGAAACCAAGTTTCCAAAACAAAGAATTGAGCATATTTTCTGGTGGAAGCATTTGTGAGGAGAAGACAGTATATACTGATAAAGAACACACCAGTTAATCATTGTACAGACCATTACTATATCATTTATCCCATCTATCTAGGGCCTCTGTCATTCATAACCATTTACAAAAGTGGCCCAATAAGATTTCTTGGATCCTTCTCTACAATTTCCATCAAAATATTCTTATTAGTCCAATCAAAATTAAAAAAACATTTGCCACAAAATAAAGTGATTCTTGAGAGTGATTTGTCTCTCCTAAATCATACATGCATGTATACGTATGTCTATCCTTGGTTACATGTGATCTTCCCCCAAAATTCATTTATTATACATTCCAGAATTATACCTTCTAACCTTGACTTAGTACATGTCGACAGTTCAAAAAATGTTGGTGTAGAAAAGATCAGGATAACCATTTCTACAAGAAGAGATTTGAGATTTAGTTCAAATATGTACTACCATTTACTTGACATGCACAACCCTCACCCTCAGCACTTGTTATCTTCTTGCCTAGTCCCATCAAACAATCTGCTCAATCAGTCTTCACCCTGTATCTCTGATTCTTAAGCTTAACAATAAAAATATTGACTGTAGTCAATGTGGAAGTTTATGAATTCAGTTGGAAATAGATGTGAAACTTGGACTACAATACTCTAGATCCAACCCAAATTACAGGCCGTTACATGGGGTTGGGTATATGCATCGGATGAGGGAACATGTGCCTAAGCAACAAATTTATTCAATAAGAATTTCTTTTATGGAGCCATATTTAAGTTTCATACCAAAATCCAATGTTCAACTATTGGGTATGGATATTTAGGCTAATTCTAAGGGTCCCAGTAATACAAACTATACATCAAGCTAGGCAAAATAAACATAGAAGTCATAGAGTATGGGTTAGAAAAAACACCAGCATGGTTTTGGGTTGGGTTAGGCTCGTGTTTTTGAGTGTTGCAAGCTAACAATCCAAATATTACCTAGACTGACATGAAATAATCATCATTTTTACACAACTTAACCCAAGTTGACATGATATAAATCCCAACCTTCCCTACATAAGAACCAAAATTAATCCAAAAATAAACAAATATATATTTGATTAAATATAATGCTTAGAAAACTCAAACTAGTTCAATGAGTTAATGCATTGAGACCAAAATCACTTCGATAAGCCAAACTGCATGCTTTAATAATCAAACATCCAGTCTAGTTTCCTAGAGAAAAACATTAGCATCAAACATTCCATTGAATTGAGGACCTCTGAATCAAAGGTAGTTTATTGATTCTATCTGAATTTATATTCCTTGTTTTATTAATTATAAGAATATTCTTGCTATTAGTTATTTTTTGCTCAATTACAAGTTTTGATTTTGTTTCATCATTCAAGCTTTTCACTTCTCATCAATTTATATTCATGCCTTACATAATGCTTGGTTTGAAATTTTTTTTTAATTTGTCTTCTCAATCCCTAATTAGTTAAGGATTAAGGTTTTGTTATCTTCATCAACGGCATCGTCTTCTCAATCAGTATAGATATTAGGGGTTGGATTTTTCTAATATTTCCTCACTTTGCATTATCATTTTCTTATAATTTACTAAGCTCGAGATTTATTTTTATTTTATTTATTTATTTATTTTTTACTTCTATTCCCACTTGGTTCAATGTACTAGAGATTGAAATGGGAAACACTGCACCAACCACTCCAGTTCATTGACAAGTCTGGTAACAGAATACATCATCTGAGGATAATTATATAACTATCCGATGTATCAAATCTAGGACATCAATTTTACAATATGATGCGGATTCAGGTGACATACAACTGCCGAATTGGCAACTGATCATTACCTTATTTACTTAAAGATCTTATCCTTAAAGTTTCATAATAAGAAAAATGGTAAATCATCAGGAAAAATTAGGGTTTCTTTCAGTCCTTATGGAAATTCGATCGAACGATTACGCAGAACTATGCCTCCTCACGGAGGCAAAGAGGATTCAATCCTATATTCCCATCGATTTATGACATAAAGAGTTTTCTATTTTCTTCCCTATCTCTTCGAGTCAGCAGCATTATAACTCCGATTAGAAAAAATAGAAGGAATCACTATAAGGAAAACAAGGGGAGAAAAATAGGGGAAATCAAAACACCAGGAGACGTGATGACCGTGGGAGGAGGAGGCGGCAGATCGGAAACGCTAGAAGAGGACGCCGCCAAGATCGCCCTCTCCCTCTTCGACACGTATCTCCCAGCGGCGAGGGGGGCACCGGTTGTGCCGCTAGAGGGGCGGTGGTACCGAACGGCTGGCGGCGGCGAGGGCCTTTGCGGTGGAGTATATCCTTCGGATCGAGGTCTCTTAGGAGCCGGGGCGGCGAGCTCTTTGTCTTCACTTTCGCCTCCCTCGTCGTCGGAGGCAACACCATAGGCGCTGAAGAGGAGATCCATGGCGCGCGGGAACGGGACAGGGCCGGTCCAGTCCAGTCCAGCGAAGGTTTTCATAAACACAGAGCCCAACAACGGGTGAATTTGGGGAACCACAAAGGCGGCAAGAGGATCGGTTCGCTCGGGGTCTAGATTCAAGGACCCGGACCCAAATCCAAACCGAGCGAGCTCAAGCTTACGATTTCTCGTTGGTTTTAGGCTTTCGGGCTTTCAGCGAGTTTTTATTAGGAAAAAGTCTTTGTACACCATCTATGATGCAGCAAGTCCTATAAGGACTATACCATTTCTTCTTATTGATCCATATGGATCACATATGGCCTGACGCGATGTGACAGAATAGCAGAGGGATAATGTTACTTTTTAATTGTAACATCCATTAAAAGTGGTTCAGCCTTTCACCATTGGTGTGCAAACGAAAATACCCTTTCCCTCCAGCCTACTTCAACCCACCATCTTATTTGGATTTTGCTAATGAAAAACTCTTTCTGATTGTAAAACATTTTTCCTGTGAATGATCGTGCCGTGGAGCGGAAGTCTGGGGTTGAGATTGTAGTTTATGAGCTTGACGATGGCTTTCAGGATCTCCTACCAGATAAGATGGCAGGTAGAAGTAGGCCTGCATGAGGGTATTAGTTTGGACCAGCATCACCGCCTTGGCGTACCTTGATGGAAGGGGCTCGGTGCCGATGACATCGGCATTCAGGAACTGGATGGTTTCGTCTGGAGATCAATGGTCATTTTGGTGCGGCGATAGCTTTGGAGGATTCATCGACTTTGGTGCTAGCTTTTGATGATTCTTCAGCTTTGGTTCATCTGTGTTCCTTAAACTCTAACTTCTTAACAGCTTTGTTGCTCAAAAAGCATTAGTTCAACTAGGGTGTCGTAGGTTTTGAACTAATGCTTTGTTTTAACGTTTTCTGAATGGGTATCGTAGGTTTTGAACTAGGGTATCATGGGTTTTTAACTAGGGTATCGTAGGTTTTGAACTAATGCTTTGTCCTAACGTTTTCTGAATGGGTGTCGTAGGTTTTGAAATAGGGTATTGTGGGTTTTGAACTAGGGTATCGTGGGTTTTCAACTAGGGTATCATAGGTTTTGAACTAATGCTTTGTCTTTAACGTTTTCTGAATGGGTGTCTTAGGTTTTGAATTATGGTGTTGTGGGTTTTCAACTAGGGTGTCGTAGGTTTTGAACTAATGCTTTGTCTTAACATTTTCTGAATGGGTGTCGTAGGTTTTGAAATAGGGTGTCGTGGGTTTTCAACTAGGGTGTCGTAGGTTTTGAACTAGGGTATCGTGAATTTTCAATTAGGGTATCGTAGGTTTTGAACTAATGCTTTGTCTTAACATTTTGAACTAGGGTATCGTAGGTTTTGAACTAGGGTATCGTGGGTTTTCATCTAGGGTGTCGTAGGTTTTCACTATGGTGTCGTAGGTTTTGAACTAATGCTTTGTCTTAACGTTTTCTGAATGGGTGTCGTAGGTTTTGAACTAGGGTGTCGTGGGTTTTCAACTAGGGTGTCGTAGGTTTTGAACTAATGCTTTGTCTTAACATTTTCTGAAAATGGGTGTCACAGGTTTTGAATTAGGGTGTCATGGGTTTTCAACTAGGGTGTCGTGGGTTTTCAACTAGGGTGTCGTAGGTTTTGAACTAATGCTTTGTCTTAACGTTTTCTGGGTGTCGTAGGTTTTGAACTAGGGTATCGTGGGTTTTCAACTAGGGTGTGTAGGTTTTGAACTAATGCTTTGTCTTAACGTTTTGAACTAGGGTGTCATAGGTTTTGAACTAGGGTGTCGTGGGTTTTGAACTAAGGTGTCGTGGGTTTTCAACTAGGGTGTCATGGGTTTTCAACTAATGCTTTGTCTTAACGTTTTCTGAATAGGTGTCGTAGGTTTTCAACTAGGGTGTCGTAGGTTTTGAACTAGGGTATCGTGGATTTTCAACTAGGGTGTCGTGGGTTTTGAACTAATGCTTTGTCTCAACGTTTTCTGAATGGGTGTCGTAGGTTTTGAACTAGGGTGTCGTGGGTTTTCAACTAGGGTGTCGTAGGTTTTGAACTAATGCTTTGTCTTAACGTTTTGAACTAGGGTGTCGTGGGTTTTGAATTAGGGTGTCGTGGGTCACGACACCCTAGTTGAAAACCCACGACACCCATTCAGAAAACGTTAAGACAAAGTATAGTTCAAAACCTACGATACCCTAGTTGAAAACCCACGACATCCTAGTTCAAAACCTACGGCACCCTAGTTCAAAACCTGCGACACCCATTCAGAAAATGTTAAGACAAAGCATTAGTTCAAAACCTACGATACCCTAGTTGAAAACCCACGACACCCTAGTTGAAAACCCACGACACCCTAGTTCAAAACTTACGACACCCATTCAGAAAACGTTAAGACAAAGCATTAGTTAAAAACCTACGACACCCTAGTTGAACTAATGCTTTGAGCAGCAAAGCTGTTAAGAAGTTAGAGTTTAAGGAACACAGATAAACCAAAGCTGATGAATCATCAAAAGTTAGCACCAAAGCTGATGAATCCTCCAAAGCTATCGCCACACCAAAAAGACCATTGATCTTCAGACGAAACCATCCATTTCCTGAATGCCGATGTCATCGGTATTGAGCCCCTTCCATCAAGGTACGCTGAATGCCGATGTCATCGGTATTGAGTCCCTTCCATCAAGGTACGCCAGGCGGTGATGCTGGTCCAAACTAACACCCTCATGCAGGCCTACTTCTACCTGCCATCTTATCTGGTAGAAGATCCTGAAAGCCATCGTCAAGCTCATAAACCACAACCTCAACCCCAGACTCCCGCTCCGTGGCACCATCATCCATAAGAAGAATGTTTTACAATCAGAAAGTTTTTTATCAGCAAAATCCAAATAAGATAGTGGGTTGAAGTAGGCTGGAGGAAAAGGGTATTTTCGTCTGCACACCAATAGTGAAAGGCTAAATGACTTTTAATGGATGTCATGATCAAAAAGTAACATTATCCCTCTGCTATTCTGTCCCATCGCGTCATGCCATATGGGATCCATGTGGACCAATAAGAAGGAACGATGCGGTCCTATAGGGTTTAGGGTTTTAGGTTTAGGGTTTAGGGTTTAAGGGTTAAGGGTTTAGGGTTTAGGGACGGTGCAGCCCATGTAGGACTTGCTGCACCGAGGGTGGTGTACAAAGACTTTTCCTTTTATTAGATAAGAAAGGGCTAATTTTGTCCACCTCACAAGCCCAGAAATGAATACTGTATTACTTCTTGGGGATTGAAGCAGCTCGGAATCGAGCCTGACGACTATAACCCACAACTCTTTTAACCAAACTCGATTCTATCGTGGCATCCCCGACAACGAATGAGTTCCCTTAATAATAAGATCTGATTTCATAAATTTTCCCATGGTCTTCAAACAGTTAAAAGAAAATAAATAACTAAGAAATCCCAAAGGCATGTTTAGCTTGCAAACTAATCCAACATATAAGTGAAGGTAAAACGCAAAATCTTGCAATTAAATTCCTGTCTTCTTACGAAGGAAATAATAGGTTGCTCAACTGGGTTGGCCCACGAGCAACACTGCTATGTTTAGGCCCATGGATCGGCTCTGATGCAGGACGGTGACCCACTTGGTAGTCCAGGTGGAGTCTGAGTCAAGGAAATATCTTTGTGCACAGAAGCGATGCACAAAGATGCACACAGGGTGTATTAGCCATGCACCCATGCATGCCATGATTCCTTGGATTACGACGTGCTCTACATGCACATTTACATTAGCATGCAGCCAATGCATGCCCTCGATGCGCGTCTTTGTACATAAGACAGTACACAAAAACTTTTTCTGGATCAGACTGATCTAGACCTCCGATGCACTAAGACTTTTCCCAGATCAAACTGATCTAGAAATCCCAGATTGAAGGACTCGTAGTAACAATAGAAACCAAATGGGTTACGTTAATCTTCAGGTGAAGTGACATAAACAAATAAGCAGCAGAGTGAAACCTCTTGGAATTAATGGGAAGTCCAGCTATGTGCAGGCAATGTTTGTGATTTGTCTTTTCCTTCTGGTCATTCTTTTTTGCACGCACCCACGCACAAGATGAATGAACTAAAGAAATAAATATCTCCTGGGTGACACACACGAGGTGAAAGAACTAAAGACTCGTGTGAAAGAACTAAAGAAATAAATATCTCCTGTCACCCAGCAGCAGTGTCACAATTGTATATACAAATTTAGTCTCATGTACAGCACGACATTATTTAAAGAATCAAACCGGCCCACCGGCCCATCATGATCGGCATATAAGAAAAAGTCCTATTGGCTAGGCGGAAAGGGAAAGATCGAAGCTTGCCTTCATGACTCCTGTAGGACAAACCAAAAAAAATAAAAAAAAGTTAGTGGCAGAAAATGGAATATTAAAAAAATACAATGCAAAGGATGAATTGGAAGATAAATATTGAAACATGAGGCACTAGAAATTGTACAGGAAACAGCACAAGCCGATATAACATTAGCTAACTGTTTGATATATGTGCATTAGGAGTTCAAATAACTAAATGAGAATAAACATGATAATAAGGTTCAAAATTTGAACAAACATATCAAAGACAACGAGGAAAGCCCAAATCTTTCCCCCCTATTCAATGTTGTACAACATTTTAGAAAGATTGGCAATGCAGGATATCATTAAAGAATAAGAAAACTAAGACAAATATTTATATAACCAGTGCAGACACCAAAACTGTGAAGTATTAGGCCGGTCCAAATTGATCCGTTCATTTTTAAACCATTTAGCCAGTTAATAAACCCCTGGTTTCCTACTCCTTTGAACTGACTCCTATCACTACCTTTAAGACAAATATTTATATAACTCCACCACTCCAACCCACCCCCCCCCCCCCCCCTTTCCAAGAAAAGAAAAAAAAAGCCAAAAGAAATAATAGAGATATCAAGAAAGTTTTGGAAGTGGTTGAAATAAAAGTAAGAATTGGATGTGATGCAGGATAAAATTATCATTGAATCAATATCCGTACGTATGACGAAAAGGTTAGGATCATTTTTTGATTTCTATTTGCCAGTCATATTTGAAAAAGACCAATATCCATACTCCGACTGAGCCATTTTCATACATCAGAAAGACCGAACCATTTTCACGCCTCGGGACCGAGTCATTTCCATACCTTGATGGGCCAAGAGCGATTTTAAAGCTGAATATTACCCTCCGACCATGATCAACAAAATTAAAATCTCTAATCACGTGGCGAGATTTCAGTCACATCAGCTCTGATATCCCAAGAAGGAAATAAAGCCAAATATGACCTATAAATAACCAAATAATCGAATAATCAAATCTTAGAACTCCAATCAGCTTCCTTGGCCGTGGATCCTCGTAACAAATAGGATTCGAATCCTATCGGCCTAGTAACTAACTTGATTCGAATAAGATTCAAATCATACCAATTTTCCACTTTCCAAGACACGTTCGAGGAGTCAGATGAATAGCCCGCCAATATTCAGCCTATAAATACCTTATCCTAAAACTCCTTCAAGTACGCATACTCTTTCACTGAAAACCCATTAGGACTCAAAGTGAAGTTTTTGGCTTTCGAGAAGCCATTCTTGAAGGACTCTTCTGCAGGAGCCTTCTTCTCATATATGCTTACTGTGAATCTTCATTGACTTGAGCATCGGAGGGTCTTCCGCAGGGACTATCCCCAACGCTTCTTGCGTGAAGACTGTCTTGTAGGTTCACCCAGACGAGCGATCATCATTCAGGTCCTGACAAGAGTCGCACCCAAGCCGGAGAACGGGATTTTATAGCAACAGGACGTGTGATAGTGTAAGCCATATGATTGAAATGCAGGAGGGGGCCATTTTCGAATGGAAAAATAGAAAGATCAAGATTAGTGCAATCCTCAAAGCCGAATACACCTAGACTTCCCTATCAAATCATCCGAACATCAAATGGAACTTTGCCCCATGTTTGTAAACCCTCCTCAATCTGCCCCTGCCTTGGCACATAATCTAACAATTTAGTCATGTAAATTCAGAAAAAAAGATTATTTACCTGGCAGGCCATTATAGTTCAAAAGAATTTTCCAGCGCAGCTGTTTGGAACATGTACAACTGTTTGTCATTTTTACCCCACTAGAATTTGGATCCATTTAACACTCAACATAAAATTTTCACAGCCAACATGTTGATCCACTATTAAGAAAAATACCTGACAAATGTCGCATGATTTCGCTTGATAAACAAAAGGAATGGAAGCAGCAAACTTGAGGATTTCATGACTCTTGGGCCCAATGTCTACATAATTTCATATCATTTTCTAGACCCCTAGACCCTTCTAAGCATAAATCAATGAATATTAAGTGCATGATGTTGAATAACGTGGCTGAATGGACATACCTTCATCTGGTGTTCTGAGCCAGCCGTTGCATGCTTCTCTTCACTGCAAGAAGGGCCTTCTATATTCCTGCAAGGGATTTACTCATCAACTGGGAAGTTATGCTACCAACAGCTGGGAAAACTTCCAGAATTATTTCATTACAGACACATCACACAAAATTGAACGTTGATAGTATACCTTACAGTTTCAGAACTACATTGGTCACATGAAGTTGAACATGAATCAGGCTTCTCAATTCCAGACACCATGGTTTCTGGGTAAGTAATGCCTTCCTGGTGTTCATAAAAGATCACAAAGTATATGTGATTTCACCTCACATTCTGTTAGAAGGTGTAAAGCAGGTGTAAAGCAGCTATTTAAAGAAGAACACTTTTCGTCCTTCAGGAATAGGACTTACTCTGGGTTTTCCTTCGATCCATCCAGGAATGCTCTCAGAGAGAATAGTCATATACTGTTCCATTGCCATCTCAGGATTCATGTTCCCCAATCTTTGCCAAGCATTCCTTGCACAATGTCAGAATTGTCAATCACACACATGAAGCAGCTCTCTGCCCTCTCACTGTAACTAGCAATCAAGGTACAACCAGAGATGGATGTTTAGGGGATCCATCTTCTCACTCTCACTACATGTCTTCAAAGGTATACCTTGCCTTATTATAACCAAATTTCATAAAATGGTCATGATTGTTTATTTCTCTCATCATGTTTAATCATTCACAATGATGTTATGTGCAGCATAAATTTTTAATCATTCACAATGATGTTATGTACAGCATAAATTAACCTACATTGTAAGGTTTAGTGGACACAAATACCATGAGGGCTATTTGATCTTATAGCTAGGAAGTGAGCTGTTCTAACTTTCTAAGCAAAAGAGGATAGGGCGATTGCCCAGACAAAAAGGCCACTAGAAGCCATTTACTTGCATCTCTTGTTTCCATTCCTCCCTCTTCTTTTTTTGTTGTCATATCTTACAACATGAATATATATTCTGTTAGATTTCTTTCAACATTTAAAAAATTTTCTTTTACGTTCACTGTTCTCTAATAGGTTTCTGTTTCCAGCTGAAGTTACGTGAGTGATCTTGGTCCATAAAGCTACCCAACGTTTCTCACAGCCATAACAGTAAACATATGAATTAACATAAAAAGTTTTGCTGTTTAATTTGTGTCAGCATTATCTCCAGATTAGCTGCAGGCCATATATCAACTTTAGTAACATTATTCCATGTCTTATTCAGAGAAAATTTAAATTCTTTCCCTTCATTTGTTTTCTTATTTCTGTGTAGACATGCGTGTTCAATTCACAGTACAAAGATCATCTCTTCCATTTATACTTGCAAATGCAGTAGTAAAGAGAAGAAAATGTTGATCTTGTCTACAGAAGATTAGCGTTAATCTGTAATAAATGGCTTGTTCTTCACTAATCCTGGAAAATAGTTTAAGAAGCCTCAACAAAGCCAGTACAAAAACGAATATGTAACAAACTTATGACAGTCTTGGATAATAGTTGAATAAAAAAAGCCATGACATAAGGCCATAAAAAACAATTATATCACAAGTTTGAATTAATCAAGCCAAATATAAGCTACAACCTGGGCTGTATAGTTCTAAATTACAATCCAGTAAGGCAAACCATGTAAATAAAAATCTTACAATAAAGTGCAAAAGTAAAGCCTCAACATGGACCTTTCAGAAATATGTGACAAACTTATAACAATTCTGCATAATAGTTGAACAGAAAGACCATGACAAGGGCTATACAAACACATGTAAATACTCAACTCAACTCATCTAAGCCTTTTCCCAACTACATGGGATCGGCTACATGAATCTGCTTCCTTCACTCCGCTTATTTAGGATCAAGACAAACACATGTAAACGACAACTTTAAATTGCCCAAGACAAATATAAGCCACAACATGGGCCATATGATCATGTGCATAACAATCTTTTATAATGGTTTATAAAAAAACCCATTCCATTGGCTATATGGATGGTATATAACTATCTAATATGAAAGCCACAATATGAGCCATAGGAGAGCAAGTATATAATACATACAAATAATCATTTAAAATGAAAGGCTATGACATAAACCATACAAATACCAAGGTTTGCAATTTCAGATGGTACCACCTAATACAGAGTGTACCATACTATACTAATATGATACCAAGACTCAGTACATCCCCTTACAAGTGTCAATATTGAGATATGTACTATACCGACACTTAATATTTGGTGTACCAATTGGGCAGTGATATGGGGCCTGGTACTAAGCTTGCAAACCTTGACAGCTATAGGTATAAAACAATCTTTCATAGGAGTTTATATAAAAGCCATTACATAAACAAACAACAATCATGCAATAGAGACTAAAAGTAAAGCCATAACATGGGCCACAGAAAATAATTATTCTACAAGTTTGAATTAGCCAAGCCAAATATTTGCTGTACATGTACAAGTATACAAGAACTTTGACCAACGAACACATATAATACCTCTAATTTATGAAAAAAGCCATTACATAGAATGTACAGACAATAGCACACAACAATTTTAACCAAACCATGCATAAGCCACCACAAGACAATTTTAACCAAACCATACATGAACACAATTACAAGACAAGTTTAAATTGACCAAGCCAATTATCTATAAGCCACAACATGGGCCATATGAACACAAGTATGTCACAATCCTACATAACAAGTTTCAAGAAAAGACATGACATGGGCTGTATAGATACAAACAAATTAACAAATTAACCAAGTTGTATGTAAGCCACAACACTGGCCAAGGAAATGCAACTATATAATAGTTACAGCATAACAACTTTTCTTTTTTAAAAAAGCCATGACATGGACCATAAAAGTATAAATCTAACAAAATAGCACAAAAGTAACGCCTCAACAAGGGCCCTTTAAAAATATTTTTCCATGCATCAAAACGAAGGTTAGTCCAAGTGATACAAAATTTATAAGCTTTCCAGTAGACCTTATTTGAGCTTTCTGGCATAGTATTAATAGGTCCACATGTGTATGATATGTTTGTATGGTGTGAATAACTACATATCTCCATATAGTATTTTATTATAATATCTGAGCTTATTTTCAGTGTTTAGAAATGAACATAGTTAGCATTTAGTTTTATTAACAAATTATTGAGACTAGGCAATGCACATGTCAAGCAACAATTTGGACAAATATTTAGGATATTAATGATTTTAATTTTTTTTCCAGATTAGATAATAACTATATCCATAAACAAGCCTAAATACTAACATAAAGCAGTAGAAACTGCTTCATTTTTATATAAAATAGAATAACTTTGAAAGATCCAAACTTTTTACGGACTGGTGCATCATTTTGTGCTTGTGAGTGCAAAGTTTTGGCATGAAGAGCATGGCACACATGGCATACAAACCTCTAACCAACACAGGTGCAATACACGATATTTTAATTCTTGATTTACATAACCAGCAGTTTTTTAACATCTCATTGGTAGGCAGTCATTCTCAGACAAAGTAAGATGTAGTCTTGGTCATTTCATTTCCAGCAATAAGAGATAAGATAATCATATATTTGTAAGCAAAAACCTCATAACATAGAAAAGTAAAAAGTAATGTGGAATCTCTAAATTGAATGCAGAAGCCAAATCTTAAGCAACGGAACATGCTAACTGACATAGTTAAAGAAACTCCTTCAAAGGATGAATTTTTGATGAATGCAACGTACAGAAACCAATTTGCAGCACATATTATCATTAAAGACATGGAAATTAAAATTTAAGAAGTTGACATCACCCGTTTATGAAATTAAAATGTTAATTTGCAAATATGTTCACCAAAGCTTCTGTAAAGTGTAGCAGCTTCTGTAAAGTGTAGCTTAATTTCATTGCAAGTTTGGTTGTCATGATATATATGGTTCAATTTGAGGAACACTTAAGATTTACTAGTTTGATGGTGTTTTAGTCATGTCAGCTGCAATTGTTATTAGCGGCTTTTGCATATATAGGGGAAGATTCCATATAAATAGGCCCTCATCAAATCAGTTCTAAAATAACATTATTTGGTAAGGACATATGCGATATATCTATGACGCAATCAAGGAAATTTCAGGCTCTGAAAGAGCTGAATTGCTACAAGCTTACAAATATTCAGAAACAGGGGTTCAGTCAGACTGTGCAGACCAAGCCCCCTTCTATTGTCACCTCCTCTCTCTCCCTCCCTTTGCCTTTCCTTATTTTCTCCTTATTGCATATATCTTGAAGCATCAATATCCATACCCTATTTTTTCAAGTTAATTCTATTTCATGTATCCTTTACCCTTCAAGAGGCTTTCGCTAACATATATTGACAAGGATGGCATCTACACAATTATTTCAGCCATTAAGTCTCATGCATGATGTTTCACAACATCGATGGTCAATGTCCATCCATTTCAAATACTGAATAAATCTTTTGCTCAGAGTTAGAAAAACAACAGTTAAAATAAATAGGCATGACACCTTGGCACACCACCAAGTACAAAGTGGCACGTCCATTTAGGTAAGTGTAATGGTCACGCTATTCAAAACCAGCTCATAAATAACTAAAACAACATGGAAACTCAAGCAAATTCAAAGAGAAGAACTGTTAACTAGTAGATGTGGCAAGGCAGGGTCATAATTAGATCATTTGATTCTTCAAGCAGTCTTAAGGAACAGAAAGCAAGTTATTCATGACCAGTCATTTATCTGTAAAAACCAATTCTCCACTTCTAAAGTTTTCTTCAATCCAATAAGCTTGTTTTTCATAATTAGATCAAGATTTGTTGTCTTGGTACCGAATCCTGTACTCGTACTACATTGAGATGGTGTTATTATGCCCAGTACTTGGGATGATTCAGCATACTAGGACTGTATGCACTAGCACCAATCCTGATTTAGTATCGGGGCAGCATGTACTGGTACAGCATACCATGCTTAGGATATTAGGTTATGTTTCTTTCATTCACAGAGTATAATTTCCCCATACTAGTGTTTTTACATGTTGCCAAACTCTATTAAGTCACCTTCTCTGTATTAGCTTGAGAATTAACCCTACCTTAGTTCATTTAAAACTTTAGAAGTTTGCACTGTTTTGCTTCTTTCTTGAAATATGGAATTTGAAATCTAGGAGACATAAATATCTTTGTTTGATTTTTTATAACTCTTTTAGTCTTCAATCAAGTGCTTGAATATTTTACACTTGATGAGATTCTTGATTAGTTTAATCTGGCCATTCTTTATATCCCTTATGCCAATAGCGGATATAATTCAAACTATAATAACATGTCGCTATTATAAGCAATTCATCCACCAAGTACTGGCAAACAAACAAAAAGAAATAATTCAAATAGGAAGACAACGTTCAGCAGTACCATTTAGCACGGGCAGAAACCTTCAAAGCCAATGGCTGTGACTCATAGCAAGGGCCTTCCGTTGCAACCTTGTGCAGTCCATACAATTGCATCTGCACGTCACTGCTTAGCTTTGACAATGCATCACCACCATCACCACCATCAATGTATGCCATAGCAGCACCAAAGCGCTTTTCCAGCTCACTCTTCTCAATCCCTTCCCAATCATCTTCGTCATTAAGCACAGAACCCTCCTCTTGGATGCAAGCCTTCGGACCTTTATCAGTACAAATTTCACCTTCGGCGAATCCTTCTTCCTGTCCCACCAAATTAGGAGAGTTGAGAATATCTCTTTCCACCACCGGCATTTCCTGTGTAGAATCCTCTTCTGATTTGACTGCATTAGCTTGAGATATCTTCTCTTGCTTGATATCACTATGTTGTCCAAAATTGCTAGATGTCACATCTACAAATCTTTCCTCTTCTCTAAGTAACTTTTGTTCTCCTCTAGTCTCTTCAACCACTACGTCAGGAACTTCTCCTGTAGAATCATCTTCAGTCTTCTTGTCCAGGTCAAAATCACTGGCGCTGGACTCCTCTGAGCATTCTTCTTTTGTAAACAATCTTTTCTCTTCCACGATTTTTTCAAGTGCAACTTTCTCAGGCATTTCGCTAGCGGACTCCAACCTTACTACATTTACTTCAGATATCTTCTCTTGTCCACTACGGTGCCCTGGGGTATCCAATTCATTGGCTATCACCTCATCTGACCTTCCTTCTTCTTGTAGCAACCTCTCAACCTCAGCAACATTGCTAAAGGATCCATCTTTCAAATTCAGCACATTCACATCGGGTTCTTCTTCCTTCTCCATGGCCGGGTCAACTTCGGTGACCTCCACGTCCATTATTAATCTCTCAGGCAATCTTTCGAGCCGTAACCTTTTGACCTCCTCTGTTATATCTCTTGCGGATACATCTGCTAACATCTCTATATTTCCTTCATATATATTTGCCTCTTCTTTCTTGATATCTAGGTTGACGCTCTCTACGCCAATCTTATGGGTTCTCACCTCCTCTGACCTTTCATCTTCTTTGGTCTTGTCAAGTCCAACCCCTTCCGACATTCTTTCCGCAGAGACTTCATCCAATCCAATTTCTTCCACTACTTTCAATCCACCTCTCGGCTCCGCGGAACCTTCCAAGCTACGATCAACCAATACATCATCCTCCGACCGGACAGGGATACCTCCATCCCCTTCATCACCGTGTTCTTCACTGGATTTATCGACCGCCGCCGCCGCGGCGACATGATCCGATCCAAGAACCTCCTCCGCAGCTCGGCGGCCTTCGCCGTCATCGACCGCGTCCCAGCGGATTTCTCCGACTGTCTCGGCCGATCGCTCGCGCTTCTCCTCGGGGTCATCGGCAGAGGAATCGAGGGCAAAGATTTTGCCGAGAAGGAAGGCGAGGAGGACGGAGAGGACGGCGGTTAAAAAGAGCTCCAGGAGGAACCCCATCTCCTCCTCCTCCTTCACTTGCACTCCAAGGAAAGGCGAAAGAAGAAACTTGGTAGGGAAAAAGAATATAAAGAAAAAGATTGGGAAAGGGAAGGCTTTGGGGGGGAGGAGGAGGTTTGATAACCGGGTTGGGACGCGAGAGCGCCAAAAGGCATATTCCGTATCCGCTGAGCGCTGGGCTGGCGGAGTCGTTGTTACTTGGTGCAAGTCAAGAGGGATGAGAAATTACGCTTTCCTTCCTAATCTCTAAATTATTAATCCCAACTCAACTCAACTCAACTCAACTTTTCCTTATGTTTTAAAATATGATAAAATTTTACGTTCATTATCAACTACTTAATATAATCTTTTTTTCTAATTCAAACTTAAATTTACCTTTAAATTATTAATCTAACAATAATTATTATTAAAAAATAAAAAATTATAGATATTAACTAATTATATCATTATCTCTTATCATATTTCTTTTATATTAATAATATTGATAAAATATTAATAATATTTTCTTTTTTTATTAATTTTGTTTCTATAAAATTAAACCTTGCAAATGTAGCGCTTTACCTTACATTCAAAGATATAAACAAATATGACTAATAGCTAAATTTTTATAACTTTAAAATTTACATAAAAAATAATACTTTTATAACTTTTTATTTATATTTTTTAATCTTATATCAAATGTAGGATGAAGAACTCAGACGAATTTAGAAAAGTCTTTTTCTTCCTCTTCTCTATTTTTCTTGGAGTTGTTTTGATACTGTATAGTAAGTTTATTGTGCGTGAGTTATTATAAGCATGTTACAAATTAGCCTTAAGCTATTTTTATATAGATCTAATATACTACGTGGCTGGTAGACCAAGTTAATTAATGAGTGCATAATAATGTGGCTCTTGCCTACATTTTTTGGATTCATGGCTTCATTTTGGCATATGATTGGCTGGATCTACATGCTATATGATAGATCAAGTCTACTTAAAAATAGTTTCCAAGCTCAAGTCTAATTGAAGAGTAACTTTCATTAATGCCAATGATGGAAAGCTAAATTCTTGAGGGTACTTCATCTAAGCAACATGAGGTAACTAAAGTTATTGAGGGAGCTTTGCTCGAGCACTTTGAGGTGCTCAGATGTATAGAGATGATAGGATAAAAGACAATCCTCATACTTCAAGACACCTAAGTCTTGGAGGAGGCTCGGTTGGAGAGGACCAATTAAGGACCTAGGTATAGGTTATTCAAGAGAGATGGCAATATCGATGGTAGATCCAAAAGGTAACTAAGGAGGAAATTGCTTATCTCCAAGAAAAGTGTAAGGAGGCTATCATGTTCTTGGATGAGGAGGTAGATTGGGTGAGTAAATGATAGATTAACTCCTTCATTGGTAAGTTGCTTAGTAAAGGATTTGTAGGTGGGTATGTTGGCAGATGGTGGCTATCTAATGAATCAGACTGAGGCTAGAGTTTTACTCTATGTCCTTAAGACAATTTCGCGCGTGCGCGTGCGCGAGGGTGATGCTACGCATCACCCTCAAGCTCTCCACTTGTGGTGAGCCTAAGGAACTTAAGCTTCAAGGAAGTGGTTTCCATATAAGTGAACCTTCCTTTCTTGATTTTTTCGATATGGGACTAAATGTCCCCGCAATTTCTCATTCACACACATAAGGCGGTAATGAGCTTTCAAGGCCCATTAGGGTATTTAGGGTCTATTTTGGCCCATTACCCAGGATTACCTTTGGATTTCTTAAATAAGGAGTTGCGAATGAGATTGAAGATTGCAAGAGATTTCACCATCATTCCATTTTGGAAGGCCATAAGATCTTCAAGTTTGGAAATGAAGATAGAGATTAGGTCATGGCAAATGGACTATGCACTTTTGTTGGCCAAGTTTCGATGCTCGAGCTGTAGCATTCCAACTTCAATGTTCATGAGGATGTTATCCACAGCCTCATTATGAGCCATTAGAGTACTAGGATAGAAGATGCTCTCCTTTGTATCATTATGGTTAATGGAGAATCATAGTTCATTGATAACTGCACTGAAGAAGCAGTTAGAGGAAGGAATTGACATTATTGCTTAAGGAAGGAAAAGATGGCAACTATTTAAATAGGGAATGTTCCTATTCTTTTTTATTTGAGGCTAATTAGGATACTAATCAAAGGAGGGAGAAAAAATAGAAAGATAAAAAGACAACAGTCCAACAGAGTTTCAGGGACTAGTTCAAGCTCTTGATCAAAGCCTTCACTATATGACAAAGAGGAATAGCATATGATTATGCAAAGGTCTAATAGAAGAATTGTATACTTAAAAAATAGTCCTATATCGGATGGAAAAAAAAATATTATGTATTATGAGTCAAACAATGAAGTGGAGGCTCAAGCAACCTTTTCACTGTAGCCCATCCTCGGACCAAGTGGTAAACCCTCTTCAACCATGAGTATTTTAATTGGTTCATCTACTAGTATAGCCACTGATACTTCCATTGCTTCTCTCCTTTAAGAGCAGCAAGGCAATAAAATACTCTAGTGTCATTCCAAAGGACATAAGGAATATAAATGGTATGCCCTAATCAACCATTACCCTTTAATTGATGATTATTTCTCATAAATTGTAGAGGAGTGGCACAAATTTTCCTTTATAAACAACCTCAAATACTCAATAAAGGAATACAACTAAGATATTTGTTGTTTATTGGAAACTAGAAAACTAGGATTTCTAGCGAGTCTCTTGCTAAAATGCAGTACAATATTAGTAATCAACGAAACTTCTTTGCCATTCCAATAGTCAGCCTTTTCGAGGGAATAATAGTTGGCTGGAGGAAGAATTCCAGCAGGATTGAGTTTTGTAGTAACAACAGATAGATAGCCTTTGATCTAAATAATCTAGAGGGTCAAAACCTATGGATTCTTAAAGTAGTTTATGTTAGTATCTCTGGTACATAAAGAAAGGTAGTTTGGGAGATGGCAATCAATTCTGTTTCTCTTGGCCTTCTCTTGCTTCTAGTTGAGGACTTTAATTCAATTGCTTCTCATATTGGGAAGATTGGCTTAAAGAAATACAGAGAAAGTAGAGATATATGTGACTTCCATGACTTTATCTTTGATAATGGCAAGATCAATTTGGCATATCTGAGGAGCCCTTTCACATGGAGCAATAATAGGAGAGGCGGAACAAGGATGTGGGAGAGGTTGTATAGAGTAATGGAATCATTTAATAGGGTTGGCATATTTGTTGAGACAAAGATTCTTCATCTTCTCAGGATGAGTTCATCATTGCCCAATTCTATTAATTGTTGAATCCCTAGTTTGAGAGTTTTTGGTTATCCTACAAGGGGGCAAAGAAGGTTGTTAGAATGTATGTTCCCCTACTGTAAGAGTCACAAAGCTATTAAAAAATACAAAGCATGCTCTTCAAAGATGGAATAGAAGAATGCTTGTAATATATTTGTAAAAACTAGTGGATTTAAAGAATAGATTTGTGATTGATATGAGTTGTAAAGGGTTGAACCTTTAAATTCAAGATACAATCATTCTCATGATTAAAGAGTGTGATAAAACTTTGTGGTTGCAAGAAATCTTACGGAGGTAAAAATCCAGGATAAAATGACTAAGAAAATGGGACTCTTAACCCTACTATCTTTCATAAAACCACGGTTCTTAAAAGGTGATGAAATATAATTTTTTGTATCACTTGCCAAGATAGAACACTCGAAAAATTTGTGTCAAGATCTAAGCTATATTAGCATCACTTCCAAAGGTTTTTATTGAGCTTCCCTCATTGTTAATTGGGTTTATAGCCATCAGCAAAATAGGGTGCTTCCAGTAGAACCTACTGAGAGAGAAATTGAAGCAGTTGTTTCTGTGATGGATTGCAATAAGGCCCTAGGTCTCGACGGATTTCCGTCCATACTTTTCAAATCTTCTTAGCCTATTATCAAGGATGGCATAGTGATAGCTATGAACGGCTATTTTATATATCATCAAATATCAAGAGATTGGAAAGCTTTATTTGTCGCCTTGGTATCTAAGAAAGAAGACCCCAAGGAAGCCAAGGACTATAAGATCTATCAACCTATGCAATACACTTTACAAGATTATTGCAAAAATCATCACCAATCGATTGAAACCCTTTACGCCCAATTTGATTTTGACTGAACAAGGAGCCTTTATCCTTAACTACAGTGTTATTGATAATGTTATGGTGACCCAGGAGCCCTTCCACACTATGACCGGCCAAAGCTTCCAAAAGAAGCCCCTTAATGATTATCAAAACAGATATAGAAAAAGCTTTCGTGAAGTCTTATGGAGCTATCTAGTTGCTAGGCTTCCCCACTTTAGATTCCATAAAAAATCTATAAGGTGGATTTTAGGATCTATTGAAAAGCCTTCCTTTTCAATTTTGGTTAGTGGTAGCCCAACAAACTAGTTTACCTCCGCTAATGATTATGGGTGTCTGCCATCTCCTTTCCTCTTTATTCTTTGGTTGGATATGTTGTCCAGAGCTCTTCATCTAGCAGTAAGTAGAGGTTTGTTAGTTGCCTTCAAACCACAACCTTATGGTCTCTCAATATCCCACTTGCTATTTGTGACTTCTTGTTGATAGCTAAAGGAACAAAGGGCAGCAACGAAGCTAAAAAGTATTCTTGTTAACTATTGCACTCAATCTGGTTAAGGGTGAACAATATAACAAATCACAGATACAGTTCTCTTCCCATATCAAACCCAATGTCAGCAGACAAATCATTGAGGCTCTCCAAAGAACAGGTGGACATACCTTAGCATGCCTGCCTCTTGCTCTAAATTAACCTTGAGTGACTCCAATCCCCTGTTTGATAAAGTTAGAAATGGCTAGATGGCTGAAAGTGGAAGCACTGTTCTGAAGGTGGAAGGTTAGTTTGACTTCAATCTGTCCTAATTCAAGCAAATATCTACTTAATGACCAACTGTGCTATATATCCCTAGGATGGTTTGGATCAAACTAGAACAGATCTATAAATCCTTCTTCTGGTGCCACGAGCCTAGTAGTAGGAAGCTGCGTTTGATTGCATGAGAAATAATCTGTATGCCAAAGTTTAATGGAGGCCTGGGTGTCTGGCAACTTGAAATGAGGAGAAAGGCTTTCATGAGCAAGACTGTTGCTCAATTGATTGTAAATAGAGGATCCATATGGAGTAATTTGGGAATAGCCAAATACAGTTTTTATAGTTGGAGGAACCATACTCTACTACTACTCTACTCATCTAAGCCTTTGCCCAACCACATGGGATCGGCTATATGGATCTGCTTCTTCTACTCTGCTCTATTTAGGGCTAAGTCAACACACAAATTACAAATAGTTATATCTTATTAATTAGATGTTCTATCCCTTCGTATAGTTGATTTAGTAGATTTATTTTAGGGGATTTGACAGAGTTTTACGCTGGTTGTCAGCTACCTAACACAATCCTTCTCCTTTATTCGGGCTTGGAATCGGTCTTAGCAGAGTTAGTTGGAGGAACTATAATTATCAGAAAGAGTTTAGTTATTTTGCGATCAATCTGCACTGAAGCCAAATTAAATCAGCGCAAGCTCATCTAGCTGGTTGGAACTTGATGGGGCCAGTTGACTCCATGGGCAATAAAGACAACAATTTTGGATGGCACCCTCTCAAGATAGCGATTTCCAGACAATTTTCCTAAGCGGCCGCGGCGGCCTTCCTGGACGGCTTAATTCCTAGGCGGCCCGTCCCGGCATCTCTAAGTCGGCCGAGTCTGCCCGACTTTTCCAAGTCGGCCCTGATCGGCCTCGGCATCTTCAAGTCGGCCGAGTCGGCCCCGACTTCCCCAAGTCGGCCCAGCTCGCCCCGGCACCTCCCAGTCGGTCGAGCCGGCCCCGACCATCCCTGGTCGGCCCCGACTTCCCCAAGTCGGCCCCGACTTTCCCAAGTCGGCCCCGCTCGGCCCCGACATCTTCAAGTCGGCCGAGTCGGCCCTGACTTCCCCAAGTCGCCCCGCTCGCCCGGCACCTCCCAGTCGGTCGAGCCGGCCCCGACCATCCCTGGTCGGCCCCGACTTTGCCAAGTCGGCCATGCTCGACCCCGACATCTCCAAGTCGGCCGAGTCAGCCCCGACTTCCCCAAGTCGGCCCGCTCGGCCCTGAATCTTCAAGTCGGCCGAGTCGGCCCCAACTTCCCCAAGCCGGCCCCGCTCGGCCTCGGCACCTTCCAGTCGGTTGAGTCGGCCCCCTCATTCAAGTCGGCCCTCTCATTCAAGTCGGCCTGGCCTCGGCATCGTCTCATCCCGGTCTCCTTCAAATTGGCCCCGCCTCATTCAAGCCGGCCCTTCATTCAAGTCGGCCCTGCCTCTCATTCAAGTTGGCCCCGCCTCGGCATCGTCCCGTCCCAGCCTCTTCCAAGTCGGCCCCGCCTTTGCACATTTAATGGCCTCTTCCAAATCGGCCCCACCTTGGCACTCAAGCCCCGTCTCTTCCAAGTCGGCCCCGTCTCGGCACATTTAGTGGAATGGAGCATCACGGATGCGAAGAGAGGGAGAAAGTCCAAGTCGGCCTCCTCCCGCTCTCTCCAATCGGCCTCCTCCCGCTCTCTTCCAAGTCGGCCCCCCCGACATCGTCCTGCTCAGCCTCTGCCACGTTATGTCTTTCGTATAAAGGCATTTATGGCCTCATAAAGGCCACGTGCATCTACCTTCTCTAAGCTGCCTTTGGTTGACTTTCCCGGCCACCCGGCTTCTTCCTGGCCTTCCAGTACCATGCAGGAGAGCTCTCTAACTCTGCTCACGGCCATGGATGGCTTCGTCCGTGGCTCTGCTCCAAGCTCTCTATCCCGGCTTCGACTAATGATGGATAGCATCATGGTAGGACGACAAGGGACAGCTGTCTTCAACTCCCAACTCTTCCATTCCAGACGGATGTGTGGCTCGTGATGTGATGAGACTCCACCACCTTTTATCTCTTCCCTGCAACGGTCAAATCAAGTGGCCATCCACTCTAACGGAACTTGACCCCCAACCACACAGCCACCCACTTTGATGGGATTTAACCTGCAGCCCTGACATGCCAAAGAAGGGAGCAAGCCCTGCCATAACCTTAAATGCTCTGACAAGTGGCAGCACCCCCAAGGCATCCCAAGCCTTACAGACATCAGCTCTGTCACTTCACCCATCAAAGTCATCATTATGAGGCCTCAACCACTCAAACCGGATAGACTCCATACACCTATAAAATGGGTAAGAGGGACCCCTGACCAGGTAACTAAGAACTGAACACAACTCAACTAAGAACTGATAACTCCGGTAACCATAAAAAATGAACTCATTACACTCCTAAACGCTTATTCTTGCTCACAGAGAGCTCTTCTCTGAGCCTCTCTCTTTTTCTCTTTCGAGCTTCCTCAAGCTCACGGCTGTTGCCCAGAGCACTGACTTGAGCGTCGGAGGGTCTCCCGCCGGAATCTCTGACCCCTGGGACTTTTGCAGGCTCCCAGACACGAGAAGCTCGTCGAAAGATCCCGGGCTCGCTGGAGAAGGCGACCGACGCTCGCAGACGTTCGAGAGGGGTGATCTGGCAGCATCAGATTGGCGTGCCAGGAAGGGGGAGAAAGCAGAGTTCTGTGATACCATTACCACCAGTTTAGGGCATTCGAGCAAAACATCGTGCCACCCTCACTCTCAAGAGCAGGCACAAGCTATCAGTAAAGAACCCTCCAAGCTCACCAACGAACGCCACAAATGAAGTCCCCCAAATAAAGCAGAAGGAGATAAATTTCTTCAACAAAAAAGCTAAGTACACTACACTTTGAGAAAAAGTTTCTTTTCATTAGTGTCTGAATGCATTACAGGAAAACCAACAAAAAAACCATTCAAAAGGCTCTCGTCGGTCCTGCGATCAGAAGGTCACCTTCGGGCCGGCCACAAAAACCCCCGCAGTGGTTCAAGACCTATGGTTCCAGCAACCTCGAGTCACCGCTTGGGTCAGCCACGAAACCCCCAAGGCGGTTCCGGAGGAGCTCGGCGGCATCGCGGCTAACGTGACACCACTCGATCTGGCTAGCATATGCCCCCGAGTCGGTTCAAGTCCCTAACAGCCCGTACCCACTCGAGTTGCCTCCGAACTAGCACACAAACACCCAAGGCAGTTCTGGAGGAGCTCGATGACATCGCGGCTAACGGGACACCACTCGGTCTGGCTAGCATACGCCTTCAAGTCGGTTCAAATCCCTAACAGTTCGTACCCGCTCGAGTCACCTCCCAAACCAGCACACAAACACCCAAGGTAGTTCCGAAGGAGCTCGATGGCATCACGGCTAATGGGACACCACTCGGTCAGGCTAGCATACACCTTCGAGTCGGTTCAAGTCCCTAACAGCCCGTATCCACTCGAGTCACCTCCCAAATCAGCACACAAACACTCGAGGCAGTTCCGAAGAGCTCAACGACATCACGGCTAATGGGATACCACTCGGTCCAGCTAGCATACGCCTCCGAGTCGTTCAAGTTCCTAACAGTCCATACCCACTCGAGTCACCTCCCGAACCAGCACACAAACACTCGAGGTAATTTTATTTCAGCCCCCACGGTTCTATCTCTGCTTTAAAAATTTTATCTCTGCCTCTGTGGTATTATTGCAGCCTCAATGACTTCTCTCTGCCTCAGCAGCATTATTTCAGCCTCAACGGCTTTCTCTCTGCCTTAGCGGTACTATTGCAGCCTCGACGGCTTTATCTCTGCCTCAACGTCGTCATCTCTGCCTCATCGGCATTATTGCATCCTCATCGGCAATTTTATCTTAGCCTCAACGGCTTTATCTCAGTCTCATCAGCGGCATTATTGCAGCCTCAAAGGCTTTATCTCAGCCCCAGCGGCATTATTGCAGCCTCAACGGCTTTCTCTCTACCTCCGCGGCATTATTGTAGCCTCAACGGCTTTATCTCAGCCTCAGCGGCATCATTGCAACCTCCACGGCTCAATTTCTGCTTTGGCAATTCTATCTCCGCCTCAGCAGCATCATTGCAGCCTCAACGGCTTTCTCTTTGCCTCCATGGCATTATTGCAGCCTCATCGGCTTTCTCTCTGCCTCCGCAACATTATTGCAGCCTCCTAGGCTTTATCTCTGCCTCCGCGGCATTATTGCAGCCTCCTCGGTTTTATCTCTGCCCCGCGGCATTATGCAGCCTCATCGGCTTTCTCTCTGCCTCCGCAGCATTATTTGCAGCCTCATCGGCTTTATCTCTGCCTCCACGGCATTATTGCAGCCTCAACGGCTTCAACTCTGCCTCCAGCATTATTGCAGCCTTCATGGCTTTATCTGCCTCAGCAGCATTATGGCAGCCTCAACGGCTTTCTCTCTGCCTCAGTGGCGTTATTGCAGCCTCAACGGCTTTATCTATGCCTCAATGGCTTTTCTCTGCCTCAGCAGCATTATTGCAGCCTCAACGGCTTTATCTCTGCCTCAGCGCGTCATCAGCCTCAGCGGCATCATTGCAGCCTCCACGGCTCTATTTCTGCTTCGGCAATTTTATTTCAGCCTCAGCGGCATCATTGTAGCCTCCACGACTCTATTTCTGATTCGATATTTTATCTCAGCCTCAGCGGTATTATTGCAGCCTCCACGGCTCTATTTTTGCTTCGGCAATTTATCTCAGCCTCAGCGGCATCATTGCAGCCTCCACGACTCTATTTTTGCTTCAGCAATTTTATCTCTGCCTCAGCCACATTATCGCATCCTCAGCGGTTTTATCTTTGCCCCAGCGGCTAATCAACGAGCATACCCCCAAAAATTGGCGTGTGCTATTTTTGAGTGGAAAGCACAAGGTAATCAATTTACCTTAAAAATTTCTTAATGTTCTACACTCCTTTCGCTTAGCTGATGCGCGACACACAAGCTGAAGGAGTGTGGGGGCATTTGATGGGGCCAATTGACCCCATGGGTAATAAGACAACAATTTTTGGATGGCATCCTCTCAAGATAGCGATTTCCAGACAATTTTCCTAGGCAGCCGCGGCGGCCTTCCTGGACGGCTTAATTCCTAGGTGGCCCCGTCCCGGCATCTCCAAGTCGGCCGAGTCGGCCCCAACTTTCCCAAGTCGGCCCTGCTCGGCCCCGGCATCTCCAAGTCGGTCGAGAAGGCCCCAACTTCCAAGTCGGCTCCGCTCGGCCCGGCACCTTTCAGTCGGTCGAGCCAGCCCTGACCATCCCTGGTCGGCCCCGACTTCCCCAAGTCGGCCCTGCTCGGCCCCGATATCTTCAAGTCGGCCGAGTCGGCCCCGACTTCCGCAAGTCGGCCCCGGCACCTCCCAGTCGGTCGAGCCGGCCCGACCATCCCTGGTCGGCCCCGACTTTCCCAAGTTGGCCCTGCTCGGCCCCGACATCTCTAAGTCGGCCGAGTTGGCCCCGACTTCCCAAGTCGGCCTCGCTCGGCCTTAGCATCTCCAAGTCGGCTGAGTCAGCCCCGACTTCCCCAAGTCGGCCCCGGCACCTCCCAGTCGGCTGAGTCAGCCTCGACTTTCCCAAGTCGGCCCTGCCTCGGCACATTTAATGGCCTCTTCCAAGTCGGCCCCGCCTCGGCACTCAAGCCCTGTCTCTTCCAAGTCGGCCCCGCCTTGGCACATTTAGTGGAATGGAGCGTCACGAACGTGAAGAGAGGGAGAAAGTCCAAGTCGGCCTCCTCCCGCTCTCTTCCAAGTCGGCCCGCCCTGGCATCGTCCTGCTCGGCCTCTGCCACGTTATGTCTTTCGTATAAAGGCATTTATGGCCTCATAAAGGCCACGTATCTACCTTCTCTAAGCTGCCTCTGGTTGACTTTCCCGGCCACCCGACTTCTTCCTGGCCTTCCAGCACCATGCAGGACAGCCTCTCTGACTCTGCTCATGGCCATGGACGGCTTCGTCCGTGGCTCTACTCCAAGCTCTCTATCCCGGCTTTGACTAGACGATGGACAGCATCATGGTAGGATGACAAGGGATAGCTGGCTTCAACTCCCAACTCTTCCATCCCAGATGGATGTGTGGCTCGTGATGGTGATGAGACTCCACCACCTTTTATCTCTCTCCCTACAGCGGTCAAATCAAGTGGCCACCCACTCTAACGAAACTTGACCCACCAACCAGCTACAGCCACCCACTTTGATGGGATTTTAACCTGCAACCCTGATATGTCAAAGAAGGGAGCAAGCCCTGCCATCACCTTAAATGCTCTGACAAGTGCAGCACCCCCAAGGCACCCCAAGCCTCACAGACATCAGCTCTGTCACTTCACCCATTAAAGTCATCATTATGAGGCCTCAACCACTCAAACCGAACATACTCTATACACCTATAAAATGGGTAAGAGGGACCCCTGACCAGGTAACTAAGAACTGAACACACTCAACTAAGAACTGATAACTCCGGTAACCACAAAAAAACGAACTCATTACACTCCTAAATGCTCATTCTTGCTCACAGAGCTCTTCTCTGAGCCTCTCTCTCTTTCTCTTTCGAGCTTCCTCAAGCTCACGGCTGTTGCCCAGAGCACTGACTTGAGCGTCGGAGGGTCCCCGCCGGAATCTCTAACCCCAGGACTTTTTGCAGGCTCCCAAATGCGAGAAGCTCGCTGGAAGATCCCGGGCTCACTGAAGAAGGCAACCGGACGCTCGTGGACATTCAAGGGGGGTGATCTGGCAGCATCAGAACTAAAACTGATATGGCTTATAGAATTCGAGCTATAAATGTATATAGGTGCATCTATCAATGGCAAGAGTCATGCATTCATAGGTACTTCAAGTGGATTTGAGAGCTTATAGTTCCACTCTCTACCAAAATATTCTGATGGAAGCTGGGTTGGGGCCAACTGCCATGCAAAGCATTTCTTGCGGGCAGGGCATTTTACCCAGTAGCTCCTTATCCTGCGATCTTTGTCCTGAGGAACAAGAACATCTCAACCACATTTTTATCAACTATAATTTGGCAAAAAAGATGTTGGAGCTGAGAAAGAATTTTTGAAGGAAAGCATCTACACCCTTATCAGATTATAGAATGTGCAATGAGAAAGGCTGTCGAATTCCATAAGGCATCAAAGAGTGATTCAACGAGCGATTTCTTGTAGCTCTGGGGTTCGCAACTCAGTAAGCTCAAAAACACCCTCCCCCATTGTTGTCTCTTGGATGTCTCCTACTTGTCGTTTCGTAAAAATCAATTTTAATGCATCTTGGAGAGAAGGAATTGCCTTTTGCCATTTTCATAATTGATGTGGCCGGTGAAGTCACGTGGGCAATCATGATAAAATTAAGTAAGCCGAGGCAGCTCCGACTTTTTTAAGTCAGCCCCGACGGCCCCGGCATCTCCAGCCAAGCCAAGGCGGCCTCGACTTCTTCAAGTCAGCCCCGTCGGCCTCGGCATCTCCAGCCAAGCCGAGGCGGCCCCGACTTCCTCAAGTCAGCCCCGTCGGCCCCGGCATCTCCGATCAAGCCGAGGCGGCCCCGACTTCCTCAAGTCAGCCCCATCGGCCTCAGCATCTCCGACCAAGCCGAAGCGGCCCTGACTTTCTCAAGTCAACCCCATCGGCCCCAGCATCTCTAGCCAAGCCGAGGCGGCCCCGACTTCCTCAAGTCAGCCCCGTCGCCCCGGCATCTCTAGCCAAGCCAAGGTGGCCCCGACGACCCTAGCATCTCCAGCCAAGCCGAGGCAGCCCCGACTTCCTCAAGTCAGCCCCATCGGCCTCGGCATCTTCAGCCAAGCCGAGGCGGTCCCGACTTCCTCAAGTCAGCCCCGTCGGCCCCGGCATCTCCAGCCAAGCCGAGGCGGCCCCGACTTCCTCAAGTCAGCCCCGTCGGCCCGGGCATCTCCGACCAAGCCGAGGCGGTCCCGACTTCCTCAAGTCAGCCCCATCGGCCCCGGCATCTCCGACCAAGCCGAGGCGGCCCCGACTTCTTCAAGTCAGTCCCATTGGCCTCGGCATTTCCAGCCAAGCCGAGGCAGCCCCGACTTCTTCAAGTCAGCCCCATTGGCCCTGGCATCTCCAGCCAAGCCGAGGCGGCCCCGACTTCTTCAAGTCAGCCCCGTGACTGCCAGGACCATCAACTCTCTGGCCCGCACAGACTGACACAGCCATGCCCATCAACTGCCTGGCCATGCCGTCGATGGGATCAGGCCCACCTACCAACTGGTTTCGTCGACCGATGGGACCTGGCCCATTAACCGCCGGCTTTCCCCTCTCCCATGGGACATGACCTACCGATCAGCCCAAACTCACGTAACTCCCACGTGCTCCGCAAACATTTCTCCCTCACGAAATTTTATGTGGCTGATCTTCATGCAAGTTTTAACCGCCTATAAAAGGGTGAGTCCGCTGGAGACTCAGGTAGGCAAAACATAAGTACCCATTTACTCTATTACCCCAGGGAGACTCCATCTTTCGGAGCCTTCTCTGCCCTAAAGAGCTCTCTCGAGCTCCCTTTCAGCTGTGACCTTGATTGCTAACTTGGGCGTCGGAGGGTTCCGCCGGAGTACCCCTATGGTCTTGGGACTTCTTGCAGGTTGTTGGCCCAGATGGCAACCCAAGAGGGGGGGGGGGGGGGGGTGAATTGGGTTCTTTAAAAATTAAGCCTTTTAAAGTAATTTAAACTATTGATGAGAGGATGTAAACAATTAATTCAAGTTAAAGCACGATAGCAAGAGAGAGATAAATAAGCACGGCAAACACAAAATTTTATAGTGGTTCGGTGTATCCAACACCTACGTCCACTCCCAAGCTCCACTTGGGTCCACACTATAATCACCTCGATTACAGTCGAGTTGTTTTACAAGCTTACAACCCAAACTTGTTGTTTTCCCGGGATCACAACGAACCCAGCCGGTTTTACACGGGCTCACCAGCACAAAACCCAACACACAAGCTAACCTTAGCTTGTGAAGAGGTATACTACCTCCACTAATTCAACCCTCTGATTGAATTAGTAAACCACAAGATAAAAATGTAAGTTTAATACAAAACAGCTCCTTTAGAGCAGATATTTCAAAATAAAAGCAAGGTTTAGAAAGCCTGTTTAGATTTGATTTGAGTGCAGGCTTTTCTTCTTTTCTTCTTTTCCTCAACTCCTTTGAAGTGTGGAATCGGGCCTCAGCTCAGATTCTTCACGGATTGAATGTTGGAGTTGATTTGAGCTTTTTCTTCCTTTCTTTGAATGTTGAAAATCTCTTGATTTGCTCTTGAATGGCTCTTGGATTTTCTTCTAGACTTTTCTTGGATTGATGAACTTGAGCACAGATGAAGTCTCCTTTGATTTCATTTTCTTTCACTCTATTTTTGAATCTCGGATTTTTCAAATGACGCTCTGTTTTTCCTCTTTTTCTGAAAGATTTTTCTTTTCTCTCTTGATTTGTATATTCTTTTTGATTTGAAAACGGCCTCTCTATTTATAGACTCTGCGAAAATATAGTCGTTAGACAAAGAAATCTAGCCGTTATTGAAAAATCTTACCGTTGACGCTGAGTTGGCATTCAGAAAAAATCACGCCCAGATTTGTTGGAGTCGGCTCCAGCTTTAGGCGAGTCGGCTCGAAGACGCGATACCAAAAATAGAAACATCAGAAAGTTAAGGGGTCGACTCAACGAAAATAAGGTGTCGACTCCTGACAGTCGGGGGTCGACTCATGAAAAGCAAGGGGTCGACTCGAGAAGTGCTCAGAAAAAATTCTCTGGTGTCTGAGCGGAGTCGACTCACACAGTCATGGAGTCGGCTCGACAAAATCGGGGGTCGACTCGAGAAATCACAGGGTCGACTCGAGACAAACAGACATCTCTGTATACTGAGTGGAGTCGACTCTGAAACTCTAGAGTCGGCTCCGGAACGTATCAAAAATCAGAGAATTTTCTGATTGACTTTGAAATTCATTCCAGATTAATTTTAAATCAATTTTTGACTTGAATACAATAAAATTGTCATTAGGAATCAATTCAAGAAATGTTCCAAAAACTCATTGATTGAGATATGAAGTATAAAAATTTCTTTTTGAAAGCTTAAACATGGAGCTTGAAGTTACTTTCAAATTGATTAAAGTCATACTTAACATACTCATTGATTATTTAAATAAATTCATTGCTCATGTAAATAAATTCATTGCATCTTTTAATATACTCATGGCTTTTGGTAATCATCAAAATCAATAAGATTGGGGCAACAATTTCTCAACAATCTCCCCAACAATCTTTTTTGATGATGATAAAAACATTGAGTATATGCATGATTAATTAAAGAATTTATTTTATTTTCATAGTTAGGCTCCCCCTGAATGAGGTAGCTCCCCCTATGAAACTCAAATAAATATTCCATTCATTCCTTTAAGCTTATACACATTTAATGTCAAAATTCAGCCTTTTCATCTAAATTGCTTTTTCATTCATTCACTGTATGTGTAATGTTTAATTATTACTTCCTTTTATCTCATTCAATTATTTATTATATGCATATATAATAACATTCGTTTAATTTCTCCCATGCATATACAGTTATGTATATAAAACTCTCCCCTTTTTTGTTATCAACAAAAAGGTAGAGAAGCATCAAACATAATCACATTCATGATTTAAGATATGTTTTAACAAGAACTGAGATTCATTGATAAATAGGAGAAGTACATTCAAACTCAGACTACATTGAACATTCAAAACTGACTTTTCATTACATCATTGTATCAAAATGTAAAACATAATATAAATTTCATTACATTGCAAAGACTAAACATCTATTACATCAAAAATGTGTCCTTACAATCCTTGTTAAGTGATCTATAATGTTCTTCATTCCATCAGTTTGAAGCTTAACATAATCTTTCAGTCTTTCATCACAAAAGTACAAGCAGTTAAAATTTGTCTTGAAGTTCGGCATTGCACTTTGCATAGTCTCACCATCTCCACAAATGTCTTTAAGTTCTTCAAAAATATTCTTTAGATCACCACTTAAAGACTCAGTAGAGGAGCTAAGAGTTGATTCAATCTTGGTGATCCGATCATCTAATGAATAAAGAGTTTCTTTAAGATTCATAATTTATTGTCAAACTCAGTCTTCAATTTATCCGCCTGATCATCAAGAAGACTCTTGAGCTGCATTAACTGAAGATCTGAAAAACCGACAGAAGAAGATGACTGATCAACCATCGGAGCAGGAGAAGGGGCCGGAACAGGAACAGAAGAGCTAGGAGGTACAGGAGATGAATGTCTAACTGACGGTCCAGGTGCCTCAAATCAGCGGCTCTATCTTCCAACATACTTTTCCTTTCCCATCTGCCATCCTTCTTCACAAATCCCATCTATGAATAGTGGCCAAACTATAGTAATCAGTGTGCTCAAATTTCTCATTGGCTCACTATCGGAAATGATTATCCCTTGGCTTTGAAAATCTTAGTTAATATCATGCCATAGGGTAGACTAGATTTCCTCTTGCTCCCACAGTCAGCAATGTACCAAATTATCATGCTCGGAAGATTGATAGGTCTTCCAGTCACTATAGCATCCATTACAAAATATCTCTCTCAGAAACATAATCAAATCTCCCAATCTTAGGGAATAGAATCCTACTACAAATGTTATGGAGAAGTCTTAATTCCAAGGATAGTTGATTTGCATACTTCTTCAAAACCAACAATTTCTTATTAGCAATCTTGATAGAGCTGGGCTCCTATCATCAGTGAAAAAGTAGAAGTACCAGACACTGGAAGTTCCAACAGTCTTGAGAGTAAATCCACTGTCACATTTATTCTATTTCCTCTAATGATGCTGACTAATCCATTGTCTCCTCTTGACAGATTTTTATAAAATTCTTTAACTAGGGCTGGGTAGGTTGGACAATCTAAAGAACATATTTTCTCCCATCCCATTTCAATTAACTGCTCCCCACAAGAAAACCTTCTGCCTCAAATAGTTCAAAATCAACCTTTCTCCCGGTTGTAATCACTCTATCGGCTAGACGGTCTACCTGAGATGTGGCCGTAGTAGGAGAAGCACTCGGAGTTGAAGAGGATGAGGTGGAATCCATGCTCGGAGAGGGTTCGCGAGCGGGACGCCTCACAGTCTTCTTCACCGCCTTCTTCCTTTTCATCCCGGCCGCTCCAAGGCTAGAACCACGGGTTTTAGGAGCCATTTGATTTAGTGGAAAGGTTAATCAAGGATTTCTAAGGATTTGGTAGGTTAGGAAAAATTTTGGAGAGAGTATTTGAAGATTTGAGAGATAGAAGTGACGAGGAGTCGACTCTGCCCTAGATAAATCGACCTGGGACCACTTCGAGTCGGCTCCCGCAAAGTGTGGGGTCGACTCCGGGTAGTCACAGAAATTATCCCGAAGTGGAGTCGACTCGCACAGAGATGGGGTCGGCTCCAGAGTTTCAGCAGAAACATGGAGTCGACTCCGATACTGACCGAGTCGGCTCCGAGACCATTTCAGAGCAAAAACACAAAGTTTCAGAGAATCTGAAATGTGTCCGGATATTGATCATAAAAATTGATAAAAAATCATTGGATTTTAATAGATCAATTAGATATGAATTCTAGATAAGATTTCCTTAAAGATCAAAGAGTAGAAGAGTTCTAGATAATTTTTCTTAGGGGTTTCAAATCATTCTAATGGATCACAAATCCCTAACTCTCCTCTAAGATAACAGAATCTTTCTTCACTCAAGGGTTTTGTAAATATATCAGCTAATTGTCTTCAGTATTAACATAATCAAGACAATTTCATTATTAGCTACATGTTCTCTTATAAAATGATATCTAATTTCATGTGTTTTGTTCTTGAATGTTGAATTGGATTTTTAGTTAGATTAATTGCACTTGTGTCACATTTATAGGTGTTTTGTCAAGTGTGATACCATAGTCTTCAAGTTGTCGCTTAATCCATAGGATTTGAGCACAGCAACTTCCAGCTGCAACATATTCAGCTTCAGTAGTTGATAATGCAACTGAATTTTGCTTTTTGCTAAACCATGAGATTAAGTTACTTCCTAAGAATTGGCATGCACCACTTGTGCTTTTTCTATCTAACTTACATCCAGCATAATCAGAATCAGAATATGCAATTAAGTTTAATGTTGAGTCTCTAGAATACCATAAACCTACATTTTTAGTTCCACTTAAGTATCTTAGTATTCTTTTAACAGCAATTAAGTGAGATTCTTTAGGTTCAGATTGAAATCTAGCACATAGACAAACAGCAAACATTATATCTGGTCTACTAGCAGTTAAGTAAAGAGAGATCCGATTATACCTCGATAATATTTTGATCAACTTTCTTACCTTCTTCATCTTTGTCCAATTTGCATGAAGGACTCATTGGTGTTCCAAGGGGTTTGATTGACTCCATACCAAACTTTTTGAGTAGTTCTTTGTGTATTGGTTTGGTTGATGAAAATTCCCTTCTTTGCTTTGTTTGATTTGGAGTCCAAGGAAGAAGTTGAGTTCTCCCATCATGCTCATTTCAAACTCACCTGCATTAACTTAGCAAATTCTTGACATAGAAGATTGTTAGTAGCACCAAAAATAATATCATCAACATATATTTGAACTACTAATAAATCTTTACTTTTTCTTTTCAAAAATAATGTTTTATCTACATTTCCTCTTATAAAATCATTTTCAATTAAGAATTTACTTAATCTATCATACCAAGCTCTAGGTGCTTGTTTCAAACCATATAATGCTTTGTGCAATTTAAAAACGTGATTTGAAAATTCATGATCTTCAAAACCTGGTGGTTGTTCTACATAAACTTCTTCATTTATAAATCCATTTAAAAAGCACTTTTACATCCATTTGAAATAAGTTGAAATTCATGTGACATGCAAATGCAAGTAATAGTCTAATGGCTTCTAATCTAGCTACAGGTGCAAAGGTTTCATCAAAATCAATACCTTCTTCTTGATTATATCCTTTTGCAACTAATCTAGCTTTGTTTCTAATTACTATGCCATTTTCATCTAGTTTATTTCTAAATACCCATTTTGATCCTATAACAGAATGATCTTTAGGTCTTTCTACTAATGTCCATACATTATTTCTAGTAAATTGATTTAATTCTTCTTGCATGCTAACATCCAATTATTATCTTTTTCAGCTTCTTCAATAGTTTTAGGTTCAATTTGTGATACAAATGCAAGATGATTACTAATATTTCTCATAGATGATCTAGTTCTTATTCCTTGAGATGGATCACCTATAATCAATTCCTTAGGATGACTATAAGCATATCTCCAATCTCTAGGAAGATCTATATCATTATGATTAGTGTTAGTATCATCATCCTTAGGTGAATCATTATCTTTAGCTTCTTGCTCATGATCTGAAGATACATCAATATTTAATTTTTCAAGATCTTTCTCAATTATGTTTGTATCTTCCTCATCATCAAACTTTTCGGAACGAGTTGCTAAAGATTCATCAAAAACTACATGAATGGATTCTTCAACAACTAAGTTTTCTTGTTAAATACTCTATATGCTTTACTAGTTGTTGAATATCCTAAGAATATTCCTTCATCAGATTTAGCATCAAATTTGCCTAAATTATTTTTACCATTATTATGAACAAACATTTACAACCAAATGCATGAAAATATCTAATATTAGGTTTTCTATTTTGCCATAGTTCATAAGGTGTTTTCTTAAGTATTGGTCTTATTAGGGCTCTATTTAAAATGTAACATGCCGTGTTTATAGCTTCCGCCCAAAAGTACTTTGGTAGGTTGCTTTCACATAGCATGGTACGGGCCATGTCTTCTAAAGTCCTATTTTTCTTTCACAACACCATTTTGTTGTGGGGTCCTAGGTGCAGAAAAATTATGATTAATACCATTTTCAGCACAAAAATTTTCAAATAGGTGATTTTCAAATTCAGTTCCATGATCACTTCTTAGAGACACTATGGTAGTGTTTTTCTCATTTGTGACTTTCTTAAAGAATTTCAGGAATATCGAGAAAGTCTCATCTTTGTGAGCTAAAAACAATACCCAAGTGTATCTAGAGTAATCATCTACAATCACAAGACCATATTTCTTTCCTCCTAGACTTGTGGTTCTAGTTGGTCCAAAAAGGTCCATGTGAAGTAGCTCTAATGGCCTAGAAGTTGAAACAACATTTTTAGATTTGAAAGAACTTCTTGTTTGTTTTCCAAATTGACATGCATCACATATTTTGTTGTTTTCAAAATCTATTTTAGGTAGCCCTTTACTAAGTCCATTTTAATTAGTTTTGAAATTAGGTGTGTGCTTGCATGACCTAATCTACGATGCCATAACCATCCAATTTCATTCATATTAGCATTATCAGCAATTAAGCAATGATCACTCATAGATAATTTGTCTAGATCAACCAAGTAAACATTGCCATGTCTATAACCAGTAAATACAATGCTATTATCAATGGAATTAGAACTGTGCAGAAGAAGTTTCAAATGATACTTTAAAATCTTTATCGCACAATTGGCTTATACTAATTAAGTTATGCTTCAAACCATCAACATAAAGTACATTATCTATAAAGTGGATGGAGTTATACGGATTTTACCAAGGCCCATAATCTGACCTTTACCATTATCACCGAACGTAACAACTCCTCCTTTCTTTTCTTCAAGGGTGATGAATTCTTCTTTGTCACCCGTCATATGTCTTGAGCAGCCACTATCAAGATACCACTTTCTCTTTGATCTTTTGGCCACAAGACATTCCTGCAATGAAATCAAACTTTATGTTTAGGTACCCAAGCTTTCTTGGGTCCTTCATGGTTAGTAGCAACAAATATTGTTCCTTTCGGAACCCATATTTTCTTCCCTTTAAAATTTAAATTTTATTTGGTTTTTGTAAATTACATTCAAATGATTTATGCCCTTTTAAATTGCATTTAAAACAAGTGATGTTACTTTGGCTAGCACGTACAAAATGTTTTTCAAAGATTTTTGTTTTCTAAATGTATTATATCCTAATCCAGCCTTATCAAAAACTGCTTTTTGACTATCTAAAATCATGTTTAGTTTAGTGGAACTTAAGTGAATTTATCAACAATATCTTTGTATTTTTTAACTTCTTTCTTTAGAGATTCATTTTCTACAATGTGCTGTTCATTTTCCAAAGATAGAGTTTGCATTTGCTTTTTCAAATCTTTTGTCAGATTTTCGTTTTCAGATTTTAGTGTATTAATTTCATGAGTAAAATCATTCTTTTCTTTAAGAAATATTTCCTTTTATCTTTTGAATCTTTAATTGCAAGCATCACTTCATTTTTCTCTTTAATTAAGTTTATGTTTTCAGTTTTCAGAGATTTATATTTCTTTTTCAAAATCTTAAAATCATCTACAAGTTCATTGAAGGCTTCAAATAATTCATCAAAGCAAAATCATCACAGGGGTTTTCAGTACTTACCTCGTCGTCGTCGTTCGCCATAAAACAAATGTTGGCAACCTCTTTTTGTTCTTCTTCTTCGGAAGAAGATTCATCACTGTCGCTCCAAGTTGCAACATACGCTTTCTTTTTTTCTTGAAAGTCTTTTTCAATTGCGGACAATCATATCTATAATGCCCCGGTTTCTTACATTCATAACAGATCAAGGGGTCTTTCTCTTTGTCCTTGTCCTTATCTTTTTCTTTTTCTCCTTCCATCTTATTTCCAAATTTCTTTTTGTGGAAGGGTTTCTTTCTCCTCATAAATTTCTTAAACTTTCTTGCTAGAAGAGCTGTGTCTTCATCATCATCCTCATCATCGCTGCTGCTATCTTCAACTTTTGCAGCCTTGAGGGCAATTGTCTTCTTCTTTTTGTTATCCTCCTCCACATGTTGCTTCATTGTCAATTCATGGGTCATAAGAGATCCAAGAAGCTCTTCCAAAGGTAGAGTGTTTAGGTCTTTGGCTTCTTGAATGGCTGTCATTTTGGCTTCCCATGATCTTGGTAATGACCTAAGAATTTTGCGAACCAATTCAGCATTAGTATAGGTTTTTCCAAGACTCTTCAAACCATTAACAATATCAGTAAATCTAGTATACATGCATGTTATGGTTTCAGATTGTTCCATGCTAAACAATTCATATTTATGCACAAGTATATTAATCTTAGATTCTTTAACTTGGTTGGTTCCCTCATGGGTAACCTCTAATCTATCCCATATCTCTTTAGCGGAATTACAGGTAGAGATACGATTAAATTCATTAGCATCAAGAGAACAATATAAAACATTCATGGCTTTTGCATTAAGCTGAGCCATCTTCCTATCATTTTCATTCCAATCCCTTTCGGGCTTAGGAACTATAGAACCATCAACTAAGTGTGTGGGTGTACTAGGTCCATTAATTATGACACTCCACAATTCATAATCAGAAGCTTGAATGAATATCCTCATTCTTGCTTTCCAATATGAATAGTTGGAACCATTAAATAAGGGTGGTCTATTTGTGGAATGACCCTCAGCAAAACTTGAGCTGGCTTGTGTTGCCATTTGGATCTTTCGCTCTTGATCGTGTGATCAATCAAAAACAAATGAGCACAAGCTCTGATACCAATTGTTGGCCCAGATGGCAACCCAAGAGGGGGGGTGAATTGGGTTCTTTAAAAATTAAGCCTTTTAAAGTAATTTAAACTATTGATGAGAGGATGTAAACAATTAATTCAAGTTAAAGCACGATAGCAAGAGAGAGATAAATAAGCACGGCAAACACAAAATTTTATAGTGGTTCGGTGTATCCAACACCTACGTCCACTCCCAAGCTCCACTTGGGTCCACACTATAATCACCTCGATTACAGTCGAGTTGTTTTACAAGCTTACAACCCAAACTTGTTGTTTTCCGGGATCACAACGAACCCAGCCGGTTTTACACGGGCTCACCAGCACAAAACCCAACACACAAGCTAACCTTAGCTTGTGAAGAGGTAACTACCTCCACTAATTCAACCCTCTGATTGAATTAGTAAACCACAAGATAAAAATGTAAGTTTAATACAAAACAGCTCCTTTAGAGCAGATATTTCAAAATAAAAGCAAGGTTTAGAAGAGCCTGTTTAGATTTGATTTGAGTGCAGGCTTTTCTTCTTTTCTTCTTTTCCTCAACTCCTTTGAAGTGTGGAATCGGGCCTCAGCTCAGATTCTTCACGGATTGAATGTTGGAGTTGATTTGCTTTTTCTTCCTTTCTTTGAATGTTGAAAATCTCTTGATTTGCTCTTGAATGGCTCTTGGATTTTCTTCTAGACTTTCTTGGATTGATGAACTTGAGCACAGATGAAGTCTCCTTTGATTTCACGCCTTTTCTTTCACTCTATTTTTGAATCTCGGATTTTTCAAATGACGCTCTGTTTTTCCTCTTTTTCTGAAAGATTTTTCTTTTTCTCTCTTGATTTGTATCTCTATTCTTTGATTTGAAAACCTCTCTATTTATAGACTCTGCAAAATATAGTCGTTAGACACAAAGAAATCTAGCCGTTATTGAAAAATCTTACCGTTGACGCTGAGTTGGCATTCAGAAAAATCACGCCCAGATTTGTTGGAGTCGGCTCCAGCTTTAGGCGAGTCGGCTCGAAGACGCGATACCAAAAATAGAAACAGAAAGTTAAGGGGTCGACTCAACGAAAATAAGGTGTCGACTCCTGACAGTCGGGGGTCGACTCATGAAAAGCAAGGGGTCGACTCGAGAAGTGCTCAGAAAAATAATTCTCTGGTGTCTGAGCGGAGTCGACTCACACAGTCATGGAGTCGGCTCGACAAAATCGGGGGTCGACTCGAGAAATCACATGGGTCGACTCGAGACAAACAGACATCTCTGTATACTGAGTGGAGTCGACTCTGAAACTCTAGAGTCGGCTCCGGAACGTATCAAAAATCAGAGAATTTTCTGATTGACTTTGAAATTCATTCCAGATTAATTTTAAATCAATTTTTGACTTGAATACAATAAAATTGTCATTAGGAATCAATTCAAGAAATGTTCCAAAAACTCATTGATTGAGATATGAAGTATAAAAATTTCTTTTTGAAAGCTTAAACATGGAGCTTGAAGTTACTTTCAAATTGATTAAAGTCATACTTAACATACTCATTGATTATTCTAAATAAATTCATTGCTCATGTAAATAAATTCATTGCATCTTTTAATATACTCATGGCTTTTGGTAATCATCAAAATCAATAAGATTGGGGCAACAATTTCTCAACAATCTCCCCAACACAGGTCATCCAGCTCGGCGAGGATTCCATCAGCAAGCGGGTTGATCTTCTCTGCGCCCAAATTTGGTGATCAGGCATCATCAATCATCATTAGAGATACTGCAGTCAACTTGTGCATGTTGGATTAAAATTCTTCTACTTCCCTTCTGTGCTTGAAGCTGAATTTAGAGTTAAAACTCAACTGCCTCTGCTACAAATTTTACTTAGAATTTAAGGTCACGTAGACCCGGTCTGCTTTCGCTCAAGCTTTTAAGGTGATTCTTCTACGGTTCCGCCAGCAAACAAAGCATGGAGTTTGGGGAATAGATACGGAACGGATGACTTCTCTTCCTTCAATTCCTTCCGTCAGGATGTCAAATTTTGTGATCAGGCTGGTATAATGGGTATCTTCTTTGCTAGGGACTAGCTTCCTTTTCCTTGTAGTGTTCACTTGAGCTCCACTTTTTTCAAGCAAGAAAAAAGAAGAAAAATAAAGGGTTTATGTTGTCGTAGAAATCCGTTCTTCAACTTGGGTGCGGTTCGCTTCTAGCTAGATTTAGTTGCGATCTTCGTTCGGATAAACCTGTAAGACAGTTTCCATATAGGAAGCACTGGGGGTGGCCTCCGTGGAAGACCTTTCAATGCTCAAGTCAGTGACAATTATCAGCAATCAAATATGAGAAGAAGGCTCTCGAGTGGCCTCTCGATAGTTTAAGATTCTGCTTGAGTTTTTTTTTTCAATTCATAGTGAGCATGGGAGCATAGAGGGTACCTGAAAAGGTCTTAGGACAGGTTATTTATAAACTTTTGGAATGATGGCGGGTTAATACCTGACTTTTCAGACGTGTCCTGGAAAGCTGAAAGCTGGTACGATTCGAATCTGATTCAAATCTGGTTGGTTACAAAGTTGGTAGGATTCGAATTCTGTTAGTTAGAGGATCGATGGTCAGAAAAGTTGATAGGTGCTTTGAGATTTATTGATTTATAGACACTAAGCTATATTTGGCATTATTGGCTTTAATTTCTTTTTGAGATGGCTGGGAATCAATGTGGTTGGAATCCCATCAAATAATTAGAGATTTAAACTTTCGTTAATTTCCATCAGAGAGAGTCATGCTCGGCTCTTTATTTCTATTTTAAGAGAATTGCTTTGAAAATCAGGCAATCGGAGTCGTTTATTGTGCAGAGAATTCGGCATAATGCCAGATAGCAAGGGCGCTTGAGCTAAATGAGGAGGTAGCTGGGTTCTGCCAAGGTGTGAGGATAGCTCGATCTTGCCGAGGTGTGAGAATAACCCGACCTTGCTGAGATATAAGGATGGTTAAGTGTGTCCGAGGCATAGTGGTTTTATCTTTTTTTCGGACGCAACTAGGAATCGAAGGTGATCCCAGCCTTTTCATTATATGTATGGATATTAATGTAATGACGATTTTACCCCGCATCAGGTCTAATTCTAATTTCTAAAGGAAACTCAAGGGCAAAGGGCCATGTGCGAGATAATTTGACTAGGCTTAGCCTCCCTTGCTGAGATTATTGATAAAGTCTTTGTATCGATGTAGCATGATTTATACCAACGCGATGATTCATTCGCATGTTGATCTGTGCATTAGCGATGCAGGACCTATGGATGGGCCTCTCATTGTGGACTTGCGTGCAGGCAAATTATGAGGGCAATGTACAAAAAACTTTTTCGAGATTAATTACGTCGTCCAACCCTTTGTCTTAAACGAAGCCCAAGTGTACAAAAAAAACTTTATGGCCCTAGCGGATTAGAAGCCCTGGTACCAGGAGGCCTTGGAAGCTGGATGGCATCTTGACATTGTTTTTAGATAACCATATCAACATCATCCAGTTGGGATGATGAAGATTTCTTCAGGTTCCCTCCCATTTCTTGGGAAAGGAGGCCCAGGGAATGGGTGTGTGTAGGTCCATTGAACTCCCATACCACTCAACAGCAGAACTTAATTACGTACGATTCATGCTCCACATCTCTTGGGCTTCACATGCCATGCAGGTGTTTCAAAGCGTTGATCTGTTGATGGAATCGCGGTGCAGTGGAAGCGTTTCTGTTCCAGATCCAAGCCATGCCTACCAACATGGGAGTACTGGGAAAAAAAATTTCCATCGGCACTTGTATTTTATCTTTCTTTTTTATGTTCTAAGTTCTAACAAGGAGGTTCCTGGCATTCTCTCTGTCAGGTATTGTCTAGATTCTTCCGAGGATAAAGCAGTGATTATTATAATGGTCATTGTTAATGCTACGATGAAAACAATAAATAATAGCTAGCAGATACAAAATTTTATTTGATTACGCCACTGCTGGCAGAACAAGATGTATTTTTTAATTATTTATGGATTAAAACGTGTACTTAATAAACTAGTATGGAGATTTTAAAAATGCTACCTCCACAATGTTCCATCGCTTTCCTATGAAACGAAAGAGAGATATTGCAGGAAGTCCGTATGAACGACCTATCCTCTACCTTAAAATTTTAGCAACTTTAGAAATGATGACGCTCGATCACTAGTCCTGAACATTGAAAGAAGGAAGTAGATTGATTAGCGGATTCTTGCTTTACCAGGTTGCCTGCAAAAAGTTTCAGGACCGGAGGGATAATCTGGTGGAGACCTTCCGACGCTCAAGTTAGCAACCGAGGTCACAGCTGAGGAAAAGCTCGGATGAGCTCTTTTTTAGAATGAGAAGAGTCCACAGAGAGGAGGAATTTTCCTCTGGGTATTGGGATAGCAAGTCTCTAAGTTTTTGTCATACCTGATCATTGAGTAGATTCACCTTTTTATAGGGGGTTGACACTTGCATGACCACGTGGGATTCCGTGAAAAAGGAATGTCAGCGGAGTTTTTGGGGGTTGCGTGAATCTGGGTCGGTTGATGGGTCCTATCCCATCGAAGAGGGAAAAAACGGCGGTTGGTCGGCTACGTCCCATCAGCCAGTGGGGCTATCAGGTAGTTTAGTTCGGTCCCATCAGCGGCGTGACCAGTGGGTAGTTGGATCTGGCATTGTTAGGTGGCACAGGTCAGAAAGGTGGCGGCCTGAACCGCCAGGGCTGTACTGGGGCCGACTTGGAGAAATCGGGGGCGCCTTGACTCTCCTGAGGGCGCCAAGGCTGAGCTGGGCCAACCAGGGATGGTCGAGGCCAACTCTACCGACCAGGAGGTGCCAGGGCGGGGCCGACCAGGAATGGTCGGGGCCGACTCGGCGGGCTCGGAGACGCCGGGGCCAATCGGGGCCGACCAGGAATGGTCGGGGCCGACTCGGCGAGCTCGGAGACGCCGGGGCCAATCGAGGCCGACCAGGAATGGTCGGGGCCGACTCGGCGGGCTTGGAGACGCCGGGGCCGATCGGGGCCAACCAGGAATGGTCGGGGCCGACTCGGCGAGCTCGTTGACGCCGGGGCCGATCGGGGCCGACCAGGAGTGGTCGGGGCTGACTCGGCGGGCTCGGAGATGCCGGGGCCGATCGGGGCCGACCAGGAATGGTCGGGGCCTTCCTGGTCGGCCGACTCGGCGGGCTTGGAGACGCCGGGGCCGATCGGGGCCGACCAGGAATGGTCGGGGCCGACTCGATGGGCTCGGAGACGCCGGGGCCGATCGGGGCCGACCAGGAATGGTCGGGGCCGACTCGGCGGGCTTGGAGACGCCGGGGCTGCACTAATGTTTTGCCAAAATTGCCCTTGTGGCTATACCAGCCACATCAGATGCCCCCCGCCTCTGAGCACTAAGGACCACGTGCCTGCAGTCCTTTGGGCGAAAGGGGCACGAAAATTTAAAAAATGATTGCCTCCTCAGTGCGCTTTCAATGGCTTGATGAGCTGGTGCTTCATCCCGAGGCAGTGTCGTCTCAAGGATTTCCTGCAATCATGTGGTAGGTGGGGGCTGACGTTGGCGTCGGATGCTGCGGAGAGGAAGCTCATTGGGGAATGGAAAAAGGCAAGGGTCATCATTGCTTCTCCGCTTTCTATGCTCTGTGATTGGTCGGGGATCACGCTCCTCGGGATGAATCGATGCGGCACGTCTCGGGCGCAGGCGAGATTTCTGGCTGACAGCCCTTGGCGCGATAGATGTGTGCCACGTGGCGGGATCTCGAGCGTCGCTGGCCGGAGATGGAGGGTATAAAAGCATTTCAAGAGCCTGGGAAAACTTTTACACTGCTATTGCTTTCTTCCACCTTCTTCTTCCCTGAGCTCTTATGCGACCTATGCCCTCCTAACTCCCAGGTTAGTTTCATCTTTTGCCTCACCCATGGACCGTCGTGCCGTTAAGGAGGGTAAGAGACTAGTAGAAGAGTCTTCCCATTCCAATAGTAAAACCGGGCCCCTTTAGCTAGCCAAATGCCTCGGCCGATGGGCAACATCACCATCCGCGACCAATCGAGGGCGCTAGGACCTCCGTCCACCTCAGGCTCCCCTATTAGGGCTATCCTTGTGTCCTCCCGCCGTCCGGCACTTCCTCCGACGGTGAGTTCTGATCCAGCAGGTCCAGCGGGGGTGGCCTCAACCATGACCCCTGAGGATGTAGAGGCCGTTAGGGCTAAGTACCTGGTCCCCGATTTTATCGGCCTATCTGTGCTGGGGCCCGAAGATAGGGTTACCTCTGACCATCCCGGTCGGGTCGCTTTATACGAGGAGTTCTTCCGATGCGGACTACGCCTTCCTTTCCATCCTTTTTCCTAAACCTCTTAGATAGGTATAGGTTAGTGCCGGCGCAGTTGACTCCGAATTCGATCCGGATCATCTACGCCTTCGTTATTCTTTGCTACTTCCAGGAGGCCCGGCCAGGGCTGTCTCTATTCCGAGCTTTCTATAAGCTCCGCCGTCAGGGTGAGGGGGCCTGGTGGGCATTTACCGCCAGGCCGGGTAGAACCTTCCCTTTAGGTCTCCCGTCCAAAGTTAGGGGATGGAAACCTCGATTCCTTTTTGCACATGTCGAGGGGGTAAGGGCTGCTTGGAAGGAGCCAGACACTAGTTCCAATGATGATTCCACCGTAAGGGATAGGGACAAGGAACTATTCACCCAATTATCTAATTGCCAAATCCCCAGCTACAAGGAACTCCTGTCCGAGGAGAACCTGGTAGAGGCCGAGTTGGCCCCGGCAGCCGGTGAGCTTGATGCCTGACTTCTTCTGTCTCGACCCAAGTTTTGCTGTATGCTATCGCTAATGCCTGTCACCCTTTTGGTGTAGCGATGAAGGTCTTCGCCAGCGATTTCGAGGCTACCTTGAGGCAAAAGAGGCAGGCGAGCGGAGAGACGTCCAGGCCAGCGAAGAGGATTCGAAGAAGGGAGCCGGCCAGGACGATTGAAGCCCTCACGGCCCCGACGCCTACGGAAGAGCCGGATGAGAAGAAGCCGGTTAGAGGTGTGGTCCCGGAGCCGGCCGGGGCCGAAGTTGAAGAAGGAGAGATTCGGCCACCACTGAGCCGATGGTGGTGGTCTTAGATGCGGAGGAGGTTCCTGCCACCGCCGATGTGCCCGAGGCGGGGCGGGTCACAATCACTTCCGGCCCTCCATTGCCGCAGAGCCGGGGGTGGAGAATGCTTCCCTAACCGCCGGCGAGGGGGAGCCAGTCACCAGGGAGCCCCGGGCTGGGGTGAAGGTGACCAACAAGCGGGGAGGCGAGCCGGGGAGCTCATCCCATCAACCGGCACGTCGCCCGACCTGGCCCCAGGTCGAAGGTCCGCAGGAGGGACTGACACGACCGGTTTCCACACCCAGTTCAATGGCGGATGCCACACAAGCTGCCCGCCTACTGTCAGAAGTTCGAACCACCGAGTCCGAGAAGGCGACGCGGGGAATGAGTCACTCCGCACTCCTGGACATGATAATGGTTGCCGTTGTCCAGGTAATTTGTGAGCTTTCTTCATTTCTTTTGATGTTTCCACTTCCTATGGTTAACATGCTCCCTTTGCTACAGATGGCCAACAGTGCAATTGGCTTTCGCGAGGCATTGGTCCACTCCTCAGACACGCTTGTCAAGTCCATGGCGCGGGCCGATAAATATAAGAAAAAGAGCATGGCGCAGTCCCAAAGCCTTGCTCATCTTCATCAAGAGGCCTTGGCCCGGGAGGAGAGTCTGGCCGGCCGACTAAGGGAGGTGGAGAGCCGGGCCTCCGCAGCTGAGGCCAAGATGGAGCTGGCCTCGAAAAGGTTGAAGGCCACCGCAGCACAGAACGAGGAGTTGGCTCGGCGGCTCCAATGTGCCGAGGAGGAAGCCCGGGTCACCGTGGAGAGGGCAGTTGCCGCGGAGAAGGCGGCGGTGGAGGCGAGCTCGGAGAAGGTAGGAGCAGTGGCATGTGCTGATGAGGCCAGTGCCCATGCCGAAGAGGCCAAAAGCAGGGCTTGGGAGGCCGGGGCGCGAGCCAAGGAGGCCGAGGCCAGGGCGCAGCGGGTTGAGGTCGAGGCGGAGCAGGCCATCCCCAACTATAAGGCCTCGCCGGAGTTCAAGCAGGAAGTCATCGAGGCTGGCCTCGACGCTTATGTCCAGGGCTTCGAGATGTGCAAGGTTAAGGTATCTGCGGCCCTCGAGATCAACATCTCTGAGCTTGATGACATCCGGCCTGGGGAGTCTGACGAGGAGCCAGCAGAGAAGAAGGACGAGAAGAAGCCCGGCCCAGGCGAACCTTGAGGATCCACCGCCCATTTTTTTTTCTTTTTCTTTGATTCATGTAACCGGCCTTAGGCCAAATTTTGTACTTCCTTCAATTGTTAATGAAGAAAAACTTTTTGTCGAAATTTGTCAAAATTTCTTTACCTTTTGCTTCATATGTTCCTTCTTCCTTCGGGAAAAATGCCTTACTGCGTAACCAACGATCGAACGGGTCCCGCACCTGTTGGTGAAGGGGGGAGGGCTTTCCTTCTGAAATGTTTTCTTAACTTTAAATGTTGCGCATATTGACAATGTCATAGCCGAATCGTAGTTTTGGACTGGCCAATGCTCGAATCCGTCTCCAGGATGTAAGCCGGCTATGTGGAAGGTCACTCGAGATGCCTTATGTCGTTGTAGATTGTTCGAAGTGAGACTCATCTGCACATGAATCTTCTGAAGGCTCGGAATGATCCACGGGCGACTTAGTGCCAAGATTAATCTTGAAGGCGCTAGGACTAACCAGAGATGGTCGGGGCTGACTCGGCTAACTTGGGGACGCCGAGACCGAGTGGGGTTGACCGAGGGAGGCCTATGTTGACTCGGTCAATATTGGAGATGCCTAGGCCGGTCGGGGCCGACCAGGAAAGGTCGGGGCCGAGCCGGCTGACTCGGAGTCTGTGAGGGCCAAACAGGGCCCTTTAGAGCCGTCTCGACGGTCTAGGTTCCATATATGGGGCGACTCGACCGGGTACGGAGCTGTTAGGGTCTTAACCAACTCGGGGCACTGCCGTGTGGGGCCGAGTGGTGTCCCATTAGCCACGATGCCGGCGAGCTCCTTTTGAACCGCCTTGGGGGTTTGTGTGCCGCCCGAGTGGCAACTCTATCGGGTACGGAGCTGTTAGGGTCTTAACCGACTTGGGGGCACCGCTGTGCCGGGGCCGAGTGGTGTCCCGTTAGCCGCAATGCCGGAAGCTCCTTTTGAACCACCTCTGGGGTTTGTGTGCTGCCCGAGTGGCGACTCTACCAGGTACGGAGCTGTTAGGGTCTTAACCGACTCAGGGGCACCACCGTGCCGGGGCCGAGTGGTTCCCATTAGCCGCGATACCGGCGAGCTCCTTTTGAACCACCTCGGGGGTTTGTGTGCCGCCCGAGTGGCACTCTACCGGATACGGAGCTGTTAGGGTCTTAACCGACTCGGGGGCACCGCCTTGCCAGGGCCGAGTGGTGTCCCATTAGCCGCGATGCCGGCGAGCTCCTTTTGAACCACCTCAGGGGTTTGTGTGCTGCCCGAGTAGCGACTCTACCAGGTACGGAGCTGTTAGGGTCTTAACGACTCGGGGGCACTACCGTGCCGGGGCCGAGTGGTGTCCCGTTAGCCGCGATGCCGGCGAGCTCCTTTTGCGAGATCTGGTCCTTGGATACAGGGGAGAGTAGGCTGTGACGTCGGAAAGGACCCCTTTATTGCTCGTACTCCAGGGGAATACATCATTGATAATATTGGCAGAGGTTATCCGCATTCCAGGTACGTGGAATAGGTCGCCCGTTGAGCTCTTCTAGCCTGTATGCCCCCCGGTGAAGTGTCTTGGTGATGTGATAAGGACCCTCCCAGTTGGGGGATAGCTTGCCCCCGTCCGTAGGCTTGGATACCTCAACCTTCCTCAAAACCAAGTCTTCGTGGCGAAAGACCTTGGGACGAACTCGGGCATTGTAGTACTTGGCCGCTCGCTGACGGAAGGTCACCATGCGCAGCCTCGCCCGGTCATGTGCTTCGTCGATGAAGTCTAGATTAGCCCGTATCACTGCGGAGTTGTTTTTCTTGTTGAAGGACTCCACGCGCAGACTGGGCAGTCCGATCTCAACGAGAATGACGGCTTCAGATCCGAAGACGAGACTGAAGGGAGTCTCGCCCGTCGGGGCACTGGGGGTCATGTGGTAAGCCCATATTACACTGGGGAGTTCCTCCACCCATCAACCCTTGGACCCATCCAGCCGGGTCCTGAGCCCTCTGAGGATGGTACGGTTCATGACCTCGGCCTCTCCGTTGGTCTGGGGGTGGCCAACAGAGGTGAATCGTGATGAATGCCTAGCTCGTCACAAAAAGCCTTAAATGCTTTATTGTTGAATTGGCGGCCGTTGTCCGTGACGAGGGTATGATGTAGGCCAAAACGACATAAGATTGACTTCCAAAAGAAGGCTTTGACCTTACTTTCGGTGATCTTAGCCAGTGCCTCGACCTTGACCCATTTGGTGAAGTAGTCGATGGCGACCAGCAAGAATCTCCGCTGCCCTAAAGCTGAGGGGAATGGCCCGAGGATGTCCATTCCCCATTGAGCGAAAGGCCAAGGGCCGAGAGCGGGTTCAGCGGGGTGGACGGTTGATGCTGAATGTGCGCGTGGCGCTGACAACCATCGCACTTCTGAACTATCTTGGCCGCGTCCTCCCTCATAGTGAGCCAGAAGTATCCCTGACGGAGAGCCTTCTGGCTAGGGATCTGCCCCCCAGATGATTTCCACATATGCCTTCGTGGGTTTCTCTAAGGATGTAGTCGGCGTCGGCGGTCCTACACACTTGAGCAGGGGTAGGAGAATGACCTTATGTATAGACGCCCGTCCAGGAGGACAAATTTGGAGGCCCTCCACTTAAGTAGCCTGGCTTTGTTGCGATCGTCAGGGAGAGTGCCGTCAGTGAGATAGCGGACGTAGGCATCCATCCATGTGGGCTCTTGAGTGAGTGGGAGGACTTCCTCACCGTCCTCTATGCTGGGCCTTTCTAAGTATTCGATGTAAGCGTCCCTTGCCATGTCGTCGGCAGAGGTAGCCAGACGAGAAAGGATGTCGGCCTTGGCATTTTCACTCTGAAGAATATAACTGATACTGAAGTAAGCTAATGGGGAGGTCAAGAGCCGAACCTTGCCCAAGTATTGGGTCATAACAGGGTCACGCGCCTCGTACTCTCCGTTGATTTGCCCAGAGACGAGTTGCAAGTCTGTGAAAGCCCTGAGACACCTTATTCCGAACTCCTGGGCTAGCCTTAATCCGGCCAGCAGGGCTTCGTACTCAGCTTGATTATTGGTGGCTTCGAATAGAAACCGCAGGGCGCATTCCGTCCTCTCTCTGCCCGGCCCGGCAAGGATGAGGCCGGTGCCGCTTCCCTGAGAGTTTGACGCGCCGTCCACATGAAGGATCCAAGTTTCTCCATCGCCGCTTGATTCGGGCTCACACTGTTCCTTGGTAGCTTCCTCAGCCGCCTCATTCGCCCAAGTGCACTCAACCAGGAAGTCGGCTAAAACTTGGGACTTCAGAGCCGGTCATGCTTGGAAGGAGAGGTCAAACTCTCCTAGCTTGATAGCCCATTTGGCGAGTTGCCTGAGGTATCCGGATGGGCCAGGATGGCTCGGAGGGGCTGGTCTGTGAGCACCACGATGGGATGGGCTTGAAAGTATAGGCAGAGACGTCGGGCGAAGACTATCAGGGCAAAAATAACTTTCTCTATCTTGGAGTACCTAACTTCTGCGTCATGGAGGACCTTGCTTACATAATAGACGGGTCTCTGGGTCCCGTCAGTGTCAAGACACACCAAGACCGAACTAACGGCCTCTAGAGAAGCGGCAAGGTAGAGGAAAAGGCTTTCCCCATCCCTTTGCTTAGATAGGAGCGGCGGAGAGGACAGAAACACCTTCAACCCATCGAAGGCTCTCTGGCAGTCGTCTGTCCACTCGAAGCTGTTCACCTTCCGCAGGGCCTTGAAGAAGGGTAAACACCTTTCGGACGATTTGAAGAGGAAGCGACTTAGAGCCGCCACTCTTCCTGTCAGTCGCTGCACTTCCTTCTTGCTGGACGGTGGCCTCATGTCAAGGATGGCGCTGATCTTCTCTGGGTTTGCCTCAATCCCCCGCTGGGTCACCATAAAACCCAGGAACTTGCCTGCCGTGACCCCGAAAGCACACTTCTTGGGGTTCAGCTTGACTTGAAATGACGGAGGTTGTTAAAGGTTTCCTCTAAGTTGGAGACGTGATTGGAGGCGCGGGTGCTCTTTGTCAGCATGTCATCCACATAGACCTCCATATTCCGGCCTATCTGATCTTGGAACACCTTGTTCATCAACCTCTGGTAGGTTGCCCCCGCATTCTTGAGGCCAAAAGGCATCACTTTATAGCAATAAATGCCTTTCTCCATCACAAAGGATGTGTGCTCCTCGTCATTGGGGTCCATTCTTATCTGATTATATCCGGAGAAGGCATCCATAAAACTGAGGAGCTCATGCCCGGAGGTGGAATCCACCAGCTGATCTATCCTTGGCAGGGAAAAACTATCTTTTGGACACGCCTTGTTAAGGTCGGTGAAGTCGATATAAATTCTCCAGCTCCCGCTTCCTTTCGCATCATGACCACATTAGCCAGCCAGCTAGGGTAATGCCTCCCGGATGTGGCCGGCGCTGAGCAGCTTGTTGACTTCCTCATCGATAGCCTTTTGCCGGTCGGGAGCGAAGCTTCTCTTCCTTTGGCGATTGGACGGTGCCTCCGGTCAATGTTAAGCTTGTGGGTGATCACCTCTGGAGGGATACCGGGCATATCGGACGCCGACCAAGCGAAAACGTCTGAGTTAGCCCGCAGGAAGGTTAAGAGGCACTCCCAGTCCTTCGGGGGAAGGAGTCCGCCGACACGCACAGTCCTCGCCGGGTCGTCTCCAAGAGGGAAAGTTAGGAGGTGCTCGGCTGGTTCTCCTCCCTTGCTGGAATCTTTGGGATTAGGCGCTTCTAAAGTTGATTCAGCTTCCAAAGGACTTGACGTTGCATGGTAACAAGGCAGGACTGGGCTGGTCTCGCCGCGCATCTCTCCGACTCTTTCACCAGTGGGGAACTGCACAGTAAACGTCGGGTGAAGATAACTGCATCCAAAATATTGAGGCCTGGATGCCCGAGAATGGCATTGTACGCCAAGGGGACACGTACAACCAAGAACTTCATGATCACTGTGCTTTGGCGCAGTGGCGCTCCGGCCTTCATGGGCAAACATATCTCTCCCTTGACTTTTACTGAGTCCCCCGTGAACCCAACTAAGGGAGCCACCACAGGTCGAAGGGAATCAAGAGATAATCCCATCCGAACAAATGCATCGTAGGTAAGGATGTCAGCCGAGCTGCCACTATCAACTAATATCCTCTTTACAGGGTGTTTGGCGATCGTCATAGAGACGATGACGCCTTCATTGTTTACATTTTCGACAACAGCAGATTCTCCTCGAGAAATTACATTATCCGGTGCCTCCTCCCCCTCGGGCGCTTGGACGAAGGAGCTGCCTCCCAGGACACCATCCCGACTGTCTGCTCCGTGGGAGTGTTATCGATGGTGGCTTGAACAGGCGGAGGCCCCATGAGGGCTGGCAGCGGTTGCGGCGCCTTTTGGACATACTTGCCGAGATAGCCCGCTGGATGAGTTTCTCTATGGCTCGCTTCAAACTGAAGCAACTGTCGGTGTTGTGGCGTAATCTCGATGGAACCGGCAATAACGGCTCTTGTCACGGGGAGGACCTTTCTCATAGGAGGAGGGCGCTTGAGATAAGGCTCGCCCTCGATCTCCATAAGGATGTGAGATCGAGAGGCGAGAAGGGGTGTGAGCTTGCTCTCGTCAGGAACGGGCTTCGATGCCTGTTGTCGGATCGGCGAGGCAGATCGAACCGCCGGTGTTGAGGGGGTCCACTCAGCTCGGGGCGAGCGGGCTTGTGGCTGGAGCTCCTCGAGGATTCTCGGCAGGTGAAGTCGGCTTCATCCGCACGGATGTACTTCTAAGCCCAGAGGAGGAGGTCGGAGTAAGAACTCGGAGGCTTCTTGTTCAAGGAAAAGGTGAAGCGGGACAGGAGGAGTCCCCGCTTCAACGCTAGCGTTGCCACCGCATCATCAAGATGGTAAACTTCGAGGGCGGTAGCCTTAAACCGGGACACAAAGTCCCGTAGCGACTCCCCCTTCTTCTGGCACACGGAGAAGAGGCTGTCTGCCACTCTTGAAATCTACCGGCAGGCATCGAAATGTACCAAAAAGGCCCTCTCCAGCTCTCGAAAGGAGTCGATGCTTTGAGGGGACAGGCGCGAGTGCCACACGCGAGCGACCTTCCATAGGGTGGCGGGAAGGCTTTGTAGAGAAGGGCATCCGTAGCGCCTTGGACTTGTATCATTGCTTTATAACTCTCGAGATGGTCGAGAGGATCTGTTGTACTGTTGTACGGATCTATCTGGGGAAAACAGAATCTGGAGGGGACAGGCTCCTCCAATATCCGGCAGGTGTAAGGAGGATGGGTGTCAAACTCCTCCTCCAGTTGATGATTGATCTTCCTGGCGAGCTCATCTAGTCGACTGTTGTACTCGTCCAGGCGCTCCTCCGCCTGACGGCTGATTGTCGGGGCCCTCCGAGATGGCTCGGAGGAGGAAGAAGAGAAGAAAAAAAGAAGGAGAAGGACGCAGGAGCCAGGACTTCCGCTTTGGTTCCTCCTGATGATGCGGCTCGGGAGGAAATTTGCTGGGGCCACAGTTAGGGGACCGTGGCCGCTTGGGGGCTCATGGCAAGGCTTCCTAGGGGAAACATGACGACAACCAGCATCTCGCTGAGGAGAGCCTCCCCTCGCCGACTACTGACTGACGAGGGGAGCAGTCTAGTGCTGGGTGGCTACGGACTGTTGCTGCTGGAGTCCTTGGACCATAGCGATGAGAGTTTGGACTTGTTGGGTGAGGGTCGCTAGTCGCTCCGCAGTTTGGACAGCTGCATCTGATGGTGGACAGGTGACGGGGGGATCGGTAGCAGGGGGATTGGCCTCCTACTGCCTAACTGATGGGGGAAGCCCCGCTGGACAGCTGATGGAAGCGTCCTGGGCTCGCGTCACCACCATGGCTTGAAGAAGAAAAGAGGGGGGAGTAAAAGTTCACCGATATGTAACACAGGGAAACCTGGGCTACCTGTCGCCTTGTTCGCCCCCCTTCCTGGTGCGCCAATCTGATGCCCGATCACTGGTCCTGAACGTCGGGAGAAGGAAGTAGATTGATTAGTGGATCCTTGCTTCACCGGATTGCCTGCAAAAAGTCCCAGGACCGGAGGGATACTCCGGTGGGGACCCTCCGACGCTCAAGTTAGCAACTGAGGTCACAGCCGAGGAAGAGCTCGGATGAGTTCTTTTTTAGAATGAGAAGAGTCCACAGAGAGGAGGAATTTCCCTCTGGGTATTGGGATAGCAAGTCTCTAAGTTTTTGTCATACTGATCATTGAGTGGATTCACCTTTTTATAGGGGGTTGACACTTGCATGACCACGTGGGATTCCGTGAAAAAGGAATGTCCACGGAGTTCTTGGGGTTGCGTGAATCTGGGTCGGTTGGTGGGTCCTGTCTCATCGGAGAGGGGAAAAACGGTGGTTGGTGGGCTACGTCCCATCAGCCAGTGGGGCTATCAGGTAGTTTGGTCCGGTCCCATCAGCGGCATGGCCAGTGGGTAGTTGGATATGGCGTTGTCAGGTGGCGCAGGTCAGAAAGGTGGTGGCCTGAACCACCAGGGCTATACTGGGGCCGACTTAAAGAAATCGGGGGCGCCTTGACTCTCCTGAGGGCGTCGAGGCTGAGCTGGGCCAACCAGGGATGGTCGGGGCCAACTCTACCGACCAGGAGGTGCCGGGGCGGGGCTGACCAGGAATGGTCGGGGCCGACTCGGCGGGCTTGGAGATGCCGGGGCCGATCGGGGCCGACCAGGAATGGTCGGGGCCGACCAGGAATGATCGGGGCCGACTCGGTGGGCTTGGAGATGCCGGGGCCGATCGGGACCGACCAGGAATGGTCGGGGCCGACTCGGTAAGCTTGTAGACGCCGGGCCGATCGGGGCTGATCAGGAATGGTCGAGGCCGACTCGGCGGGCTCGGAGACGCCGGGGCCGATCAGGGCCGACCAGAAATGGTCGGGGCCGACTCGACGGGCTCGGAGATGCCAGGGCCGATCGAGGCCGACCAGAAATGATCGGGGCCGACTCGACGGGCTTGGAGACGCCGAGGCCGCACTAATGTTTTGCCAAAATTGCCCTTGTGGCTATACCAGCCACATCAAGAAACTTAAAAAATTACTGCTACCAATTTCATCTTCCTCTTTAGTAGATATACTAATGTGAAAGCCTAATAAGAATGATAAATATTACGTGAATTCTTTATACAAATTCATTAATCATAAAAAACTATTTTACCACTTCTATGATACAGTATAAAAAGGTTTTACTTTCAAAAAAATTAAAATATTCATTTGGTTAGCCCTTTGAAATAAACTACATACAGAGGTCATCAGAGAAAAAGGATGATCAGTTGGTACTAGCTGTGCTTTTGATGAGGAATTAGCAGACAACCAACTATCTATTCTTATCATGTTTCTTTTCTAAGCCAATTTTGGTTAGCCCAACTAGTGAACAGGGGTTGAGTACATTGCTTTCGGGTATCCAAAAGTTATGATTGCAAAAAAATGTATCAGCCTACAAAGTATTTGGGACCAACTAATTATGATGTTTATATGATATGTATGAAATGCAAGAAATTTAAGAATTTTTATCAAAAATAATTCTTCTCAAGTTTTAATTTTTCATAAAATTATGGCAATGTTTAGCAAGTGAGATAACTTCTGTTTCCAAGAATGGATGAAAGTTGATAGAACTCCATCCACTAAACAATTTTCTCTTTTCAATTCAACACCTTTGTAATTTCTTTTATAATTTTATGGTTTAATAAACTAGTGGACATAGTCTCTCTTCACTTTTTCTCTAAAAAAATATATTGAAAAAAGTTGAATAAGGAATGATATTGTTATTACATAATAATTATGATAATGAGAGATTTAAGAAATAGCCATCTTCTTCTAGTTACTTCTTCTCAAATGCAGGAAATAGAAGTCATTGTTTGAGCCCTTGCTCTCCATTTCTAGTGACATGTGGCATATATACAAAATAATGGCTGCGTCCAATATTAACACGGAAAAATTGAGATTCTCCTTGCGCGCCAACTGACATTTTTCATTTGATCTTTGTTGGCCATAATAAAGTTGTTAGGTAGTGTTTGATTTCTTAAATACTATTTTTGGATAAGTATATAGAATAGAGTTTATCCAAGAGATAGCTAAGAAAATAATTACCTTTTTTTAATAATAATTTATCCATCAAAGGATAGCTTCAGCTATTCTTGGGTTCTTTAGTTAATGTTTGGTTCCTAAAAAGCTATTTTTGGATAAGTGTACATGATAGCATTTATCCAGAGGATAGCTAAGGGAATAATAACTTTTTTTTAAATAACAATTTTGCCATCAAGGAATAGCTCTAATTATTCATGGGTTTTCTAGGAAATAAGTTTAGGGGATAATTCATGTTTAACTATGAATTATCTCTTCTGGTTAAACTTTTCAGAATTATTCCCTCTAGTTATAGTTTTTGAAGATAAAGTAGGATATCCAGGGGATATCCCCTTATCCTCTATTTTCAATGGGAATAAGTTCATAGTTAACCTTTTTCAAATTTATCCTTTGTAGTTATAGTTTTTGAACGCCAAAAAAACAAAGCCTTCATTCATTGTAGTTATCCTTTGTAGTTATCCTGGATATCCTTCTTTATTCTCTATTTCAAACACAGCCTTAAATAAATGCTATGGTTTTGTGCCCATTCGTCCTCTGCCCCTCGGCCTGCCGCTGCAATCAATTCCGTTGATCGCCGAGGGAACAAAGCCTTCATTCATTCAGCCGCATGCGAGGCGTCCACCAGATTAAACTACGACACAGTGACTTCAGTCCTACGTTTGGAAGAAGGCACCGAAGGTCTAATAAATTAAAAAGATGGTCCCCTAACGCAAGAACCTCAGCCATCCATTGCAGGGGAGCACACCTAAAGAATGTTGCCATGGTCCTTGCGCCCTTCAGGTCCCATGTTAAATCCTCCAATTCTTATTTCCAAGGCCAATTCAACCCCGCAGACCTGGCAAAAGACGCTGCATAAGCCTTGACAGGGGTAGCCTAATAAAGCCAGTAGCAGTTGTTCATGCCTTTATGCCCGTGAAGCACAATAAGGTGCATGCTTCCAGTACTCACATTCCACGTCCATTTACAAACAAAAGAGCTAATTGTAGTCCTCACGGACCAAGAACAAAGGAAGTGGACGGGTCGGTGCTGTTCATCAAGACAACATGTGACCGAGGCACGGGTGAATCATAAACAAGGACCACTGTTCCCCTTGTGATTTGATCCCCTCCCTCTCCCCCTCTTTCTTTCCCCTGGCAATAGCTCCCCAGCCGTCCCCCAAAAACCATGACAGCATCATCAATCTTCTCACGCTCCGGGCCTCTCCCCCTCTTTACCTCCCCAGCCCCTCTCTTGCTTGACCACTATATAGAGGACCAAGATGAGCACTGCAAGCCAGCGAGAGCGCGAGCAAAAACTCTTCTTCCAACTCGCTGACCAAAGGTGGGGAAAATGAGAGACCAACTCCCTGGATTCCTTGCTCTGTTTCTGATGCTCTTAAGCTGGGTTTTCCTACCGTGGCTCCACGCTGTCGGTGCTTCAGATGGTTTGTGGTCTTTCCACCTGTGTCCTTTTTTCTTATACAAGCCTTTATATAATAATTGAGCAAATGCTTCTATCATTCAGATGGGCCGCGGTACGACTATTCTGCCTCCACTGAGGTATTCCCTTAGAACCTGTGATATGACAATCATATAAACTATTATCGATAAAATCACTGCTTTGGAGGTTAACATAAAGCTTTGATTGCTAAGTGTTTAAGATTTAATGTTTATGAAGCTCTGACATTTGGACTGCACTGTTTACACACTGTTTAAACCTCACATTTCCTCTCATTCCAGTGCAAGCCTCACCCTGAAGCTCCGCTTTACAATGGAGGAATTCTGGTGGACAAGAGAGGGAGGATTCCAATGACACAATATAAAATGGAGACCGGGGTTTATTCTCCAGCATTTGTGCTGTCTAACCTTACCGACACCACGAGATACAGTTTCTCTTGTGAGCCCCGCTTACCTGCCCTTCTTTCTACATAAGCTTGTCATATGCTTCAGGGTTGAATTGTCCTTCACAAAGTTATTCTTGTACACAATAGCATTGCTTCAATAAAAGCAAAAGCAAGCAAAAGTAAACTCCATTCTCACTGACACGCAACATCTTCTTTTCGATGGAAAGCACTGGCACGCAACATCACCATGACATTTCTGTAATTATATTACAAAGCTAGCTTCTAACAAAATGTTTAGCTTTGCACATATATATTTGTTTCCTAAAAGCAACTGTGTCTTGTAGCTTTAATCCAAGGCGAAAGGAGCTTCTTCCTTGTGTCTGTTTAATTTGAGCCCCTCAGAAAACAGGAAGCCTTTCTTACTTTCTTAACGTCTAAAAGAGATGGGACTTATGCTGATGAGGTTTGAATTCATCTTTTAGTTGAAGATAGGAATCTTTCTATAAATTAAAAAAAATACAACTAGTTATTCATAAAGTTATATCTCAATTCCTTCTACAACTTCGCTTGTCATCATGTCAACAAATTCTTGTCCAAGTAGGAGATGCGTCTTGTTATAAAATACTACTGAGAGTAAGCTAGGTTTGATCAATCATATTTGGGCATCAAATGACCTCGAATTGCTTTCAACTTGGAGCTTGATGGGCCTTATGTCAGTTGACACATTGAGGTGCCTACCTAGCCACTTGTTTGGCATTTGGAATATTGAAAATGGATATGATTTGAGAAAGACTAACCTTCAAAATGATGTAATCAAGACTTTAATGCGTGTGGTGATCCTCTTGGACAAAATCTAGCTCCTTCTATCCTCTGAAGGAAAAAAACAAAAGCAAGAGAAGTGCAACCATCATTTGATATGAACTTTTTAAAAAGATTTCAGTTTCTGAAATCACAACATCCATGTTAGTCATTGCATACGATGCATGCTCAGTGCTGATCTATGCAACTGGGATAGAGTAGATGCACTTTGCAAAACTTTAATCTAGGCCTTCTTTTTTATAGGCTGGGTGAAAATCAAAGGAACAGGTTCAACTATTCTCAGGGCAAGACTATCTACAGAGAGTTCAACACTACAATGCATAGGAACTGCGTTGGCCAAAAGTAGCTGCTGGTCCTTTCTCAAGGGCGGTTTTGTCCTCGACTCACCCTCTCAGACTTCAATACTTTACTTCCAGGTGCCTCATTTATCGAACCATTCACTCGTAATCTCCCATGATGAATTACTAGAAAATTACAAAGAGAAGTTACCAAGAGGTACTTTCTATATATTGGTTGAAACGGTAAAATTTGGTCCAGCCTATAAAACTTTTATAGGCGGTCTCCCCTTTCAGTATGCATTAATTCATCTTCTCAACACACATAATTATTGAGGATATATAGAAAGGATTGAAGATCAAACAGATTTGGAACGATGGATCGAATGTTAGGTAATTGGTAAATATATAATCTCCATTTTCTATGCAGAATGTTGACGAGAATACTGCAATAGAAATCTCGGTCGCGAGTGCATCGCTGCAACCATTCACGGTCGACCAGTGGAAGACGCAGCAGCAAGAAAACATAAGAACAGTAATCCTCCAATGCTTCTTGCATTCGTGTTCAACGTGTTGTTTATGGTCAAATTTATGCTCTTCGATCCCAGCCTGTAGTCTAACTCCGCAATCGGGCCTCCTGCTGACAGAAAAGACAGCGCGTGGTAACAGTTCACGTCTCGGACTCGCTCGGAAACCGCATCGCCGGAGCATCCGTCGCAGCCCAGCAGCTCTCCAAAGACTTCCCATTTGGAACAGCAATAGCCAAAACCATCTTAGGGAACACAACGTATCAGGTTTTTCCATCCCTTTCAACTAGCAAACGAGTGAATCAGAATTGCTTCAAAAAATGGGACTCTCACGTACGGCTAATTCGCTGCAGGAATGGTTCGCCAAGAGATTCAATGCCGCAGTGTTCGAGAATGAGCTCAAGTGGTACACGACGGAGCCTGAGCCAGGGAAGCTTAACTACACTCTGGCCGATGGGATGCTGGGGTTCGTCAGAGCCAACCAGATTGTGGCCCGGGGCCACAACATCTTCTGGGAGGACCCAAGTACACCCCGTCGTGGGTCCAGAACCTCACCGGCGACGACCTCCGGGCAGCCGTCAACTCTCGCATCGAAAGCCTGCTGACCAGGTACAAGGGGGAGTTCGTGCACTGGGACGTGAGCAACGAGATGCTTCACTTTGATTTCTACGAACAGCGTCTTGGAACCAATGCTTCCTTGGAGTTCTTCGCCACGGCGCAAAAATCGGACCCGCTCGCCACTTTGTTCATGAATGATTTCAATGTTATCGAGACTTGCGACGACGTGAATTCGACCGTCGATTCGTATGCGTCGAGGATGAAGGAGCTCAAGGCAGGAGGGGCCATATTGGAAGGCATAGGATTGGAGGGGCATTTCTCCAAGCCAAACGTTCCTCTGATGAGAGCCGTTCTGGACAAGTTGGCCACTCTGAAGCTTCCCATTTGGTTAACAGAGATCGATATAAGCAACTACTTCGATCAGCAAACACAGGTATTACATTCTTATGACTAAATGGAAGACAGCGCCCATGTTCCTAATCACAAGCAGTGATGGAAAAGTCTTAGGCGGACGATCGAGGCCGTCTCGGCCATTAAAAAAAATTGGAGATCGAGGTGGAAACTTTTTGTTTCATAAAAAAAAATCTTATGAAACACCCGTCTCAAGAGCTTTGAGCACGATCTTAATACAGGCAAAGATTTAGGATCCAAAATGTTTAGAATAACATTAAAAACTAATAATTATTTTCTCCGACAAATAGAGTCAAAGTATATTGATATATCGATATATAAAATCGTATAGAAACAAGAACTGGACTGTAAGCATTATTGTCGATCGATGTCAAATGACTGGATTAGTCATCACTTGGATATCAGATTGTTTCCCAAGCAAAGTGGCGAAAAATTTATGAAGACCACATAAGACTTTTGAATCATTGATCGAATTATTATGGGGTGGAATTTGAGAAAATCATTCAGCTGACACAAGATATGAATAATTAGCTAGTAATGTAATCCTTGCTTCTTTGTATCTTTCGCAGGCCAAATACCTGGAAGAAGTGCTAAGAGAAGGGTTCTCCCACCCATCTGTGAATGGAATACTGCTATGGGCTGCGATCCATCCATATGGGTGCTATCAAATGTGCCTCACAGATGGAAATTTTCACAACCTTCCGGCTGGAGACGTGGTGGATAGTCTCCTACAAGAGTGGGAAACAAAACAAGCCGGAGGGGCCACCGACGACCGTGGTTCCTATAGCTTCGTTGGATTTTTAGGGGAGTACAAGGTGTCTGTGAGTTCTGGAAACAAATCAACGGAGACCACATTCTCCTTGACGCGAGGGGATGAGACTAAGCATTTGAACGTCCAACTTTGAGCATTCTTTTCATCTATCAACAGCCATATGGGTGTGTGCTTTAGATGTTCCAAGGACGCGTAGGAAGCAAACAAGATTCCCGTGCGTCGTCTGTCTTCACGTTGCCTGTTGATTGCTGATAACTGGAGATGCTATGTACGTAGCTTAGATTATGAATATCTAGCTATGGGAGTAGTTCTCAGTGCTAATTATATGAGGGCTTTCTCTGAGGTTGTTTTCGTTGCACTGAACTACAATACTAGACCTTCAGTGCTAATTTTATGAGGGTTTTCTCTTAGGATGTTTTCGTTGAACTGAACTACAGTACTTCGCCTTCTTCAAGGCAGTTTGTTCTATGGTTGTGAGAGTATGTTTTTAGGGGAAAGGTGAGGGAAGTGGTTCCCCTTGAAATCTTGAATCAGAATAAATTATACAAGTTGGCAGAGTAGGCTGTGGTGCAATGAAAAAGATTTAAAAGGTCATACGGAAGTCCTTTTTTTTTTTCTTTTTTCTTTTGTTTTTCAGAAGAAGGGTTAACGTACAAACCAAAGATGACGATAATATTGTGAAAGAAAAAGGTTGCGTTTTTGAGAAGAATGCAGCGACTTCTGGTGTATGTGCGTGTTTTGTGTTTTTCTGGGAAAAGGTGAGGCAAGTGATTCCCACGTTAAATCAGAGTAAATTAAAAGTTGGATGGGTGGATCGTGGTACAATGAAAAAGATTCAAAAAGGACATCTGGAGGTCCATCCCTTCCTTTTTTTTTTTTTTAATTCAGAATAGGGTTTAGCTGACAAACCAAAGATAACGATCGATATTGTAGAAGGAAAAGCTTGCTTTTTGAAAAAAAATGCAATATCTTCTGGTGTGTCAGTTTGTATTTTGTGTTTTTCTGGAGGAAAGGCGAGGAAACTGATTCCCCCTTAAATAAGAATAAATTACAAGTTGGCTGAGTGGTTTGTGGTCCAAAGAAAAAGATTTAAAATGTCGTATGGGAGTCCACCACTTTTTTTTTTTTTTTTTTCAGGCTAAGGGTTAGCCCACAAAACAAAGATAAATGGTTTTGTGAAAGAAAAAACTTATTTTTTTAAAAAAAAATATACTAAATATGTTACATAAATATACCAAAGTTAGTTGCTACTTCATTTATTTTTCTTCATTTATTCGATACTTTCTTCCTACTTCATTCTATCCACATAGGTTAAGAATATTAAAAGAGATGATCATCTTAATACTAAACCATTGGCATCGAAGATTAGATTAACTAAGAAAATAAGCATCTAACAAATTAATAGTCCATTAATCCATGATTAACCTCACATAAAACGTATCTATTGCTAACTCTTAATTCTTTTCGGATCAAGATATCTTTGGTGTTAGCTTGTTATAGATAGCTAATTAAAAAAACATCTTAATCTTTTTAGGAATATAGCTAGGCTCTTCATACTATACTATATAAGAGTTAAGTAATATTATAACGATTGATAAATTTATAAAAGGAATCTTAATTAATGTATCTGCCATTGAAAGAAAGCTTACAAAATCAAACGTATAATGATAGTGATGGACGAATACAGAAAACTAGTCTTTGGAGCTGCTCTAATTCAATGGATTCCGAGGAGGAGGGAGAATCTTGCAGTCCAAACTTTCATGGCTGTGCTGTATCACTCTATTTGTTTTGTTGTAAGAGCAAAATTGTTCTATTTACGGATGATACTACATTATGTGCACACGAATGATCCGACTGACGTATGGCAAAATTATTGAAAATTGATTGATTGTGGAGTGGTCAAATTAGTAGTAATGAATTCAATGAATTTGCCATGAAGCATTTTTCTTTCAAGAGAATCATGGATGCTTGACATGTTTAGTTAATGACGCGAATAACTACGTAATGAGTGGCCCAATACTTCCAACCACTAAAACTAGACGTATCATCAAACTGAAATCGAGAAATAATATATATAATATATACTGGAAAGCACTCACGCGATGCATGCGAATCCATGGCAACAGACAAATGCTAACCCACGGGAGTTCCTCGGACAAGAGAAGAGCTGAACAAAGGGGAGGGGGGTTGGTATTCTCCATAAGGAAAAGCCGTGGACGAGGCATCGGCGAATCATAAATAAAAGAGCAACACTGCGGTGATCTCAGCCCTTCGACCTCTTCGTCAGCAACAGTCCCCGCGAACACACGTCAACTGCCTTCACCCCCGCCATCATGTCATCAATGCCTTCACGCTTCTGGGCCGCTCCTTCCTCCTTTAAAATGAACTTGTCAGAGATTCGCATACACAGCAAGCAACGAGCCCAGGAGAGGGAGCATGAAAGACTTGTGCCAGGGTTTCTTCGTTTTACTTCTGAAACTTTTGTTGTGGGGAATCTTGCCCTCTCACCTTCTTGCTGCCTCCTATGGTGAGTTCCTCTCTCTCTCTCTCTCTCTCTCTCTCTCTCTCATGCGAGGATTGGGCTTGACATAATATTATGGTGTGTTCTGTTCCACTGCAGAGGGACCGTGGTACGATTTTTCCGCTTACACCGAGGTATTTATTATTGTCTTCCAAACTCTGAACTTGGCTGGTTTGTCGTATGAGATCCCCGGTTTAAGTCCATTCTGAGGGTTGCCCAAGCCGGAGCCAGGCCCATTTCGCCCTGCCGAACCCCATGGGAAAAGTCTTGGCATGATCATTGATCGCCCGCTGTATGAGTGCATGTGTAAAATACGCTGCAATCCAATAAATCATAACACATGCATTCGTACATGTATGCAGTCAATAATCATGCATGATATACACCTTCACATCGAAACCTGAACCTATAAGTTATGACCAAATTAGTAGAGATTATAAATATCCATTTAAACTTTTTTTTAATATATAATCCTTTTTCAACTAGATAGATGGAAAAAAGCTTACTTATTTTCAGTCAACCTAAATCTCTTACATGGATATTTATAATTAATGAATCGCCTACAAAATATTGTGACTCTCATCATTGTGTAATTATTGATTGATATGATCCATGAGTCACAAGATAGATGTGACCTTTTTACATGCCGAAAGGCTTCCTTTCTTGGTGTGGGTGCTGATGGTGTCCTACTTTGCGTTTTAGCATTGCCTAATCAGTAGGCTAGCCCATTTAGTCTTCCAATCAGGGCCGAGAGGCATTTGGGCTCATAGGATCATTTCTTTGTGCACCGTGGGCAGTGCAAGAAATTTGAGAGGTCAGCACTGAAAGCCCATCTATCATAGAAGCGGGCTTCTTATGCGGACTAATGACCATGGACGGTGCGAAATTTTTTGCATGGCCCATGGTGTAGAACTTTTTTTAGCCTCCTCACAAGGAGCACCTTGAAGGATGAAGCTGCCCTTAGTCTTTCAAAACCATACCACTTTTCAGAATTCACCAAATACTTTCCAAAGAGCCAGTGGTGTCTTTCTCCCCTGCCAAGAAATGGAGCGTTAATTTTAGAATTTCACACAAGAACAGAGGATCCTCACTTTGGCCCTCTTTTATTTGTTGTCCGTAATATTCTGCATGGATATTTGAAGGGTCGTTCTATTTGGCCCCCGTTTTTAACCGAGGAGCCCCCGCGCCACTTAAAAAAATACCATAATTACCTTCAAAACTTTTGGACCAAAATAACCCTCTTATTCAACAGCCCCCCTTCCTTCCTTCAGTCAGTTTTTTTTTTTTTTTGTTCATGCGTCCCCACTCCCTTCGCCAACCCCTTCCCCCTCCTCATAATTTTTTTTTTTTCAATTCATGCGTTGTTGCCCGCCCCTTCCCCTGCTGGTCGTTTTTTTTTTTTTGGTTCATGCGTTGTTCGGCTCTATGTGGCCGAACATATAAATTCTGTTCGGCCACAAAGGGCCGAACAACCTCAACATGTTTGGCCCTGGTTGGCCGAACAGTTTTCTTCTGTTCGGCCCCTTGTGGTCGAACAGAAGAAAAATGTTTTCGGCCCAGAAGAGCCGAACAAAATTCCTGCTGTTCGTCCCTGGTTGGCCGAACAAAGACTCTCTGTCCGGTCAACCAGGGCCGAACAGAGAACGGAGGCTAAAAAAAAAGAAAAATGAGGGGACGAAGGGGGAGAGGGGGCGGAGCCGTCGGACACATATAGATGCCGGGGAGGGAGGGATCTTGGGATCTTGGCAAAAAAAATATATATATATATCTTGGGACAGATCGAGGAAAGAAGGGAAGGAGGGAGGGAGAAAGAGGAAGGGAAGGAGGGAGGAGGAAGACTTACCTTACATGCCGGAGAGAATGATCCGCTGCCGGGGAAGCCGCCGCCGGGGAGCCGTGAGCGAGAGAAGTGAGCGCGAGCAACACAGGAAGGGTCGGATGCGGGGGAAGGGGGGCCAAATAGCAATCTTAGGGGGGTTGCTGGGAGGAGGGGTAGTTTAGGATTTTTTAAAAATAGGGAGCTCCTCAGCAATATTGGAGGGCTATGGAGTAAAAAAAAAAAAACTGGGGGGCTCCTCAGTAGAAAACGCAGGCCAAATAGCCGCTCCCATATTTGAAAAATTCTGCTGTAGTCTGCAATATTAATAGAAATATACTCTTGATCTTCAAATTTTTACTGAATTCATTTGCGTCTCAAACTTTCGATCAGTTGGTATAATGTAGTTCCTCATATTTTAAGAATATTACATTTGCGACATTCTATTACGTATGATCAACTAAAACTAATAAAACAGCTGAGATTCTCCTATCAATTAGTCTATATATTTGCATAACTATTCCATCAATATTGATTGATTTCATATGATGGGACCTTAGGAATAAAACATTCTTAAAACATGAGAGACTAAATGACAACAATTAAATGTTTGAAGGTCAAAACCAATTTTGGATGAAAGTTTATGGACCAAAGATATATTTGGCCAAATAAATTTTTCATAACTCAAACTCTTCTATTCCACAAAGTATACAAGGCACCTTACATTGATATCACCTACTAATTTTCAGTGCAAAGCTGATCCTGAGCCTCCTCTTTATAACGGAGGGATCTTACGATCCCAGCATGCGAATACTACTATGGCATATCATACAATGAAGGCAGAAATCCAAGCACCGACATTTATGCTAGGCGGCCTAAGCGAGAGCACAAGATACAGCTTCTCATGTGAGTCTCTAAGAGCTCTATTTCTCACAGTTAGTTGTGTTTTTTCTTCTCTTTTTCTTTTTTCAACATCATCTCAGCCTCCTTATAAGCATGAAATGATAATAAAAACAAAAAAAAAAGTAGAGACAAAATTAAAGAGCATACAAACAACGTACCATACTTAAGTTTCATTCTTTTAATAAAATATTAGTACTTATTGATCTAAAAAAAATATTCGAAGTCTAGGCCACAAAAAACTCTTTGGTTTTGTGACTCAGGTCTTTCTCCAAAGGTATAATAAAAAATTATTTTGATTATTAAACTTTCAATTATTACCTTTTAGCCCTGTATATTTTAAGAATGTTGCATTTTTAATGTTCTTTTACATTAAGGTAGTGTTTGATAGAAAAAATATTATCCATGGAAAGTGTACGGGATAGAGTTTATCCTCTGGCTATCCCATTGATCATATCAAATGTAAAAAGGTAAATTCATAGGATAACTTTTTTTACTCTTATTTGGAGGGATAACCAGCTATTCCTACATTTTCTAAAGAATAATTGAGGGGATAATCCATGGTTAACCATGAATTATTTTCTGGTTAACTTTATTCCCGGCTTCCTTTATAGTTATGACTTTGGGAATAAGAGGAGATGTCCTATTTCAAACACTACCTAAATCAATTAGAATTGATGGAATAACAGAAGTATGATTTTGATAATATATGAACCAATGTTTCTTTTAATCGTTGTAGATACTAACTTAGGAAAAGTGGCAATTCATGTGTTCGTATCATGATCGTATACCAGCTATTTCATCAAATTTAACTCAATCTATATATTAGGGTATCAGAAATGTTATATTATTAAACCATGTGAGATAAATTGCAACAATGAAGAACCCAAGGAACAAAATGAATTTTAATTCAAAGTTTGAGGACCACAAACTATGTTTTCCTGGACTTTCCATGAATATTCCATACTACTCTTCACTCTGTAGTTGCACAATGCACAGAGAATCTTCACTTTGTGATCCGACTTCAACAGGTTGGGTGCAAATCCAAGGAGCCAATTCAGTTCTCATAAGAGCAGTTATAGCAACAGATGATTCAAAATACAGCTGCGTCGGAACCACAATGGCGAAAAGTGGCTGCTGGTCTTTCTCAAGGGTGGATTCATCCTCGACTCATCCTCCAAAACCTCAGTACTCTTTGTTCAGGTGCCTTCCAACTTCAAGGCTCTGGCGTGCATCATAAAAATGATCCTGATTGATCTTTAAGTTAACTAACCGTACAAGTTTCGATCTCTTTTTAAAAATTTTAAATTCAGAACGCTGACAAGAATTTGAATGGGATCAAGATCTTGGTGTCAAGTGCTTCTTTGCAGCCATTCTCAGTTGAGCAATGGAAGATGCACCAGGAAAACAGCATCAGAACAGTAGTCCCTGCTGCTTTCTATGACCTCTGTTCTTGATTAATGCTGCAATTTTAGGCCAAAATTTCTCTTTATATTATTCAGTCAAAGCTCTAACAATGGCTTTATATGCACAGCAAAGGAAGCGAGTAGTGACCATCCATGCATCAGACAAGCTGGGAAATCGGTTGATTGGAGCTTCCGTCTCAGTACACCAGCTTGCAAAGGACTTCCCATTAGGCTCTGCTATAGCCAACACCATCCTAGGAAATTCACCTTATCAGGTATAAATTTTTTTTTTGCACAACAGAGTCTTTTTGTAGAGCTATACAAATCAACGACCACACACTATAATGGTCCCTGCCTTGAGGCCCCTTCTTAAAGATCCCACATCGGATAGGGAAGAAAAAGATGAGTGGTTTATATGTAGTAAAGTAAGAAGGACAAGAAACCAATGAGATCTGTTTTGGACTGTGGTAGTCCAAGTTGGTGTGAATCTTGTCCATCTTACTTTTTGTAACGAAACATGTTCGTGGGTTTACGGGCCGGATCGTTACAATATGGTATCAGAGCCACACACCAGTCAAAAGTGCAGGAGCTAAGTGCCACACAGGGCAAAGTGCTACATTAATGGGAGCTACTCTTGAACATGTGGATAGTCTATACGAGGCAAAGTGCTACATCGATGAGAGCCACCTCTAGAACCTGCCTGTCTGGTGGAAGCCTCTGGCGATGAGGACGTCGCCTCTTTAAGGGGTAGATTGTGAGGCCCCTCCTTAAAGATCTCACAAAGAAAAAAAAGATGAGTAGTTTATATGTAGTAAAGTAAGAAGGACAATTTATTAATAGGATCTGTTTTGGACCGTAGTGGTCTAAATTGATGTAGACCTTGTTCATTTTGCTTTCTTGCAACGAAATAGGTTTGTGGGTTTACATTCCATGTGTTTCTTGGACCTAATGATTGATTTGATCAAAGCCACATCATAGATCAGATTTATCCTTCTTGATAGCTCGTTTTTGCATGAAGCATTTTGATGCAATGATTCTACTAAAAAGAGTGAAGGGCTCGATTCAAAACATCACTGCAGGCTTGGTTTTTGGAGCGTTTCAATGCCGCAGTCTTCGAGAATGAGCTCAAGTGGTACACGACAGAGCCCCAGCCAGGAAGGCTCAACTACACTCTAGCAGACAGGATGCTGGAATTTGTGAGGGCCAACAAGGTTGTGGTCCGCGGCCACAACATATTCTGGGAGAACCCAGCAGTCACTCCATCTTGGGTTCGCAACCTCACCGCCGGCAACCTCCGATCAGCCGTGAATTCTCGCATCCGGAGCCTGATGTCCAGGTACAGGGGGGAGTTCGTCCATTGGGACGTGAACAACGAGATGCTCCACTTTAATTTTTACGAGCAACGGCTTGGACCCAACGCTTCCTTGGAATTCTTCAACACGGCTCAACGGTCAGACCCCCTCGCCACTCTGTTCATGAATGAATACAACGTCCTGGAGACGTGTGATGATACGAACTCAACAGTGGATTCCTACATAACAAGACTCAGGGAGCTAAAGAAAGGAGGAGCATACTAGAAGGAATTGGATTACAAGGGCATTTTTTCACCAAGCCAAACCTCCCTCTAATGAGAGCTGTGCTGGATAAGCTGGCCACTCTAGGGATTCCCATCTGGTTAACAGAGGTTGACATAAGCCAAAATTTTGATCATCAAACGCAGGTGATCAGAGATTTCCCTTCATTGATCTCTTAATATAGGCTACAAATATAACCACCTTTATAATATCTTGTGATCTTTCGTATAGGCTATATATCTTGAGGAGGTGTTGAGAGAAGGATTTTCTTACCCATCTGTGAATGGGATAATGCTGTGGACGGCTCTGCATTCATATGGATGCTATGCGATGTGCCTCACAGATGGAGATTTCAACAACCTCCCTGCGGGAGAGGTGGTGGACGGGCTCTTAGAGGAGTGGGAAACAAAAGAAACGGGAGGGGTGACGGATGAGCATGGCTTGTATAGCTTCAATGGATTTCTGGGAGAGTACAAGATCTCTGTGAGTTATGGTAGCAGGTCGGTAGGGACGACATTTTCCTTGGATCGAGGGGATGAGACGATGCATGTCAACGTTCAGCTTTGAACGCTCTTTCCTCTTAAATCCATGGTGATTGATATGGTGATCATTTGGTTGACTGAAAATGGCTTCTCTCCGTCTATCATCAGTGTCCGTATGCCGAGATTTCAAGTTGGAATAGGCTGCAAATGCCGCATTCTTGTGTTGGGCAAATTTGCTGCATGCGATGCGAGTTTAAAAAATAAAGTTTGATTTTCTCGTCCTGCTTTGCAATCAAGTCCGTGTCTTTATCTCCAAGCTCTAGATGATTCTAATTATTGTACCCCATTTAGTATAGAGACCATATATATATAAGGAGAGATTTGCAATTACACCCAGTATTTTATTGAAATATATATGTATAAATCTAGCTTTATTTATTTTGCAAATCAAGCTAATAACTATGCTTTTAAATTATAAAAAACCATCTTCGATATTAGCCTTCTATCCAAAGTTATCAATTTCGTTTCGTTTCGGTGTTTCGAAATGATTCGGCATTTCGGTAGAAATTTGTTTCGGTGACTTCCGAAAAGATGAGTCCTTGTTTCACTTCGAAAGATTTTTCGGTCATTTCGGTGTGTTTCGGCTGTTTGCAAAATATGTTTCGAGGACCAATTTTATAAGCTATAATTTTTTTTTCTTTTCTTATCTTTTTTATAGGAATTTGAAGAAGAGAAAATACATTTTGGATCCTATAAGTCTTGATAACATAGATTTATTAGATGAATGGATTCTGAAGAGCCTAAACTTATTGATGAGAAGATTTAAGTTAGGAGACAATTGAAGCTCCATTAGCTGCTTTAACTTTAGATGATGAAGAAGATGTTCCATTTGATGATGAGGATGATACTAATTTGAATATAGGAATTAGTGCTCATATGCAAGCAGAAGATGAAATGATTATGTTTATGGTATTGATGAAGAGAATGAATGTGAACATAAGTTTTTATTTTTTCTTATTCGTATGTTGTTGTTGATGATGAATCTTATGAATTGTGAACATATTTTTATCTTATTTTTATGTTATTGTTTATGAGAATGAACAATTTTATATATATATATATATATATATATATCTATATATATATATATATATATATATATGAAACGAAGCGTCGAAACGGTCCGATACCGAAATATTTCGTTTTCATAAGCTAAAACGAAATATAATCCGAAACGAAATTGATAACTTTACTTTATCACCTCACCAACTTACCTTTAGCTACTCTTAACTAGGAGTCCTCAATGACTTCCTACGCCTTTGATTATATGTATACTAAGAATTTTATATGAAATTTTTTTTTTTAAATATGGTCACTCTTAATATCCATTAAGATCTAACATTATCTTTAGCTACTCTTAAATAGGACTTCTCAATAACCTCCTACCTTCTCCTTTCCATGCAAGCAAAACCCGCTATATCTTGTTTAATATTAGTCACCTATGCTACATCATGATGCCTCACCCCTTCAATCAACAATGCCATTTAACCTCATCATAGGTGTTAGATGCCCTCCTACTATTAACCATGCCTTCTCTCATTGCCCATGCCATCTTTGTATCACCTGCTTCATCTCTTGTAAACTCGGATCATCGCAAGCTAATGACCAACAAACTTTATTAAAGTAATTGCATCTTTTTAAATCTAATTTTTATCAAAATAATGGTGTTATAGAGAGATGATAACAATGTTGTAATCAATTAGAAGATTCGAGCAGCAAACACTAGTTAGGGACCACATGGATAATCTAACATGCTAGATGTTAAAAAGGCTAATAGCAAAGGAATATGCCTGAGGAATACCAATTGCTAAGGAGCTAGATAAACATAAAAATTAAATTTAATGTGAGATGCCCAAAGGCTAATAGCAATACTAAAGATAATCATCCAATGAATGATCACAAATATTCTTATATTAACACCATGTTCATAAATATTCCTAAAGTAGCTTTAACTAAATCTTTTTATTTAGAAGTTTTGAAACATGCCAGATCATTAATAGATTTTTAAAAAAATTATTGAGTAAAAAAATAAAAATTTAGAAAAATTCTAGCAAATATATATTTGTATATTCAAAGTTTGATAGGGGAGGAAGAGTGATACGTCTGGACTAGGAGATGAAATTGGGAAATGATGCATTAGAAAAAATTAGTTATAATTTAACTATTTTCAATTCTTAGATTTAAAATTTAATGAAATTATTTTAATTTAATTTTTTTTTTGATAGTGTTAACTAATTTATTGTAAAGATAGAGATTTAAATCTGCTGACTCTGTCTGAGGGTTGAAGAAGACAGCCTTGTTAGGTTTACTGCTTCTTTGTCAAATAATAATAATAATAATTTATTTTTTAAATATTTTAAAATAAAAAATTGCGTAATATTGGTAAAGTAGGAGTTCCTTCGCCAATCGTTCCTCTCTCGCTCCTCTTCCGAGCCCGGTACCCCCTACCTCTCTTTCTCCTCTTCTCCATCTCCATCCCTCCTATTTTTGTGTTCTCTTGGATTCTATCTCTAAGCTGCAAGGACTTCTTGAAAGCAGATAATGTTTTAACCGTCTCTGATCGTTGTTACCCATTCTTTTACCGCATCCATTGGAAGAATTGCATTGCAGTGATTTGCAAGTGCCCTGTTGAGGATGGAAGTTGTGAGATGATGCCATAAAATGCGTTCTAGAGATGTTAGCTCTAAACTTCTCGTGCTAGTCTTAGATCTATTAGAATTTTAGAAACGATCAATCTTGAATGTTTCGATGTTTGAAATTTGTATGCTTGTCTATCTTTACTCATTTTGATGGCTATATTATTCATTGATGTGTGCAATCTGATCTGTGTTGCATTTAATTAGATTAATAAAAGGTGGCTAATGGCTTCTTGTTGAGCTCTGCAGACAAGGACCTCTGAAATAATTCTTGTGTTGGCCTTGGTGCTTGATGCCGGGGGTGTGAACAAGCTGGACACGAGCAAGTTCCGGCCAGCTTGAGCTTGGCTCAAATTATATGGAATAAAATGATATATGTGATTATTGAGCTCCTAATGATTCAATATTGGTCAGAATAGCAGAGGCTAGAATTATTGCCCTACTGTTGGCTCTGCTTCAATGTTTCATGTTTTCATTTCTTGGATATTAGTAGAATACCTACCTTTGCTTCATTGCATTGAGCATCGCGTTTTGTTTTTCTATTATAATATTTAAATGATTTTTAGATCATGAATCTCAAAAGATCACCAAAAACATATCCAGAAAGGCAGCTGGTGGCTTTAAGTTGATTTCGTGCCACCCACTAAGGCAGCTTGGGCACTTCACTGAGAACAAAAGATCTACTTGGTCCCAGAGATGCGTACATTTGTTATGAGTTGCCAATGGCAAGTGTTCCAAAGCTTTTAATTTGCTGGTGCTTGTGGTGTAAGTACCTATGTAACTTGGTCATTTGAGATCCATTGCCTTCTCATTTTAATATCACATTTATGTTGTTAAAGGCTAACAAGTCGCACTCAAAATTTATTATTCATTCTCTGTATCAAGGCTCAAAATACTGCTTACTGGGCCCATCTCAACTGATGGTTGATATGGTACATATGTATCAAGGATTTCATGACTGGTACACTTTTAGACTGTTGGTACACTCCTGGTGGCCTATCAAATTCTCTGGATATGTTTTTTATGGTTGCATTTTGTTATATTGGATTATATTAATGCTATGATTTTGCAAGACACATTAATGGGTATCATTTTGTGTGCCCTATTTATGGGTTCTAATAGTGAAAATGGATATATGATGATTCTATCTCCTGCGATAAAGACTCATGAAATCCCAAAATGAGCTTGGACATCATATAAATTGAGGAAGGAAACTTGGGAAAAATTGTAGAATTATACTGATTATAATCCAATAGTGCATCATTTGATGTGGTTAGCACACTCGGATGCATAACAGAAGAAAGAAATAATGGTAAGACAAACCATGCAATATGTATTTGGTACTCTTTTACGTCATTTAGTGACACAAATTGCTCACTATGATTTATAAAATAGAGCTCTTCAATTTCAAAGTAATCAGTATGCTATGTGAAAAAAACTGCTGCTTAACTTCAGATATAAAAATACTTAGGATATGACTAGTTACTAACCTTAGGTAGCAATTCCTTTGCAGCCAAAGAATGGATGAATGCATTGACCTAAATGATTTCAGATCTCCTCTAGATATGATGCTGACCTGACAGCGCTAGTATGTAAGTTACCATGAAGCCTGAGTAAAAGGTCCTATCAAATGTGCAGAGTTAGTGTTCTCTGATCCTGTGCATTCATCCATTGGTTTTATGGAGGTCAAAAGCAATATTCCTTGATAATCCTAGCACACAGCAAATGACTGTCAGTTTCCTTTTTATAATTGACATTGATCCATCTGAATATAACTTTCATTTTCTGGTGAGTTGATATTTACATGAATTAGAGGTCTTATCTGCAGGTCATGGAAGCATATTCTTTATATGCCTGAGCAATAATACATAGCACTATTTCTTTTTATTCTATCAATTAAAATGAGACATGAATGGCTGAATTGGTAATCTTCGTGCTCCGTAATTGGCTACCACATTTGTCATGGTTATTTCTGATCCTCTTGCTCTCAGCTAAAACAGACTGTTGCCTGCAATTAAGTATCATGTTCGTGAAAGATTGGAGTCTAATGAATCAAAGATTTATCAAAGTATCTCTTAGCCTAACTTTTCATGCTTGCAAGTAACATGATTGCATTTATTTTGAATAGAATTAGATGTTCTATCTTTATCACAAACAAATAGCTGAGAATTCTCAGTAGGGAGAAAAACTACCTTCGCTTTTTTACATTCAGCTTTATGGGAACATAGAATTATATAAGGCAAGAGTGTTTATGACACACCCACGCACACTGATTGTGTGTTCTGTATTGACATGTAGGATTACAGAGACTGAGAATAAAAAAATCATCTCTTCATTTGTAAGTGTAACTGTTGTTCTTCTGGTAGTACACATATAGCTCCTGGCCTGCAATCTACATATGATATCTGCTTGCTTTCATTGATCACTGTTTACATTGTTTTCTCTGCTTCTAATTTTCATGGGGTATAAAGTTTCGTATGGGATCTCTGGAAATAAACATCTTAGTTAAACTTGCAATCCATGTAGTTCCCCTAATATATTTTATCCTTCAATTGCTTGTTGGGTCATCATGTATGTTCATTCCAAGGCATTTTATCCGTGGTGGAGTCTGCCTGCACAGATTCATACATATGTTATGAATTCTAGTTATTTGAATTGCTTATGTTTAATGAATAAGTAACTGATATTACATATGCAAAAACTAAATAAATCAATGTAATGCTATCACTCAAAATATTTCTTCATTTCTACCACTTTCATCTTGTAAAATTTTCTTCCATATGATATCTCATATCCTAAACACAAAGTTACTTTCAATCTTTTACAGGCTGACTATATTCTTTTTTTTTTTTTCCTTCCCAGCCTACAGGTTGTTGGCCAATGGAACACGTCCTTACTTATTTCTATATAAGCTAACCGACATGTTCAGGTTGTCAGAAAAAGATCATATGCTTTCTCTTTTATTAAAAGCACATTGGTCAATAAAAGATGAAATCAAGATTTTGTTTTCATTAGTTGCTTTCATTCAGGATGAACTGCAGCTTTTTTTCCCATTAATTGTATCCATTTCAAACAGCACACATGCACAATACATGGGCATGTGGGAAGAATATAAAGCTAGCTGAGAAATGATAAATGATGGGAACACCCTTTTGGGCTGTAAGCTCTGGTGTGGCACATCCAAAGTACAGCGGAGTCACACAGATTTAAGAGCTTAGGCTACATAAGTTCTCATATTCCTAAGTCATTTGGGTCGGCTTGTGACTCAAGAATAGAGAGCATGTGAGTCATGGGTGTACATTAGCTCAGGTTTAAGTGCTTTCTTGCATGGCTTGGAAGGAAGTTTTTTGAGAGAATGTTTAATAACTTGATTGTAGGTTATGGAACTGGGTCCATAGGGATTGGGCTTAGGTTTTCTAGATTAGTGGTGCTTGATTTTCTTGAAAGTTGCTCGGTGTACGCTTCCATATTTTAGGAAGTTTGTTAGAGAGTTGGTTACGGGCTGGTACGGAAAACTTTTATCATCCAAGATGGATGATTATTTAAGGCTCTTCCTATCTGAATGTAAGCGGATAGACCAAGAAATAAAGGCATTCTCTTTTTCTTCTATATTCATCTATTCTTTTTCTCTATTTTTTCCTCACGCGCCTGATATTAGCGGAAGCAGCTTCCGATTTCGTGGAGGCATGAAGATGCGAATTCGTGAGTGGGATTTCTTCCAGGAACGGATGGAGGCTTCGCGCGATTCTCCCAAGAAGAAGATGCATGGACGTGTGAGGCTTCCAGAAAGACAGCAATAAGGATCGCTCGGGTTGTTGAGAGTGCGTTAGTTTTCTCACCGGAGAAAATACGGGACGGGAGCCTTAGGAGAACGGCTGTACGTGGGGAGAGGTGGACTCACGGTGTACGTGGGCGTGGAGGAGAACGTGACGTGAGGTGACATGAAGGGAAGCTTCATTGACTGGTGAGGTGAAGAGAAGCTTCATTGATCTGTTGACCCACTTCACAGAAGGAGAAGCAGCGCATGAAGTCCAAGAAGCTCACGAAGGGAGGGACGATTAATAAAAAAAAAAATTCGGAAAGAAATTTCCAGGAATCCTTCCGTGAGAGGATCCTTACGTGAAGGGGTGAAATCAAAGGGGGCTTTGGTCAACAAGTCAAATCTTGGAGTTCAGTGAATCAAGAAGGTGGAGGGCCTTTAATCCCAGGATCACGTGAACACCAAAGAATCCCATGGAATTTGAGCGGCTTCGTGGGTTTTGAAGAAGACTTCCTTCCCTCACATTAATTCCACGGGTCCCTTACATTGAGGTTTTGGTAAAGCTGCCAGGTTGCGGAATCAAAACCATGGGAAGAAGACATCACTGACGTGGGCATGAGATCTGTGTGAGACGATCCAGCGGAAGAAATTTAGCAACATCTTGCAGCCAGGGATAAAGTGAGGCTTCGGTCAACATGGAGTCAACTCTTGGAGGGACTACATGAAGGGATTTCAATCGGGATTTTGCCTTTAAATATTTTTTTAAATTCATCTATGTGATTGTTGTTTATGGCGTGATCAACCATGAGTAGTGGAAGCAAAGTTGAGTTACCATGAGTAGTGGAAGCAAAGTTGAGTTTGAAAATTTTAATGGAAAAGAAAGTTTTTCCATGTGGAAGGTGAGGGTTGAGGATTTACTAGTACAGAACTTTCTTGATGTGCTTTGGAATCAAAGCCTGAGGAGATGTCAAAAGAGGATTGGTTGTATCTTGAGAAGAGGGCATGTGCAGCGATTAGAAGGTGTCTTGCTGATTCGGCTTTGTACAATATCTTAGATGAGAAGAAACCGAAGGGTCTTTGGGTTAAGTTGCATTCCTTGTACATTAGCAAAAATATGTGCAATAAACTTATGTTGAAGAAACAATTATATAATTTTCAGATGCAGGAAGGCGGGGATATTGTTCTTTATATTCAGAAGTATGATAGGATATGTAATAATTTGATAACCCTTGGTGTTAAGATGGAGGAAGAAGATAAATCTCTTCTCTTATTATGTATATTGCCTATGTCTTATGATCCTCTTATTACTACACTGCTTTATGAAAAAGAAATACTGCTCTATGAAGATATTGTATCTGTGTTGAGATCCAATGAGTAGCGAAAAAAGATGACAAGGAAAGGTGTACCTTAGGAGGGCCTCACGATGGAAGAGAGAACTGACAGAGGCAAGGAGGTCAGCAAGCACAGGGGCCGATTAGGTCCAAGTCAAAGAAAGGCAAAGGTAAGTTTAGGTGTTACAAGTGTAATGGGGTTGGACACATAAAGAGAAATTGTTCTCTTTGGAAGAAACCTTAAGAAGAGAAAAAAAAGAACAAATCTGTCAGTACTGTTGAGGATGTAGGGGTTGAGGAGGACCTCTTGGTGGTTTCATATGCACACAGAAGTACAACAGATAGTTAGTTACTTAATTCAGCCTGCTCACATCATTATACACCACATCGATCCTGGTTTGCAGATTATACTAAAATCAATGTGGAGAATGTGACATTAGGGGATAACCATTCTTGCAGGATAGTAGGAGTTGGCACAGTTAGGATCAGAATGTTTGATGGAATTGTAAGAACTCTTACTCATGTAAAGCATGTTCCTGACTTGAAGGACCTAGTGTCCTTGGGGTACCTGGAGAGGAATGGATTTGGTTTTAATTGTCGTTCTGGGAATGGTGTACTCAACATCATGAAAGGTGCCATGGTTGTGATGAGGGGGAAGAGGCTGAAAAATAATTTGTATCAGCTAGTTGGGTCTGTGATACGTGGAGGGTATGAGACAGCAGCAGTAGTGCACAGTTAGCAGGATATGTACCGCATATGGTACTACCATCTTGATCACATGAGAGAGCGGAGCATGAGGGTGCTGACGAAGGATAGGAGGATTTCAGCTTTGGATGAGGGTGTTGCAGAGGTTTGTGAGCTATGTCAAATGAGCAAGCAACACAAGATAAAATTTTCTATCAGTTCAGCGCATAATACAGGTCCCTTGGAGTTAGTACACAGTGATGTTTGGGGTCCAGCTCCAGTTTCGGGTAGGAATGGGGCCAGATATTTCATGACTCTGATTGATGATTTTTCAAGAAAGATCTGGGTATATTTCTTAAAGAAAAAGTCAGAGGTCTTCTTCCAATTTCAAGCATAGCAGGCTGAGGTGAAGAAGGAGACATGAAGATATATAAAGGTGGTGCAGTTTGATAATGGTGGAGAATTCATAAGTAAGGAGTTTCTGAAATTTTGCACAGATGAAGGCATCTAAAGGCTATTTTCAGTGGTTAGAACTCCTCAGCAAAATGGAGTGGCTGAGAGAATGAACCGAACTCTCATAGAGAAAGCTAGATGTATGAGATTGCAAGTAGGATTACATAAAATATTTTGGGTGAACACAGTTGATACAATAGCCTACTTGGTGAATAGGTCTCCTCATGTCAAGTTTGATGGAAGGTTACCAGAGGATATATGATCGGGTAGACAGATGGAGCTCAGCCATATCAGAGTTTTTGGATGTATAGCATATGTACATGTGGATGCCAGTCAGTGGACTAAGTTGGACGCCAAAGCCCAAAAATGGTATTCATTGGATATCCGCGAGGAGTCAAGGGATACAGGCTATGGGATTCCTTGGAGCAGAAGGCCACGATCAGCAAGGATATGGTCTTTGATGAGAGCTCAGTCCTCAAGAAGGAGATGGTAGAGGTTCAGCTAGAGGCTTAGTTGAACGTGGGTGGACAGTAGTAGGCTCAACAGGGCACAGCTGAGCAACTAACCTCTTATGATATTTTATCTTTTGTAGGATTGTCAGGAAGATATGACATTCAGATGGAGCACACTCAAGATATGTCTTCATATATGGGGATCAGCCAGATGCATGCTCACGACAGTGATGAGCGGAGGGATGAGTCACATCCTGGGATAGGCATCAGCATTGCACTGCATAAGCCAAAGAGGATCATTTGGCAGTTGGAGTGATATAAGTTTGTCGAAACTATGTCATATGCATTGGTGGCTGCCAGTGAAGGACTAGTTACCTACCAGAAGGTAATGACAAGTTAGGATAGAGATAAGTGGGTCCAAGCTATGGCGGAAGAGATGCAGTCCCCGCAGAAGAATCAGACTTGGCGGTTAAACTACCAAGTGGAAAGAAACCCATTGGTTGCAAATGGGTATTTCAGTGCAAAGGAGCCATAAAGAAGGAGGGGATCAGGCATAAGGCCAGGTTAGTGGCCAAAGGATTTTTTCAGAAAGAAGGTATTGATTACAATGAGGTATTTTCATGAGTGGTATGATACACATTTATCAAGATATTGCTGAGCATTGTAGCAGCACAGAATTTAGAACTGAAGCAAATGGATGTCAGGACGACCTTCCTTCATAGGGATTTGAAGGAGATTTATATGGAGCAGCCAGAGGGGTTTATAGAACCGGGGTCAGAAAGAAAGGTATGTCGTTTGTAGAGATCCTTGTATGGTTTGAAGCAGTCGCCGCATCAATGGTACCTACGGTTTGATACTTTTGTGAGGAGCATCGGCATGTCTAGATGCGAGTATAATCCCTGTGTTTATTTTTGGATTTTAGAATATAATTTCAGATTATACTTGCTTTTGTATATGGATGATATGTTAATTGTGTGCAAGAGTAAAGCTGTTGTAGAGGATCTAAAGACAGCATTGTCAGCTGAGTTTGAAATGAATGATTTAGGTCTTATTGCTCGGATTTTGAGAATGAAAATTTTTAGAAATAGAGACAGGAGGTTGCTTCACTTATTTCAGGGGACTTATATTAGGAGGGTCTTGAAAAGGTACAGTATGAATGGTGCAAAGCTAGCCGCATTACCATTGGTTGGTCACATTAAGCTCTCCAAAACTATGTCATCGAGTTCTAAGACAGAGGCCGAGGAAATGCCCAGCGTACCTTATGCTTCAGGAGTTAGCAGTTTCATGTATGCTATGGTGTGTTGTAGGCCTGACCTTGTATATGCTGTTAGCTAGGTTAGCAGATTTATGGCTAGTTTGGGTAGAGCACATTGGAGAGCTCTGAAAGGGATCTTCAAATATCTTGTTGACACAATCAGTATTGGTATATGCTATGGGTATAATAGTATGGAGGATGGCATTAGACTGATCATGGAGGCTCAGGATCGGATAGCCGATTTTGTTGATGCTGAGTATGGAGGTAATTTGGACATCAGAAGATCGATGACAGGGTATATCTTTATGTTGAATGGTGGTTCAATATCATGGAGATTAAGTCTGCAGCCAGTGATAACTTTGTCTACTACAGAGTCAGAGTATATTGGTATTTCAAAGGCTGCAAAGAAGGCTATGTGGTTGAAAGGTCTTGCACTGAAGATGGGGATAACACAGGGGATAATCAGGATATTTTCTGATAGCCAGAGTGCTTTATGTTTGGTCCAGAATTCGGTCTATCATGTTAGGACCAAACATATTGACATCAGATACCATAGGATCAGGAAGCTTGTAGAGGATGGTGAGTTAGAGCTTATGAAAGTGTTTACCAAAGATAACGCAGCGGATGCACTCACTAAGGTACTGCCTCGAGATAGCTTCTTCATATGTGGAGCACTAATGGGATTGATGGACCAGATAGAGTTTACTGTAACTTTGATGCACCAAGGTGGAGATTGTAAGCTCAGGTGTGGCACATCCAAAGTATAGGGGAGTCACACAGGTTTGAGAGCTTAGGCTACATAAGTTCTCAGGTTCCTAAGACATTTAGGTTGGCTTGTGACCCAAGAATAGAGAGCATGTGAGTCATGGGTGTACATGGGCTCGGGTTTGAGTACTTTCTTGTATGGTGAAGTTTTTTGAGAGAATGTTTAATAACCTAATTGTAGGTTATGAAACTGGATCCATGGGGATTGGGCTCAGGTTTTCTAGATTAGGGGCGCCCGATTTTCTTGGAAGTCGCTAGGCGTACGCTAGGCTTCCATATTTTAGGGAGTTTGTTAAGGAGTTGGTTATGGGCTAGTGCGGAGAAGTTTTATCATCCAAGATGGATGATTATTTAAGGCTCTCTCTGAATGTAACTGGATAGACCAAGAAATAAAGACATTCTCTTTTTCTTCTATATCCATCTATTCTTCTTCTTCTCCATCTTCCCTCATGCGCCTAATCTTGGCGGAAGTTGCGCAACATGAGCTTGTTGACATGCATAAAATGCTTCTATAGAAGTTTGGTCCATCTAAGGCAAAAAAGATGTTGGTCATTTCTGTGTGATGTCTGAACTCCTATGATACATTCTGCATGATATCTTTACAATGAATATGCTGCATATCATACCAACAATGTGTACCATTCTGTACACCTTGAAATGACCTATTGACCTCTTTATTTTTAATTTATGATTTTTTTTAATGCCCTGGTTGTGCACAAGTATAGCAAGTTTAGATTTAAATGCTTTAACCATCCTATTTGATGTGTGATAGAGCTTCTTCATTATTATTTGACATGCATTTTAAGGTGTAACACATAATTTTACATAAATTGTTGTAAAAGTTGCATTGAACAATTATACTTGTGCATTAACAATTGAAGCAATGTTCTAGTTTCTAATGAATGATTTACCTACTAGTGACTTCCATGCACTTGCTCGAATGTTTCCTGTTGGAATCGGCCCTCAGGGGTGGGGTTGGTATAGGATAGAAGGTGGGGACTAGGTCCACCTATTCTTAAAAGAATGAAAAGGGAAAAAGAATAACAAAGGCACATATCTTCATCATGAGAACCTCCCTACTAGCTGAAATTCTCACCTTCAAATGGTGGGGAAAAAGAATAGCTCTCAGAATCCCAATCAGTACTGGGCAATTTGGGCACCTTCTATCCTGATATCCGGGCAATTCAGGCCCAATTTACCAAAATTGGGGTGTACCTGCAGTATCAATTTGTCAGTTGATGGCCATTGTAAGCATAACCATGGACAATCTATGACCATTGTAAGTATCAGGGTGATCAATAATCTGCACTTTCCATCATGATGACCATTATTCAAAGTACCTAGAAACCAGTTTCAATATATTTTGGGAACTCACTGTCTCTGCATCAATTGGCCACAATTGAAAAGAGTTTTAAACCAAAAAGGCTTTCCTTCAAAAATTACACGTATTTTGTTACCAAGACTTGAGCATAAGTATATATGGAAGAAATTTTATGCCAAAGAAAGTAGGCCTGTATTTATTTTCTACATTTTCTTGAGATGTTATAATTCTGTTTTTAACGTGACATGATTCTTGACTGAAACAAGCATTTTATCACGGTCCAAAAGATTAGTTGAAATTAGATCAGGCTATGGAGCAGCAAGCTCAGATGCTTGTGAACTAGTAATTTCTGATGCAAATCCACAGGTTGTTGATTGTGTCCCATGCAGCAAGGTAATGCTCCATGTTCCTTTATACTTCAGGTAGCATATATGGATATTCTCCTAGAAAATGCAGTGATACAGTTCTAAAGTTATATATTGCTCATCTGAACTTCAGAGGAAATGAAGTAGGATAAGGCCCTCTGAAGTCTGCTTTAGTAAAATTATCATGACAATAATCTTTAATAACATGAGTTTAACTTTATTATATAGATTCTGTAACATGGAGTAATTTCTATTGGCTGAGGCCCATAAGATGATCATTAAACACCATTTAGCTAAGAATTCTCTTCGCTTTGGAATTGTATTCTGCTTTATTATGTCTTGGTTACATGTAAGAATTCAAGTATGATAGCAACACAATCCCCATGGTTTCATGATTACATCCGACATATACCAAGTCAAATAGATCACATATACAAAATATTATTGTAAAAATTATACTATTGCTAAAACAATAGTCAGCATACAGTAGATCATAGTCTGGGTGTGCAACAAATTATTGTAGAAAATGTGGTTCACAAAGTGTAACTTTTGAAGAAAATGATTGAGCATTGGTGATCAACAAGATGACAGATTGGCCATCTTTAACTAGCAACTGAAATAATCATTTCTTAGATAGCTAGGACAGGGTTGTGATAATTGAAAATGAAAGAATAAATACGAATTTTCAATTATCTATTGTCTTCAGTAGAATCATATTAAGGCTAAAATGAAAGATCACTTGTTTATAAAGGGGCACTGGAAGTTATGATACAAGACAATCAAGATATCATAACTCCTCCGCCTTTATGTTTGAGAGTTCAAAAGAATGATATCAGCCAAATTTTTTCAATCCCCCATTTCTCTGTTGAGCCGTCTATCCTATATGTAACTCAAATTTATGTTTATGATCATAAGATCACTCAAAAATATCATAGATTTGAAAATAGTATAACTACATGCTTTCCAGCTCCTGTTCTTGGTCATTGAGCAGTAAGGTTAAATTGGCTAACTTTCAAATTGTGCGAGATACTGAATGCCATATGTATTTGAATTATTGGAGATAATGGAATTAAATGCTAATCCAAAATTTGAAGTTACTTAGGAAAGTTATGTTATGAACATCCTGATGGAAAACCACTATACTACAAACTCATTGGAATCTGTGTGAGGAGAGGTATAATTCAGCATACTTTGGCTTTGAGAAAGCATTCGAGATATTTGTGTAGAGATAATTCACTGGGTCAAATGGATGCTTTTTACCCATTATAGTTCAAGTGATGAGAATAACTATATATATATAAGCATATATCTCTAGTAAAACAAGTTACCTGTCCATAATTGTGAGATGCATTCTTATAAAAATAATTAGTAAACTTTTATGCCAGTCCATCTTTCTGATCTTATTTCTAACAAATATTACTGACCAGTTGTTCTGACATGTCAATTTGGTCAACATCTAGGACTTTCAAGCATTTTAGTAGGCAAAAATACCATTTGTCTTGGTATTGCAAAATCCTTTTGTGTGGTCATTGGTAGAAACATCTCTAAGGTAGTGTTTGATATGGGGGATAAGGAGGGATATCCAGAGGATATCCCTCCTTATTCCCAAATGCTATAGCTAGAAGGGATAGGTCTGAAAAATTTAACCAGAGGGGATAACCCATGGTTAACCATGGTTAACCATGGGTTATCCCTTGAACTTATTCCCTAGGGAACCCAGGAACAACTAATGTTATCCCTTGATGGCAGACTTGTAATTTTAAAAAAATGCTTATTCCCTCAGCTATCCCCTGGATAAATGCTATCCCGTACATTTATCCAGGGATAACTTTTGGGCTATCAAACACTACCTAAGTGTGCGTTTGTGAAATCTGAAGCTATTTTTCTCAGCCCTAAAAGAGGTGATCCACTGGACAAGTTTCTAGAAAGATCATGGAGGCTGGGTTCCAATATGAATTCATTGAGAAGTACGACAGCAGAGTTGAGTATTCATCAGAATTTCCTAAAGGGCAATGACACCTCTTGGCCCAACTATCTCAAGATCACTGATACCCTTCTAAGGTAAAGATCACTCCTCCCGAACCTGAACAAGCCCGTCATCAAATGTTGCAGTCATTTCAATCAGTGCAAGATCTGCAATGGAAGATGTGCTGTTCTTCATTTTAGCTTTTATTCATCAAAACAAGTATATCAAAATAAAGGTTTTATTTTTGAATCATTGGGCTTTTTATTGTTGTTCTTATTCTTGATGTGATTCTTGGTTCAGATAGTGTGAGCCACGCCATAGGCCTGTTAATTTTGCTTGGCTTGGGATGGGTCAGCATGAGATCTCATCCAACTGAAATAGAAATGACAGAAACGTTAGTGCTGGAACCACAGTATTAAGCTTACATTGAATGATTTGCTGTAGTCTTAGTTGTGCTGATTACTTCTTGCGAAAGTTCAATGTGGACTTCCTTGCTGTTCACTATTATAAGGCAAATTCCTCTGTGGTAGCTGTAGCTCTGTGTTTTTTTTAGAATCAGATTCTCAATTTGCCACTCTGAAAAGCTGAGTGTTATGCCTATCTGGCGACATTTTCAGTATTATTTATCCATCGTTCTTGAGTACATGTTTGAGTGGGTGCCAACCGAACAAGATTCAATGATTATTCTTTCTTGACCTTCTTACGTTGCTTCATCTTTAAAGATTGGGCACTGGAACTTAAACTTTATACGCAGCAGATGATGATTCCTTATCCTCTCATAATATCAAATGATGCGGATCAAAAGTTTATCAAGTGGATCTCCGAGAGTAAACAAATACCTTAGACGAAAGGGTGCGGCTCGGTGCGGTGCGCAGGCGAGCGAGGCCTAGCCAGGTAGAGTAACATTCAAAAGGTATTGTAGCTTAAAAAGGCATGAAGATGATTGGGAATTTGACACCTTGTGCGTCCAAATCAATGGCGGATTGATTGCTTGGGACGGAATGAATTGAAATATTGTGGATCAAATGCTATTATTTTGAAATGCTAGGTTTGGTTGCTTTCAACGACTTTTGCGAGTTCTCCTATCATGTTGAACAGAAAAATACTGTTTTTTTTAATGAATGTCCAGCGGTGGTGGCGTTGGAATCTAAGCTAAAGTTATAATAATATATATTGCCGGAATTGCATTGTTGGTCCGGCATCGCTTTCGCTGTGGTTTTTGATCTGCCTGGCGACCCTTTGGTAGTGGAGTTGATTGCTCTCGGTAATCTCTTTGAATTCACAAAAGTAACAAGGATGATTCTTTTTCTTTTTTCTTTTCATAATAACATGCCCTCAGGCAAATGATTAGTGACTAGAAAAAAAAAAATAATCGCCTAGTGATTAGAAAAGAAGGAAAAAAAAAGTTTAAAAATTAAGTTTCAGTTGCCGGGACTTGAACCCGGGTCTCTCGGGTGAGAGCCGAGTATCCTAACCAACTAGACTACAACGGAATCTTAACTTTTTGTAACGATATATGAGTAACATAATATTAATCCAGCGAGGATTTCCACCGAAAAAAGTGGGGCGGGCCGCTCGATGTCTTTTCTGGTAGTTAAGGTTGTCCTACCAAATATCGTTGCTCTCTTTTCGGCAATCCACTTGTGTTGCGAGGGAGTTTCTATTCCTACAACAAAAATTGGCCTTCACACCTCCTTAGTCTTTTAAAGATCTTAATTTAGAGATATGGAGAGCAATCTCTTTTTTTACACCTAAATTAAAAAAATTATAAACTACCCTTCTCCCTCATCTCATCTGGCTGCTCTCCTTCTTCTCTCTTTCTTCTTCTTTTTTCCTTCTTCTTTTTGATTGACAGCAAAAAGCGGCGGTAAGAATCTGACTCCAACTTTTTTTCCTCTTCAACAATAAGCGGTGGCCGCATCTAGCTCCATTTTCTTTCGACAATGACTTTCTATCCGATTTTCTTTCCATTAGATAAGAGATAAAATAATAATAATATAATTAAAAAAAGCCTCTAAATCAAATTCTCTCTTTATCTTTTTCTCATCAATTTCATCGTCACCGTCATCTTCATTTTCTTTCATTTTTATTTCATTATTTTTTAAATTTATCGTGTTTGACTTCTTTATTCGATCGAACAGAAGGCTTTGTGTGGCCAAACAGAGACCCTCTATTAGGCTTTGTGTGATCAAACAGGTCCTATAAGGATCGAATAATGATAGAAAAAGAGTTTATTTCGAATGAAATATGAATAGAAGCACTTTGTTCGGCTTTGAGTAGCCAGCCAGACAGATCCTAAAAGGATCGAACAATGATAGAAAAAGGGTTTATTTCAAATGAAATATAAAAGAAAAAAATTTTAAAAATATAATGATTATTACAATAAATTAAGTATATATTTTTTAAAGTGATGGGTACGACAGCACTTTTTGCGGTGCCAATAGAAGCTCCCCGTGGCTGGCGATGCCTCGAGAGGAAATTAAAGAGCCGCTGGAAACGCACGAGGCAGCACTATCAGCTCCTATAAAAGCATTTTTGTTTAGTTCTTCTAAGCGTGAGCCTCGCAGCCGCCCACTACCGCTGGTTGAGACAGCAGAGTCTACGTACGACCACGCAAGGCCTTTACCAATAAAGAGTAAGAATCCTCCCATCCAGCGCCCTTGGAGGCTACCCGCAGCCTGGGCTTTTCCTTGGCTTCCTTTCTTCTTATTTACATATCGCTGGGGACTACGGCGGAAAGCTACAAAACTATGTCTCTCCTTTGAAGGCCAACATTATTTCAAAGTGATCATGGAGAACATAACTTAGAGGCCATCATGTGGATGCACATGGAGTTCAATTGAATTGGTTGGTAGGATCGCTTTCGAATGGATGGTGACATTTTTAGGACCACGAAATATGGATGGACACGGCATCTAAACTCATGCGATAACAAAAGAAATTAATCGACTGCCACGCCACGATTATTATGATCAGCTCTTAAAACCAACGGTAAGTGGTTCTCAAAAAATTCGCATCAAATGGCTTGGTTTCTTCTTCTAGAATGGTTGGCTATTGTAATATACCCTATAATAGTTTCATGTCCGACAAAAAAAAAAAAAAGTTTGAAGAGCCTATAGTTCAAATTCACTTGCTACTCCAATTCATTTGTTTTCGAGTTTTTTAAGACCGGCATGTGAATTTGGAGTGTTATAAATGTAGGTGGGTATGTTGGCAGATGGTGGCTACCTAATAAATTAGACTGAGGCTAGAGTTTTACTCTATGTCCTTAAGACAATTTCGCCCCGCAATGGTGCTTACGGTCAGTATGACGATTGTCTCCCAGGATACAACAGTCTCCTTTTGATGAAAGCAGCACTACAATTCACCAAAACTTTCGAACCAAGAATGCTACTCTCTTTTCAATGCACTATTGCTATACTATCCTTAGGAAAGTATGCAAATGCCTAAGAGAGAAGAAGAGTAGAATTGATTCAAATTGAACTCAATTCGGAATGGCTTGGGATGATTGAAATGAGAGGGTCTAGGGTCCTATTTATATGTTTTTAGGTGCCCCTTGGAAGCAACCTTACGCCCCTTGGAAGCAACCCTACGCCCCTTAGAAGCAACCCTACGAATTAAATTTAAATTCTTTATCAAAGGATGTGAGGGTTAAGGGCTTATCACCCTTGATATGCCCTTTAGACATTGTGATCTTCAGATCAGGCTATCGGATAAGCCTTTTCATGGCTGTGATCTGAAGATCAGCCGATCAGATAAGTCTATCCTTATCCTGATAAGCCTTTTCACCATTATGATCTGATGATCATGTTATCAGATAAGCGGATGCTTATCACAACCGTACGATCGAATGGACACGTTGACTGGTCAACCAACCGACATGTTGACTAGTCAACTTGACTAGTCAACCGATGGATGTCAGCCGTTGGATCGTGATCAAGATTATGATTTAATCACCATATCTCGACCCTTCATCTGATCGATCAACGATCAATTGATCTCAGTCCCTCATCTTGATCCGATCAATCTCTACCGTCGGATCATCTTGATCTATAAAAAATTTAAAGCCCCTCAAGCTCCTCGCGAGGATGCGCACGTGCAAAGTGCACCTACAAAGCGCCCATTGCGCCCTTCGCACACGCGCGTGCGCGAGGGTGATGCTACGCATCACCTTCAAGCTCTCCACTTGTGGTGAGCCTAAGGAACTTAAGCTTCAAGGAAGTGGTTTCCATATAAGTGAACCTTCCTTTCTTAATTTTTCTGATATGGGACTAAATGTCCCCGCAATTTCTCATTCACACATATAAGGCGGTAATGGGCTTTCAAGGCCCATTAGGTTATTTAGGGTCTATTTTGGCCCATTACCCAACAATCCCTCACATGAATGGAAATTGGACTTAGATCAAAGATCATCAGAGATCAGCAAAGGCAAACCCCCACATCAAAGGATTTTAATGCAAATGAATATGCAGACACACTAAAGAGAGTATAATGGGATGAAGTTGTATCGGGATAGGTAGCTTGTGGCTTTGAACCTTCCTTAGTGAGTTGTTATCGAGTTTACTTGCTAAAAGGTGAACACGATGTCTTGAACCTTTCAGCGTTTTGTGTAAACTAAGACAATAACAATCACGCAACTTCTTCCCGAGCATTCTTTTGGTTCTCATGGTTGTGTTCATTTTGGCCCCGAACAACTCCTGGTCTCATGAGTGCTTCAGAGAATTAAACCTTAAAATTCTCATAGAATTGGCCCAGTTCACACTCACATAGGTGATTCTTATTAAGAGTATCCTGCTATACCCCACATGATGTTCATGTCATAAGAATCATTAAAAGCAATGCTTATCCTAGTACCTTTAGCAGGTAGCACCAATTATCATAGGAATGAGTAGGATTGTACATCCTTAGTGCTATCAAGTCTCTTCATAATTTAGTTGTCCCTTTTGAACCTAGATCTTGGGATCTCCAGTTAGCTAGGTTGGGTATCCACTATGAAGATTTTTTAGTTATAGGTTTTAAACCCATTCCCCTCGATAAACAGTTTACTTGATCTCTTGGTAACCCCTTTGTTAATGGATCCGCTAGGTTTTTCTTTGACTGAACATAGTCAATAGAAATTACACCAATTTCAAATAACTGCTTAATGGTATTATGTCTACGACGTATATGTCTAGACTTACCATTATACATCTTATTCTGTGCTTTGCATATTGCCGATTGACTATCACAATGTATGCATATTGCAGACACAGGCTTTGGCCAACATGGAATATCTTCTAAAAGGTTTCGAAGCCATTCTGCTTCTTCAGCTGCCTTTTCTAAGGCAATAAACTCAGATTCCATAGTGGATCGAGCTATACAAGTTTGTTTAGAAGATTTCCATGATACAGCACCTTCTCCTAAGGTGAATACATATCTACTTGTGGATTTTGTATCTTCTGCGTTAGATATCCAATTTGCATCACTGTATCCTTCTAATACAGCTGGATATCTTGAATAATGTAATCCATAACTTAGGGTATATCGCAGATATCTTAATACCCTTATTAGAGCTGTCCAATGATTTGGACCTGGATTACTTGTAAATCTACTCAACTTATTGACAGCATATGCTATGTCAGGACGAGTACAATTCATGACATACATTAAACTGCCAATTATACGTGAGTATTCCAATTGAGATATGGGTTCTCCAGTATACTTAGCCAAATGTAGATTAACATCTACAGGTGTTTTCACCGGGCTAGTATCATACTTTTTATACTTATTTAATATTTTCTCAATATAATGAGATTGAGATAATATTATTTCCTCAGATGTTCTAGTGATTCGAATTCCTAGTATAACATCTGCAACACCCATATTTTTCATATCAAAATGTTTGATCAACATTTTCTTAGTCTGTTTAATCATTTCAGTATTACTACCAATGATTAACAGGTCATCTACATATAAGCAGATTATCACATACCCTTCAGATAGGGATTTGGCATATATGCATTTGTCACATTCATTTATTTTGAATCCATTTGATAACATTACATTATCAAATTTTATATGCCATTGCTTAGGTGCTTGCTTTAATCCATATAAGGATTTAACAATCTACACACCTTCTTTTCTTGTCCTGGAACAATAAATCCCTCGGGTTGTTCTATGTATATTTCTTCATCTAATTCACCATTCAGAAAAGCAGTTTTAACATCCATTTGATGAATTTCAAGATTGTTAATGGCTGCAAAAGCGATTAACATTCTTATAGATGTTATTCTACTTACTGGTGAATAGGTATCAAAGAAGTCTATACCTTCTTTTTGTTTGAAGCCCTTAGCCACTAATCTGGCTTTATACTTGTCAATTGATCCATCAGCTTTTAGCTTTTTCTTAAATATCCACTTGCACCCTAAAGGTTTCATACCAGATGGTAGGTCTACCAACTCCCAGGTATGATTATGCATGATGGACTCAATTTCATTATTGATAGCTTCTTTCCAAAAGGGTGCTTCTGGATTAGACATTGCCTCTTTGAATGTCTGAGGTTCATCTTGTAACATATAAGTTACATAATCAGGACCAAAGGACTTAGCAACTTTTGGTCTCTTACTGCGTCTGGGTTCATCTTTAGGATATTCTTCCTGATGACTACTACTAGCAGTATTATCATCATAAGTTCTTTTATTTGAACTTATTTCTAATTTCCTTTTACTTGGAAATATATTTTCAAAGAATGTTGCATTCCTTGATTCCATGATTGTATTTTTCTGTATATCAGTTATATCTGATTTATACACAAGAAAGCGATATGCACTACTATTATGTGCATATCCGATAAATATACAATAAACAGTTTTAGGTCCTATCTTGACCTTTTTGGGGTCTGGAATAGCTACTTTAGCTAGACACCCCCACACTCTTAAGTAATTGTAGGAAGGCTTCTTTCCTTTCCATAACTTATATGGAGTCACTTCCTTCTTCTTAAGAGGTATCTTATTAAGAATATGATTTGCTGAGAGAATTGCTTCTCTCCATAAATTCTGTGGTGTACCAAAATTTATTAACATAGCATTCATCATTTCTTTTAATGTGCGATTTTTACGTTCCGCAATTCCATTAGATTGAGGCGAATAAGGAGCAGTAGTTTGATGAATAATGCCATGCTCCTGACAAAATTTGTCAAAAGGTGCATCATATTCACCACCTCTATCACTCCTTATGGCCTTAATCTTTTTGCCAAGTTGATTTTCAACTTCATTCTTATAACATTTAAACATTTCTAAAGCCTCATCTTTAGACTTTAGTAGATACACATAGCAGTATATTGTTGAATCATCTATAAATGTTATAAAATACTTTTTACCTCCTCTAGTTTGAATTGACTTTAAGTCACATAGATCACTGTGAATTAAGTCAAGAGGTTCAGTATTTCTTTCAACTGATGGAAATGGTGTTTTTGCTAACTTAGCTTCAACACACACTTCACACTTGTAATATGGATCGATTTCATGATTAGGTAATAATTTCAATTTCATTAATTTTCGTAATGAATTAAAATTCGCATGTCCTAATCTATCATGCCATAAACAAGAGGAGTCAATCATATAAGCAGAAGAAGATGCTTTATTCATTTCAAGGTTTCTGTGTACAGTCATTACATTCACCTTGAATAATCCATTATTCAAGTAACCCTTTCCAATAAATATCCCCTCCTTAGTGAGTACAAATTTATCAGACTCAAAGACCATCCTAAAGCCATGTTTGCTTAGGAGGGAACCTGATATGAGATTCTTCCGGATGTCAGGGACATGTAGCACATCATTCAGTAGAAGCTCCTTGCCAGATGTCATTTTCATAACTATGCGGCCAAGTCCTTCTATCTTGGATGTAGTGGAGTTACCCATGACAAAATTTCTACCATTGATAGGAGTATATGATGAGAACATACTCTTATCAGAGCAGACATATCTGGTAGCTCCAGTGTCGATGTACCACTCATTTGCTTTGTCAACCATGTTTGCTTCAAATACAACAGCTGACAGCATCATCTCAGATACCTCTTTGGATAGGGTTTCAACAACGTTGACTTCTTTCTTTTCTTTATCCTTGAAACGGCAGTCCTTGGATTTGTGTCCTTGCTTTCCACAAACAAAGCACTTTCCCTTAAACTTGTATTTCTTTGGATTGCCCTTCTTCTGTTTAAAGCCTTCGCCTGGAAACTTGCGTTTCTTCTTCCCTTCTATGAGGTTGGCCTTTGGCTCAGCAGGTTGTCCTCCTACCTTCTTTTCTTGGCTCTTATTGTCCTCCTCGATCCTTAGGCGGACAATTAGGTCTTCAAGTCCCATCTCCTTCCGCTTATGCTTCAGGTAGTTCTTGAAGTCCTTCCATAGTGGTGGTAGCTTCTCGATTATGGCAGCTACCTGGAATGACTCGCTGAGAGACATTCTCTCTGCATGTATCTCATGCAGGATAATCTGGAGCTCTTGGACTTGCTCCATAACTGTTTTGTGGTCGACCATCTTGTAGTCTAAGAACCTTCCAACCACAAACTTCTTGTGTCCAGCATCCTCTGTCTTGTACTTTTTGTCCAGGGATGCCCATAACTCCTTGGCAGTAGCAATACTGCTGTACACATTATACAGGGTATTGTCCAGACCATTCAGGATGTAATTTTTGCAAAGGAAGTCCGAGTGCTTCCATGCCTCCACCGCAGCAATGACTTGCTTGTCGGTCTCCCCTTCCTTCAGGACAGGCGGATCTTCATTCAGCACTCTGACCAGGTTCAGAGTTGTGAGGTAGAACAGCATCTTCTGTTGTCACCTCTTGAAATCCATGCCATAGAATTTCTCCGGTCTCTCGGCTTGAATGGATGTCGTCATAGTAGCCATCTGCAGCAGCACTTCTGTGGTAGCAGGAGAGCGAAGAATTGTCTTAAGATTTGTAGGTGGGTATGTTGGCAGATGGTGGCTACCTAATAAATTAGACTGAGGCTAGAGTTTCACTCTATGTCCTTAAGATAATTTCGTGCCGCAATGGTGCTTACGGTCAGTATGACGATTGTCTCCCAGGATACAACAGTCTCCTTTTGATGAAAGCAGCACTACAATTCACCAAAACTTTCGAACCAAGAATGCTACTATCTTTTCAATGCACTATTGCTATACTATCCTTAGGAAAGTATGCAAATGCCTAAGAGAGAAGAAGACTAGAATTGATTCAAATTGAACTCAATTCGGAATGGCTTGGGATGATTGAAATGAGAGGGTCTAGGGTCCTATTTATATATTTTTAGGTACCCCTTGGAAGCAACCTTACGCCCCTTGGAAGCATCCCTACGAATTAAATTTAAATTCTTTATCAAAGGATGTGAGGGTTAAGGGCTTATCACCCATGATATGCCCTTTAGACATTGTGATCTTCAAATCAGGCTATCGGATAAGCCTTTTCATGGCTGTGATATGAAGATCAGCCGATCAGATAAGTCTATCCTTATCCTGATAAGCCTTTTCACCATTGTGATCTGATGATCATGTTATCAGATAAGCGGATGCTTATCACAACCGTACGATCGAATGGACATGTTGACTGGTCAACCAACCGACCTGTTGACTAGTCAACTTGACTAGTCAACCGACGGATGTCAGCCGTTGGATCGTGATCAAGATTGTGATTTAATCACCACATCTCGACCCTTCATCCGATCGATCAACGATCAATTGATCTCAGCCCCTCATCTTGATCCGATCAATCTCTACCGTCGGATCATCTTGATCTATAAAAAATTTAAAGCCCCTTAAGCTCCTCGCGACGATGCGCATGTGCAAAGTGCAAAGTGCCCATTGCGCGTAGCATCACCCTCAAGCTCTCCACTTGTGGTGAGCCTAAGGAACTTAAGCTTCAAGGAAGTGGTTTCCATATAAGTGAACCTTTCTTTCTTGATTTTTTCGATATGGGACTAAATGTCTCCGCAATTTCTCATTCACACACATAAGGCGGTAATGGGCTTTCAAGGCCCATTAGGGTATTTAGGGTCTATTTTGGTCCATTACCCAACAATAAATGGTATCAGAACTAACTCGAAAAGAGTTACTCATAAGATGATGGTAAAATTCTACTATGGCATAAAACCATCCTATCTTGCAACATCAACTATCCCGAGTCGAGGTGAATTGTGGTTAGCTTGTGGCTTGTGCAATAAAAAAAGTTGCTTGGTAAGATAAAAAAATATAATATCTTTAAAAGAAAAGTTTGAAAAGCTTATAATTCAAGTTTACCTGCTCGAGTTCTTAAAACTATATGCATTCAGGTTATGAGCAAATTAATTGAACAAGTTGATAGGCTTAGAGCACTATAAATTGAATCTATTTCAAATGATAACGACGGATGAGATGGCAACCGTTCACCAAATTTTTTTGACCGTCTTTACATTGTGTACCCTACCTTTATCCACTTTGATTACTATTGTTTGATCTTGATTCACCTTTTTCTCTAATCTCATGGCACACTTCCATCTAGAAAGAATTTAATCACATTCATTTGTGAAAAAAATAGTTCATTAATTGTTCATATACTTTATTCATAAAAAATGTCATGTTCATGAGATGTTATCATAGTTTTACATTAACCGTTAATATACTATTAGGATCAGACTAGTTACATATAAAACTTTATATAGGTAGGATTATCAAACCTTTTATTGCTTAGAAAGGGAACATGCTACCACTGCATATATGATACGATTATGAGGTCATGAAGGTTTTGTAAATGTTTTGGATCCCTTTGGACGGGCAACGAGCATTGTCACCTTCCATTATAAAAAGAGGGCGAGAGTCATGTGAGCTAATTTATATTTAAATATATGGTGTCACCATCTTCGAGCATGCAATGGCCCCCAACTGTTTGCTTCTGTAAGCTAGTCCCCATTCTACGTAATGACAATGAACGTGCCGATTGAAAGCCCGATGACAAACCTCTGAGTGGGACTTCACACCAAAATACAGATGCCGAAGGACTGCAAGTGGGCTACGTTTGAGAATGGGAGCAAAGCCAAGGGATCATATTGGAAGATGATGATAGGGATATATTGCACCATGGATTAAAGTGTAATCAGATATTGTCAAATTATATGGTCAAAATACTTCATTACATCTTAGAAATCATCCTCGACCATTGATGACCTTTAAAAAAAATTCCATGTTTGGAGACAATAGGAAAGATGGACTGCTTCCGAAAGAACCTAATTTTATTTGATGAAGTCGTCAAGTCATAAAGATCTAAAAATTTCACTAAGACTGTCTGTTCTCCTCTCTCTTTCCCCTGTTGTTTCATTGTTCTTTAGATTGTGCTATGGTTCTCCATCATCATAATTGCACCGAAAACGAAACTTACATTCATTTTACATGTGATTCTGCTTACAATTTTAGCTGTGACTAAATGTTTGATTAGGTTGTGGTCTAGTAAAAAAATAATTATCTTAAAAATAATGATCTTTTATCCAAGTAAGAACTTTGTTTAATTGCAATTCTACTATTACAAAATATATTCAATTTTTTAATTTACATTATTTTTAATCAGTATTTGTGTATATCTAAGTATATCTACTAGTGCCTAACATTTAGGACCTGTTGTTCGGATAGAGGTTAATGAGGAGGGGAGGGAGAAGAATACTAAAAATCTCTAGAAGAAAGACGAAAGAAGGGAAAGGAGAATAGGGTTACTCATTTCCCTTTATTCCTTCTAAAAAATTTAAATTTTTTTCCCTTAAATTGGAGAATAAAAAGGGAGAAGGGAATGGATTTATAATATATCTCATATTTTTCAATTTTATCCCTATAAATTGGTTTAAATTTCTTTTATAGTAAAATATATTTATGATTTTATAAACATAATTTATTTATCTTTTTCTCTCTTTATCTAAACAAAATGATATAAATTATTCTTTTTTTTTTATTTTCAAATAATTAAGGAAAAGATAACAATCTTTCTTTCTCTTTCTTTCTTTTTCTCACTCTTCATCTTTTCCCTTTTTTTTTTTTTTGGTACAAAAAAGGGGAAGGAGGGCTATTGCCGACCCGTAGCTAGGTCCCATGATATGTTCCATGAGTAGGTCAACCCCCCAAGGATTAACCTTGGAATTATTCGAGTCAGCCGCAACCTCATTCCTCGAACCTGAAACATCGTGGTTGTATGGAGGAACCCCAACCACTAGGCTACCACCTGAGCGGTATCTTTTCCCTTTTCAAAGACCCAAACCAACTCTTACGTGCATACGAGCAAAAGCAATCATGATTTCGTTCAATTATACTTTATGCATGGATAAAAATTCTATTTTTCTTTTAGTTAATGTTTTTCTCAAGAAATATTAGAAGAAACGTAAGATCTAAACTAAAAGGTGTATTATTAAGCAAAAATATATCATGATTTGGTAAGTGTGGCTAGGGCCTTGATTTTTTTTTAAAAAATGTAAAATAAGAAAATAAATTAATAGATATTTCATACCATAAAATTTTCAAATTATTGCTTTTAATTTTTGGTTAATGTTGTCATCGGAATTTATCTTCCTACATATTAACTGAAGTGATAGTGAAATGTTTGAACAACTGTCTACACTATTCCATTGATCGTTCACCTATATATAGAAAGAGATGATTAAAAAAGCCCTAGAGTTTTCTCTAAAAAATCCTTATAACACTTAAGTCAATTATGATGATAAAGTGGTAGACCTATGAGCTTCCTCATGCAAAAGCTTCGAGGTGATAGAGCAATTTCTTCTACCCCACCCCAGAATGGGATTAAGAGAGATTGAGAGAGAGGTTCAGAGCCGTTACAAAACCCTTACGTAGTGTTTGATAGAAAAAATATTATTCATGGATAAGTGTATGGGATAGAGTTTATCCCTTGGCTATTCCTAGGGATATCTCTTGGCTATCCCATTGATCATATCAAATGCAAAAAGGTAAATCCATAGGATAACTTTTTTTTACTCTTATTTGGAGGAATAACCAGCTATTCCTATATTTTATAGGGAATAAACTGAGATGATATCACATGATTAACCATGGTTAACCATGGATTATCCCTTTGGTTAACTTTTTTTCCAGCTATCCCTTATAGTTATGGCTTTTGGGAATAAGAGGGGATATCCCCTCTTATCCCCTATTTCAAACACTGGTATTTATAGGTATATGAAGGAGTGGAGTCGTTAGACTCTATTAGATAAAGAAGGGAGGAAGGGATTTGCAATAGAATGATCTCTCAGGGCTCTACGTATAATGATCTATTGGGTAGACGAAAGCATGGCTTGAGAATCGATGGGATTTTTAGGATAGTGATTGAAGATGCCGACTGTCTCAAGTAAATTGGCTGCACTAAAGGAGTGGATGAGTAGATGTCACGATGGATGATTAACGTTGCATCGTGTCAACAGTCTTGCCACATTAGCAGTTTAGATCATACTATTCCATAACTTCCAACTACTTTTTTTAATACTACCATTAGGGAAGTTAAAGGTCATACGTCTTATCATGTTATTGTTTTATTGCTTCATCCATATCTTCTTGCATCGCGGCGTTCTTTTATGTGCAATCTACGATTGTTAATTGAAGAGGTTAATCTACAGCTAATACTCTAAAATTGTATTTGTTTAAGTATAAAATAAAGTTAAGACTTGGAAAAAGCCCTATAAAAGAATCAAACGGTACGTATTTGGAGAGAAGGTATAATTGGGAAATGATTTTGTTAGTTAAACTTTCACACGTCAAGCTTTATTATTTCAAGAAAAGCTATCATAAATTATTCCTAAACATATATATATATACATATATATATATATATATTACATTTTTTGAATTAAGAGTCACTATTTAAAAGTGAAATCAATTAAAAATTTACATCATCCATAGCATAACTATTTCTCTAATGAAAGTATATCTATTTTCTTATTTAAAAAAATAACATTCTAAGTGAGTATTATAATGCTCTAGTATTTATTTATAAAGTAGGTACTATAGTTTCTTGCTGCAAGGTATGCTTGGATGAAGGTCAACAAGGAGTGAGAGGAAGGAGAAGAATTTTTTTTTTTAGAAAAAGAAAAGAAAGAAAGAAAGAAAGAGGAGTAAGGATTACCCATTTTCTTCATTATTTGTTAAAAGCTTAAAGTTTGTTATTCATTATTTGGAATAAAAAGGAAAGAAAAATTTATTTATAATTTTTATCTCATCTTTTTAATTTTAGTTTTATAAATTAATTTAAATTTTTTTATGATGAAACATACATTTATAATTTTAAAAATATATTTTTTTATTTTTTATTCAAATAAAATAAATATAAATTACTATATTCTTTTCTTCCTTTCTTTCTTTCATTATAGAAGAACGATAATAATTTTTTTCTTTTTTTTCTTTTTTTTTTCTTAATTTTTTATTCTCCTCATCTTCTTCCTTTAAAACCTAATCAGGCTCAAGGCTGTGTTTGAAATAGGAGATAAGGAAAATTCCTAAATATCCTCTCTTATCCCTAAAAGCTATAACTCTAGGAAATAACTTTGCAAAAGTTTAACCAGAGAGGATAACTCATGATTATCCTCTGATCTTATTCCCTAATAGATTATCTATGGATAAGTGTACGGGATAGAGTTTGTTCCCTGGCTATCCCTAGGGATATCCCTTGGCTATCCCATTGATCATATCAAATGCAAAAAGTTAAATCCATGGGATAACTTTTTTTAACTCTTATTTGGAGGGATAACCAGCTATTCCTGCATTTTCTAGGGAATAAATTGAGGGGATATCGCATGGTTAACCATAGATTATCCCTTTGGTTAACTTTATTCCCAGCTATCCCTTATAGTTATGGTTTTTGGGAATAAAAGAGGATTTGAATATCTCCTCTTATCCTCTATTTCAAACACTATAAAGAAACTATAAATAACTAGAACTATCCTTTGATGGCAAAGTTATTATTAAAAAAAATGATTATTCCTTCAGCTATTTTCTAGATAAATGCTATCCCGTACACTTATTCAGAAATAATTTTTTTGGGAATCAAACACTACCAAAACTTACTTCATTTGATTATGTGTTTTCTTGAAGATGTTTTTTTTTTTTTTTTCTTTTCCCGACAAAGAACAGAATACTCAATTGTTTGATTAACGATTTTTAGGAATAATTTTATGATTTGCCATGCTTTGTGTCGAGGAATATTGTGAATGCGTGGTTGACCATCATAAAAACATGGATGGCTGTGGTTACATATAAAAAAGCAGCGAAGGATTTATCAGCGTCCACAGGCCCATAGATTATTTATTATTCGTGGTCGTCTCGTAACCCAGCGCGGCACTATGAGCAAAGCTCGCACCGCATATATAATCTTTTAAAAGATATAAAAAGGCCGAGGGGTAAAGAGCCGTTAAAACGGGATACCGGCTATAATCGAGCGAGTCGTTGGCCTACTTTACGAAAGAGAGAGGTGCCATCACCATGTCGGCAGAATAATATATATATATATATATAAAGGGACAATTCGGTCAGACGATGTTCCCCCTTGGATTCCTACTCGTCCTATCACCGCTTACCCTGTGGGCCGAATTATGATCATGCCCCCAAGACTGACAATGTTCAGTGATGCCAACGTTAATTACTTTTGTCAGCAGTTGTCTCTCGCTTTCGCATCGCCTCAGGACAAACTCGATCCTCTACCGGTGACGACACCCACCCATCTTTATATTTTTACTTTCGTTAACCGCTCGCGTTCTTCCTTGCTCACTGCTCCCCCAAACCATCATCGGAAAATATATATATATATATATATAAACAGATAATTATACTAATTTAGTACGAATCAATTTAAATAAATTAAAATATAAAATTTATTAAAGAACAAAAAGAATAAGAGTCTCTATATATGATTTTAAATTTAAAAATCAAAATAATAGATCATAGAGATCATTACTCAATCAATTATAGTATTAATTTTTTTTTGATAAACATAACGAATCTAAATACTAAAAACATGCGGATATTTATACGTTTCTTTCGCCTCTCTTTTATTTTACCCACTCGAGGCATCATCAACGCCCGTCGTTTTCGAAAGGAAAAAACGCCGCTGACGTTACGTTTCTTTTTGCCTGTATATATTTTATGAAGTCTGGTAATTGACTTGCAATTATTAGCTCAAAACGGTAATTGATGTTATACATAACCGATACCTTAGGTTTTGTTTGATCCATGCTTCAAAAAATTATATTTAAAATTTTAAATTATATTTTATTAATTTTTAATATTTAAAAACATATTTAATTGATGTTTTTAAATATTATTTTAAGAAAAAGCAATGAATCGCAAAGAAAAGGAAAAAGATAAATGCATGATTTTAAATGTTTCAAAAAAAAAAAGAGATGAATCAATATTTTTTTAGATTTATTTAAATTTTTAACATTATTTTAAAAAATAATTTAATCAAACATATTTTTTATACTATAAATTAAATTTTAAATTTTTAAAAATAAAAAAATTAATTTAAATCGGCTGCCAAATGGGTCCTTATTTTTGTCCCTAAAGAACCCGGGCCATCAAAAGAAATAATTAAAAGAAATTAAGGAGGAAGAGGGGATATAATCCAAGTGCTACCATATATGACTCATGAGGGAGAGAACATTGCATCCAACCACCAAAGCGTCCCACTGCAGCAAAGTGATCGAACGGGCCTGCCAACCACCATCATCATCATCTTAGCCACTATTTATTCTTTTCCTCCACTCCACAATAAAGAATGAGTAAAAGCCATCATCCCCATATGATCGATCCCCCAATACATCCACAACCACAGTGTTCATCAAATCAACCAACACTACAGTATTTCACATGAATTAACTTAACATTTAACATTCAATGAGAAATCGACATATACGTACACAAAAACAATGCGTTACATCACTTGACTCCAGTCAAACTTATATTCCCCCCTTTGTTGTTATCTGGTTGGGAATCTGCACCAAATAACCTTTTCCTCTTTGATTAAAAAGGCGACCCACCTCTGCTTTGAATTATGCTCCAAAGAGCAATGGATAAGAAGAGGAGCACAATAAAAACTTTCAATGTTATAGCAGCAACAGGATGCAAGAAGCCATGGTGGCAAAGAGTAGCAGGGATTGTTGGAGGAAAGACAACCTCGTTCTGGTGGCAGGTGCATCTCCCATGGCCAGGCTTGCAAGCCAGGAGTCATTTTCCAACATCATCCCTTGCCCTGTTTTCGGCGTTGGAGTATCTGTTGAGGCTTTCTGACTGCTTTGGATATCAAAAACAAAGATTAGTCAGCTAAATTGATAAATTTTAGGTTGTTTCATTTTAATTAGTAAACAGTTGACATAGTTTAAGTCAGCTTGCCAGACTTTGGCTGAATGATCGACTCAACAACCACCAAAACAAGATCTATTCTACCGAATTTTTTTCCTTTAAGAACAAGCAATTCTGAAAAAAATTAAATTAGGCTGATATTGTGAACCAACTATTCAATAATTAATTTAATGCAAACTCCATAAATTAGCCAACTGGATGTAATGTTACTTTAATTATATAAATACATATTTATTATTTTAAAAAATTAATTAAGAATTGTCATTTTATAATTTAGAGATAATTGTCAATTAAGTTGACTAACGAAATCAACTAGAGAGAAGAATGAAAGGACTTGGCTGAAAGACGAACTGGTGCATGGGAAAAGAACCAAGTAAAAAAAAAAAAAAAAAAAAGGACAAAAAGACAAGGAGGAACAAAGCGGAAACATCATCGAAGTGTTCCTTTCTTTTCTTTTCTTTTTTAGTTTGTTATTTTCCTCTTGTTTGTTATCTGTGGACCAGTGAAAAAGAAAAAGAGAGCTAAAAAAAAACAAAAAAAAAAAAAAAAAGCATGTAAAGGAACCACTATTTTGGAAGCATGTGTTCAACTTGGCAACTAGTCACAAAAAATACCAAATTTACAAACAAAGATGAAAAAAAAAAAAAAATGAAGTCACCCAGTTGCCCCAAAAACAGAGCAGAGACAGCCACCCAACTTCACACCATAAAAACTTATCAGGGAATCCAAAATTATAAAAGACACCACCCAACATAAATCAATAAGGGAGAAAGATAGGAATCACAAACATACCCTAATTAAATAAGTTTCACTATAGAAATATATACTGGATCTAATCTCATTACTCTATTCCACACCCCTTCTGGTGATATCAATGTTGAAGCAAGTCATACAAAGAGCTATCACTTTCATGGTCAAAAATTAAAGTAATAAAGAAATCGAAGCTCAATCAGATGAGAGTCAAATTTACCAACAAAGGCACAATAGAAGCAAATCCAACTTCCAATCAGTAACTACTCTTTAAACATCAACAAAGACGTCTAAACGCCCCAAAGTTCAAAAACTATCAATCTCAAGTTCAAAAGACGAGATACAAAAAAAAAAAAAAACTACGACAAGAATGGCACTAAAATGGTAACTAATGATGCAAGCAAAACAGAGTCATTCGGTATTTTAATATTATACCTTGGTGCCGATTCCGGGCAGAAGGTGATCGTATATCGGCGCCGGAGCAAGTGAAGGTACTGGTGGAGTCATCAAAGGCGTAGCTGTAGGACCTGGGGCACGCCGACTTGAACATCTGAGAGTAGACGGAGGGCCGGCAGGTCGCCGGGCTCGCGTACGCACCGCTGCAGCAGAACTCCGGCTTCCCGAACGCCTCACACGCGCTCCGGCACGCCTCCCCCTCCCCCTCTCCGACCCTCAGCTCCACCGGGCACTGCCGGTTCAGATCCACCATGCACCCCGTCGCCGCGCACCCGCCGGAGCCGCCTCGCACCTCCACCACCATCGGCAAGTTGTACCCGTCCACCAGGCTCACGTCGTAGAAGTCCTTGGCCGACGCCGGCCCCCCCAGGGTGAACTCCGCCAGCGTCGCCGGCGGCGTCGCCCCGCTGCCTTTGCACTCCACCTCGCCTGTCCCGCAGTCGCCAGTCGCGCAGGACCCCTTGCCGGCGCCGTCGAAACCGCACCCCGTCCGGCCCCAGAACCGGCCGGACCACCCCGTCGGCGCTTGGAACGACCGCGAATCGCCGGTGGCCAGCTCGAAGCCGGTCGTCTCCAGCTCCGGGCTGCCGGAGCCCGACAGGATCCCCGGCCACACCGCGTTGCCGCACTTGTTCACGAACGTGAATGTGGTGCACTCCACCACCATCATCTCTGGAAGCAAAAACATCGAAGAAATTTTAAGGTCCAAATTATATAGCAAAAAAATCAAAAAAAAAAAAAAAAAATTAAGTTAGAGGGATTAGAGTAAGAATTATTACCACTAGAAAGAAGAGATAGGAGAAAAAGTGAGAGGGAGAGAAAGGGGCTTGGAGATGGAACCAAGGAATCCATTAGAATGAAACAATTGGTGTCTCTTGCTCTCTCGTTTCCTCTTTTTCTTAACAAATTTAGTGGCAGTGTTAGGGGCTACATGGAAACGTACTGAGGTGCATTGGGTGGTGGTGATGGGAGAAAGGAAAGGCCGAAGAGGAGGAGGAACGGAGAGGAGATAGGAGGGCACCACCACCCATAAAATTATCCAGAGAGAGGAGGGACGGCGAAGGGGGAAATCTAAGCACGGCCTCTGGGCCTCAATTTATAGACGGTTCGCTCATTATTTTGGTTTGGTTTTCTTCGTCTCAGCCTTCGCGCAGAGCGCTGATGGCCCCCTGGTGGCCTTGCCTTTTGCTTTAACGGAGAGCTTTTTCCTTCGGGTGCTTGCCCGTTGGCAGCGGGGCCTCGCTTCCTACTACCACCGAGACGGCAGCGACGTTGCTACGGAGGATGACAGCTGAACGTCAACAACCAACTTTGACGGGAAAGGTTAACACACTCTAAATGCAATCTGCGTTGCATAAGGTCACTTTGTGAATGCGTTTTTTAGATCTTTTAGGTCTTGAAGTTGAAAGGCTCCAATCCATTTTAAGTTTTTAACCTACGGACGGTGTATAAAGAAACCGGTTTTGTTTTGTAACTGTTCGGATCCGGGCCTGCAGTATTTACGAATTCGTTCCTTATAAAAGAGCAAAATCGATATGACAATCTAAAAGAAATTCAATTGATACATTTTTTTTCTTATTTTATTATATATAAATTACTCAATCAACTTTTAATTTTTCGATATGAGACTATGAAAGAGGCATCACAAATTTGCATCCTGGTGCAATAGAATGAAGATTCTACGGGTTGTTGTTAACTTTCTTGACCGTCAAAGTGGGCATCTGATCATCTTTCTCGACGAAGTGAAAATCATTATATAGACTTTTTTTTGATTGAAAGCCTGCAAAAAGTCTTCTAGGATCGAAGATTTCGGCGAGTACTTTTCGATGCTCAAATTAATGTTTTAGACAATAACACTGATTTTGAATGAAAGCTCAAAAGTCCTAAAAAGAAATGCTCTGTGTAAGTATATGCAATATAGTAAGATGAGCATGATGCTTCAGCAAGCTAATGGTAACACATGATTACTCATAAAGAATATGGCCCATGGCAGCATCCGTTGTAGCATTGAAAAGTATAAACTTACCATGATAAGATATTTGATCTTAAATACAAAGTTTATCTTAAAGAAAATCATAAGCAAAAGCACGCTCTTTCCCTTTTTCTTCTTGTGATAACAATCTCCAATATCTAAAAGGACTATACTCGACTCTTTCTCTCTTTTCGTTATATCTATTCACGTTCCTCATCATCCCTCTTCATTAATATGAGCATTTGAGGGCCTCCATTGAGAAACTTCGATGACTCTCATATTTTTTTGTATATTATTGTAGGCTACTTCAACGAATCAAATCATCAATTCTTATTGTTAATTCCAAATAAAGTGTGCAGAGAGAGAGAGGGGAGTTGCCGTACAATCTCAGAAGTCCAAAAAAAAAATAAAAAAAAAAATAAAGGGTTGTAGGATGCTAAGCAAACACGACTCACACCAGGTGAAGAGCATTTGGTTGAGAAAAATTTAACTGAATCCCAACCCAAGAGATGAGGTATCCATCCATCCATCCATAACAAGAGCCCAAACTAAGAGGCGACTGCAACCCAAACAAGGTAGGGTGTCAAAAATTTCAACCGAAATACAATGTTTATCAGCTGAAATGTCAAATGGACCAAGCTGTCTCCACGTTTCTCGTCTAAAATCACAATATCAATTTCCATCAATATCAGTCCCTTATTAAAGCTACATATATTTATTATTAGCATTTATTATGTCAGGCATTGCTGAGATATCAACTGATCTTTCTCCAGTTATTGATCTTGAGATATTTCGCCATCTCTTAGTCAAAAAATTAAAATATCTCAGTCCTGTGGCCACTCTACCAGCCTTCCATCTAGGTGAAAGTGAACTAAGATAGACCAAGTGAAAGTGACTACCAACAATTGATCTGCTAGCACCCCAGCTTGATTTATAATTAAATCTTAAGAAACTTGTTATTGATCTTCTAGCACCCAAATCTTAAGTGACTAATAATGGAGAGGCCTGCCCTTTGGCCTAGTCCCAAAATATTTTAAGGAAATTTTTTATGCATCGCCTCCAATGTATAAAGGCGTGCATTGGATGTGTGCGTGTGAGGCGCGTCACGGTCCAATGAGCCATGACATGGGTACGCGATCAATGCGTCCGTCCGGTATGTGGCCAATGCACACATTAATCTTTATGCACCAGAGGCGATGCGCAAAACATTTTCATAATTTAAAAACAAAACAAAGTTGGGCTTGGGGCCCAACAAAGGCGACACTAAGCGGCCATTGAGGTGCTCATAGAATGAGCTGAGAACATAACATTTGTGAACTTTTATTTTTATTATACATTAAGTCTGTAACCTATCGATAATTCAAGTTTCTTAAAAAACTATTTGGAATTTTTTATAAAGGAACTCTCTGAGTTCGTTTGGATTACACTCTGCAGTGGTCCAGTTAATTTGGAATGCTAATTTCGTTTTTTTAAGAAGGGGAAAGATGAAGAGATGCCTGCTCTATAATTTATCGAGGTTAAATGTCTGAAGTACACTGCTCAAGTTTTAAGTTTAAAGCTTTTAGCTGCTAAAACAGGAACTGCAGTCATGAAAACAAATGCCAATTTATTAATTTTCTTACCTTTGGTCGAATAGAATTAAGGTTGGAGTCGAATCGCTATTTTAATCATGATTGAATTTCATTATTTGGTTATCTAAAATAGATTTAAAATCCTTTTTCCTTTATAATGAAAATTTTATTGATTAGAGTACTAGAATCATCATTCCATTACTTAGTATTTTTCCCTAAAAGATCAAAATTTCCTTTATTTTTTTGCATTATTCCAATTTTGTCCTTGAAATATCATACGGTTCAAACCCTTGCTCTCTTGTGATCAAACATTAAAATGGGGTTGACATATTATTACAGGCTCAATTCTCTCATCGAAGCCAAATACTAAATTATTCTGCTTATTTAATTTATTTCTATCTCGATTTCATTCGTACCATCATTACAGCTTAAGAAATCTTCCAACAAGACCCTTCCAAATACACGTGGAAACTATAATTCCATGGCACAGTAACATAAAAATCTTAAATTTATTGGATTTTTAATTTAACATTGGGCTTATATGTGAAATAATTATGTATTACGGACTATCAAATAAGGTTAAGCCCAATTAAAAGTGATCAGCTAAGGTTTCAATGATTTGGACTAGGGCTTTAATGTATCTGATTAGGTATGGTCCTTTAATGTATATAGACCTAAGGGGTTATTTATGGGCTAAAATAGAAATACCAAAAGATAATGATGAAATTATATAGCGGTTATGGTCCATAGATCGCAAGTACAACCTTAATTCCATCATCAGAAAGAATAGCCTAGAGAAAATTCTAAAGGACTCTCTGGGAGTATGTGTTGATCTGAAAGGCCAATCGCAGGATTTTAGAGAGCAATCAAGCAATATGGATTTAGGTATGTTTCCATTTATCGATTATGGATTCTTAATGATAAATATGAATGATTCTTGGGCTTCACGGTGATGATCTTCACCAAAAGGTTTAGATCTAATTCCAACAATTCGTATCAAAGCCCATATTCATGTTGAATCATTAAGAATAAATTTAGTTTAGTTCTTTATGGATTCGAGGAACCGAACGCATTGTGTGGAGTTTCAATTTTTGTTGAGAATCTGATAGCTGGTGGTGAATTTCATAAGGGCATTAATAGAGGGGCGTTGAAATGAAGATTCCCTTCCTCTCATATCGATGGAGTTCTAGGGATCTGCTTGGGACATAGTGTTGAGAGAAGAGAGAGGCCTCCCAAGTCTCTCGCATGAATGTACATAATAAAAAAAAAAAATCTCCTTCTTGCACAAGAGGTTACAAGGTGAAAAGGGAATAGAGGCGTGCGTTGAGAAATTTTTCCAGGCTGTTCGCTGGAAATTTGTTTCGCCTCATATTATTAATAATGCAATAAAAGAAAATAAACATACTCCACTTGGCTTCAAGAAGGCAATATTGTTTGGGCGTTGAGATATTCCCCGAGTGAAGTTCCACGAAAAATCCGTGGAGATAATGCGTTGGGACTCCTTTTCCTCACAAAATTGTGGGAGTCACGTGAGGTTTCACTACATGAAATCTTGAGAGAATTCGATTACATATGCCTATTCCATTGAGAATTTAATGCATGGTATTAATGCATAAATTTTGAATTGGTTCATGGCCTCTCAATGTTTTGGACTTTTATTAAAAATTATTAATTTTAATTTCATGAGCATGATCAACCTAGTTAATTGGTTCCATATAAAGATGAGTTGGAATCACAAAATAACATATCGTTATTTTTTTAAAAGGTTCAATCAAATTCAAATTAATGGTGTTTTTATGCCTAATAAATTTGTCCATCATTCGAAATTGAACTAATTGAAACAAGATATCACAAAAGTGACCTGTAGATGGTTCATGAAGGATGTTGGATGTTGTGTATGTATATGTTTCATGCGGGTATTAATTGGAAGGTTAATGCTTGGCTGAACTACATATATGTGTGATGGTAAACACGTAACGATTATAAGGATTTACATGCGAGTAATAAGTCGATCCAAAGATAGATTTATTATTTGACATGCATTATTGTTAGTGTTTGATCATTACAATAAGAGTACCACTAGTAGTTAATATTACTGTCCAAAGACTTGATATTAATGTTGCACTGGGTATCTTGAGATGGGATTTACCATTAATTTGAATTTATTGATATTTTGTGTTAATTATTTATATGAGCATGTTATTTATGTATTGCCTAATGTTGCTAATATTTCTGCTGACCTCAATTCAGTGTCGGTCCTTAATGGTAATAACTTCAAGGGTAAGGATAAAGGCAAGAAAATAAAGAATAAGGTTGTTAAGGGTCAAACAAAGAAGAAACAAAATCAAGATAAAGACAGTTGTTTCTTCTGCAATAAGTCTGGACACATTAAGAAGGAATGTTCCAAATATCATGCATGGCATGAAAAGAAAGGTACATTTCTTAATTTGGTCTATTCTGAAGTGCATATCGCTTTAGTACCTAGAAACACTTGGTGGTTAGATTCTGGTGCTACTACTAATATTAGTATTTGAATGGAGGGTTGTCTAAGCTACCGAAGGCCAACTGATGCTGAAAGACGCATTTATATGGGGGATGACAAGTTGGTAGATGTGAAGGCAATTGGGCATTTTAGATTGTTATTAAGTTCTGGTTATTATTTAGATTTGAAATACACTTTTATAGTACCGTCATTTAGATGGAATTTGGTTTCTATTTCAGCTTTGGATAAATTAGGATATTGTTGTTCATTTGGAAATAATCAGTTTAGTCTTTCGTTAAATTCAAATATTATTGGAACTGGTTCTCTTATGATGTATGACAATCTATATTTGCTTGATACTGTTGCTTCTTATAATGAAACCCTGAATATGGAATCAAGAGGTACTAAGCGTAAAATTTGCAATGAAAATTCAGGAACATTATGGCATAAGCGATTAGGTCACATCTCTAGAAATAGAGTTGAACGACTTGTGTCAGATGGAATTTTAGATTCTCTTGATTTTATAGACTTTAATGTCTGTGTTGATTGTATTAAGGGAAAACAGACCAAAACAAAGAAATTGGGTGCATATAGAACTATGGAAGTCTTAGAGTTGATACATACAGATATTTGTGGACCATTTTCTATACCTTCTTGGAATGGTCAATAATATTTTGTATCATTTATAGATGATTATTCAAGATATGCATATCTATTTCTTATTCATGAAAAATCTCAAGTTTTGGACATGTTCAAATCATTTAAAGTTGAAGTGGAGCTTCAACTCAACAAAAGGATTAAAGGAGTCAGATCTGACCGTGGTGGTGAATATTACGGTAGATATGATGGATCAGATGAACAACATTCAGGATCATTTGCCAGATACCTAAAGGAGTATGGAATTATCCCACAATACACCATGCCAGGGTCACCTAGCATGAATGGTGTAGCTGAAAGATGAAACATGACTCTTAAGGATATGGTAAGGAGTATGATTTGTCATTCTACCTTACCAGAGTCACTCTGGGGAGAGGCACTAAAGACAGTAGCCTACATTCTGAATAGAGTACCAACTAAAGCAGCTGTCAAAACACCTTATGAGCTTTGGATAGGACGAAAGCCTAGTTTAAAGCATTTTCATGTTTGTGGATGTCCAGCTAAGGTAAGGCCTTATAGGCCACATGAAAAGAAATTGGATTCAGGATAGTGAGTAGCTATTTTGTTGGGTATTCTGAGCGATCCAGGGGTTACAAGTTTTATGATTCCAAATTAAGGATAATTTTTAAGACGGGAAATGCAATGTTCTTTGAGGATATTGAGTTTGGGGGGAGAAATAAAGTTAGAGACTTTGTCTTTGAGGAGGAATTGAAACCTACTACTCTTGCTGAAGAGCAGCTAGTTCCTATTCTTATAATTGCTTTTGATAATGATCAAGTTGCAATTCCAGAACAACAAGAAATTATTGTTCAACCCTCAGAGGTACAAACTCAACAACCTCAAGAACAAGTGCCTTTGCGGCGATCCACTAGAGAAAGGAAGAATGCTATTTCGGATGATTATATAGTGTTTCTTCAGGAACATGAGGAAAATAATGGCATGATGGAAGATGATCCTGTCAACTTCCTTCAAACCATACAAGGTTCTAATTTAGAAAAGTGGATTGAAGCAACGAAAGAAGAGTATAAGTCTATGCAAGATAATAAAGTTTGGGAACTTGTCCCATTACCAGAAGGTGTGAAACCCATTGGTTGCAAATGGATTTTTAAGACCAAACGGGATTCAAAGGGTAATGTGGAAAGGTATAAAGCTCATCTTGTGGCTAAAGGCTATACTCAAAAGGAAGGGATTGACTTTAAAGAGACCTTCTCTCCAGTTTCATCGAAGGACTCTTTTAGGATAATCATGGCTCTTGTTGCACAGTATGATATGGAACTCCATCAAATGGATGTCAAGATGATTTCTCAATGGAGACATTGATGAGACAATTTATATGGTGTAGCCAAAAACTTTGTGTCAGGAGACTCAAAGAAAATGGTTTGCAAATTGACAAAATTCATTTATGGGTTAAAGCAAGCTTCTCGTCAATGGTACCACAAATTTCATCAAGTAATTCTCTCATTTAATTTTGAAGTTAATGCAGTTGATGATTGTGTGTATCACAAGTTCAGTGGGAGTAAATACATTTTTCTGATTTTGTATGTGGATGATATTTTGCTTGCCACAAATGATATAGGCATGTTGTATGAAACCAAGAGATTTCTATCAAGCAGTTTTCAAATGAAAGATCTTGGTGACACCTCTTTTGTATTGGGAATCCAGATACATCGAGATCATTCTTAGGGTATCCTTGGATTATCATAAAGGAGCTATATCGATAAAGTACTTAAGAGATTTGGCATGCAAAATTGCAAACCAGGTGATACCCCTATCGCTAAAGGAGATAAATTCAGTATTAATCAGTGCCCAAAAGGAAACCTTGAAGTTGAAGAGATGCAGAAGATTCCTTATGCTTCGGTTGTAGGGAGTCTAATGTATGCTCAAGTTTGTATGCGTATGGATATTGCGTACATTGTTGGAGTCTTAGGCAGATATTTATACAACCCAGGTATGGATCATTGGAAAGCAGCCAAAAGGGTTATGAGATATCTGAAAAGAACAAAAGATTACATGCTCACATATAGGAGATCAGATCATTTTGAGATCATTGGGTATTTTGACTCCGACTTTACGGGATGCCAAGATAGTAAAAGATCCACTTCGGGCTATGTATATCTGTTAGGTGGTGGGGCTATTTCTTGGAGAAGTGCAAAACAGACACTCATAGCTTCTTCTACCATGGCAACAGAATTTATAGCGGTTATGAAGCATCCAATCATGGAATATGGCTGAAAAATTTTGTCACTGGCTGCGCATATTGGAAGGAATTGAAAGACTGTTAAAGTTATTTTGTGACAACAAGTCAGTCGTATTATATTCTAACAACAATAGGAGCTCGATCAAGTCAAAGCATATTGACATCAAGTTCCTGATTGTAAAGAAAAGAGTATAGAGTGGTCAGATTTCTATAGAGCATATAGAGACAAACTCCATGGTTGCAGATCCCCTTACAAAGGGTGTGCCACCCAAGGTCTTTCATGAGCATACTGCTCACATGGGCGTTATAGAGCATGACGATGCTTAGATTCAGTAGGAGTTTGTATTGCTTCTATTTTATGCTTTATATTTGGTTTGTACATACTTTTGTGTTTGGATATTTTCTGATCAGAAATAAAGTATGTCATTCAGTTTAGTACACTCTGTACAATTATGTTAAAGTTTTGATCTCACTCAAGTTTAAGAAGGACCAGTTGGAAATAGGCATGTTAAGATCACATTACATATAATTTTTATGCTACACATCCACATTATGATCCATGTCATTCAGTTGTATCAACATACGTGACCATTGATGGGTCGAGTTATGATATATATAACAAAGGCCGCTTTGATCCTATGTTGGTATGGTTGATAGACCGGATTGATTATAGATACATTTTAGTAATGACAGTAAAATTGAGCTCATTTGGTTATTTTTTGCAACATAATTATAAGGTTACACATATAGCCCAGTGGGAGATTGTTGAATTTTTTAATCCAACATTGGGCTTACATGTTAAATAATTATGTGTTGCGGACTATTAAATAAGGTTAAGCTCAATTAAAAGTGATCAGCTAAGGTTTCAATGATTTGGGCTTTAATGTATCTGATTAGGTGTGGCCCTTTAATGTGTAAAGACCTAAGGGGTTATTTCTATTTTTATGATGGGCTAAAATAGAAATACCAAAAGATAATAATGAAATTATCTATATATAGCGGTTATGGTCCCTGGATCGCATGTACGACCTTCTTCTATGAATCCCATCATTAGAAAGAATAGCCTAGAAAAATTCTAAAGGGCTCTTTGGGAGTACATGTTGATCTGGAAGGCCAACCGCAGGATTCTGGAGAGCAATCAAGCAATATGGATTCAGGTACGCTTCCGTTTATCGATTATGAATTCTTAATGATAAACATTAATGATTCTTGGGCTTCATGGTGATGTCTTCACCAAAAGGTTCAAATCTAATTTCCAACAAAACTATGATGCATGTCAGATATATCATATTTACATCAAATTAATTCATAATATCAAAAACATTTAGAATATCATGTGCCAAACTCATTCTCATGTCAAACATACCAATATTGTATTAAGATATAATCAATAAAAATTGGATATATTAAACTTTAATTGTAGTGGTACGTGACTTACATGTTCATTACTATATCAAAATCGTGACATGTGGTATTTGAGAAAGGACTCCAAAAGAGTTTTTGCTGAGCCAGACCTGCATTCTATGATGGAGGTGGGGCTTAATGCGAGTGCTTGCCAACGCTTGATATAATATTTATCTAATAATATAATTATAAGACTATTACTTCTACAGTAAAAATTATGAATAACAATTCTTTTTTTCCAACGCTCGCTTGAAGGCAGCATTGAGAATTCGCGTAGCCTGCATTGGTAGGGAAAGGCTAACGGGAGGGAGCGAGAGCGAGGAAGAGAGAGAGAGAGAGAGAGAGAGGTTCCACCACCCGCCTCATCATCCCTTTGAAGCCCTGCAGCAAGGACATCGTCAAACCAGAGGCAACGGCTCTAAAGGGGAAAGAGAGAGAGAGTAAAATAAAAAACAGGAAAGATACTGGATGCGAGAGTGATGTAGAGAGAGAGAGGCCAACAGGTTGCAGGGAGTACGGAAGGGGAGAGAGCGTATTAAGAGGAAACAGAGAAAAGCTCTAGGCTATTAGCCTTGGCTACACCGCCTTCCGCCGTAGTCTCTTGCTGGCCCTCCATGAGAATAAGACGGCGAGCAAGGCGATGAAGATGCATCGCTTCACCGTCGCTAGCATTACTAGCTCCACCTTAGTGCTTCTTTAGTTCCACATGGGAAGCCCCACCTGGTTCTCCCCTCCTCTATATCTACTCGCCCTTTTGGCTTCTCTGTCCCTCTTTCGCCTTCTCCTTAATTCTATCAGCCATACCTTCTAGAAATGAACGAAGGGTTGAAGATGAAGCGGTTAACTCGTCTCGTTTCCTCTTGCCAGATGGCACTATTAAACTAGCCTCGCCTTCTATTTGGATCCGCTGGAGCTCGTAGTTGTACTCGTCCAGCACGTCGTCGGCATGGTAAGCTAGTGATTGGAGCTCTTGCAGCCAGAGCTTCACTGACTCGTCTAGGATCTCCCTCTCCTCTACGTCAGCGAGAACTTGTCACGCCCCAGACCCTATATTGGATCTAGGGGTGGCAACCCGCCGCATGCCTGGCATGCAAGGCGTTCCGAAATATAACATTTAATACCAGAAGTGGTAATAACTATATATCATCCAATTTAAATGGTTCTTAATACAAATCATAATCATAGGTTTTAGGCTACATGCCCATCATACATAAGTCACTGGGGTTACAACAAAATGTTGGATTTTAGTTTCCTCTGAATGAAGCTCCAACTACCCCAGATCCCATTCTTCAGTTCTGTGGCTCTGAAAAATATTGTAAGATTTATATGAGCTTACACTCAATAAGTAAGCCTACTATTAAATAATCATTTCATCAAAATATTATCAAACCATATTTCCATGTATAAAACTTCCAATTTCAAATACATTCATCATGTTATCAAAACATGTATATCATCAGCTCAAATAATTTTGGAAGCTCAATTATACAATAAATACTGAAATATGCAATGTAAGCAAATCCACTGTATTCATATAATTATTAATTCCTTATGTGTCCCACGGCCCTACAACACCCATCTGGTGTATCACTCTTTAATGTCCCCTAAGAGGAAGGGTCCTGGTACCAGCGTTATGCCATATATCATAACCAATCACAACACATCCTCTAGATGTGTGTCCTCCATCATCCTCCCTCCACCCCCCCTGTGGAGGTGGGTCCCGTATCTCTCAGCATTTCACATCATATGAGAACCGCGGCGACACATATCATCATCATATTTGCATGTAGTACATCATGCATCATCATGAGCATAAGCTCCTCATATCATATATACAGTGATTTGTACATTTATAGCATAAAATACATCAATAATACCAGTATATTTTTGCAAAGCCAGAATAATCACATCATTCAATTTTTGCACATTTATAATCCATTACTTTGCAAAATATCAGTAATCACATATATTATAGCAGATTCCCAATTGTATAACAAAATTCCATTTTGTCGCATTTTTTCCAAATAATGTAATATATCCATAATTTTTATATTTAAATAAATTATGAAAATTATAATAAATGGCTTACTTACCTCCTGGCGCTAATCCAAAGATGTAATTCGGCTATTTAAGCACCTGGGTACCTACAGCATCAATTTCCCAATTTTTAGTCCCCAAAAGTAGCATATCAAAATAGCTTTTAGCTCTACCCAATTTTAATCCCGGGGCCAACTTGGGGCTTGAATATCTCCCAATACATAAGCCTAAATGGGAAAATAAATATATCCCCAGAAACTAGAATCAACACTGATCCGGGGCATATTTTTATTTTTCCATTTTTGACTCAATACGGGGTCCAAATCGTGGCCCCAAATTTGCTCGCGAGCCGGCCCAACAGGGCCCAAAAGGGGGGAACGGCCCGAACCGGCCCGCTCCCCCTATTCCCCGCTTCCCCTGTTTCGATCGAAACAGGGGAAGGATTGTGCCGGCGGCCAGGGCCGCCGCCGGCCGCTTCCCGGAGGGGCCCGGCCACCGCCGACCGGCCCGGAGCCGGCCGCCGCCGTGGCCGAGCTCCTCCCCTCTCTCTCTTCCTCTATTTCTCCCTCTCTCTTCCGTTGCCCGCCGCGGCTTCTACCCGTGCCGGTGGCACGGCCGGCCACCACGGCCGGCCGGACCTCCACCGGACGCTGCCCCGGCGTCGGTGGAGGCCGCCGACAGCAGCCCGGGCCCGGCGAGCCGGCGGGCACTCCGCCGGGCCCGAACCAAGCCGCGGAGCGGCTTGGCTCCAAAAGAAGGGAGGGCCGCCCGGCGGCCCTCCAAAGCCTTCTTCGGCCGCCTCGAGCCGCCGGCCACCTCCCCTCCCCGCTCCTCCGGCCGCCTCGAGCGGCCGGGCACGGTAACGGGAGGAATTCCTCCCGTTCACCTGCTCTCTGTCTCACAGCCACAGAAATCGTGGAAGAAGAAAAAAAGGGGGAATTACCTAAGGTTTGATGGCGATAGATGGAGGAAGAGGCTCCCCTCTTCCTCCCCATTTATACTGGCAAGGGGAGGACCAATCCTCCCCTGCCGCTCGTGTGAAGAGGGGTGCCAATGCGCCCCTCTTCCTTGACCGATGGGCGCCGCCCACGCAATGCACGCGGGTGGCGCCGCAGAAGACACAGGGGTTCACATTCTCCCCTCCTTATAAAAATTTCGGCCTCGAAATTGGTGTACATCATATAACATTTAGAATCCAAAGCTTTGATCATAAGAAACATTATTTAAGATACAAATAGGTATGGATATTTCTTTTTCACTTCCTCCTCTAGTTCCCAAGTAGCTTCCCTCTCAGAATGGTTACTCCACTGAAGCTTGACATAGGGGATGCTACGCCGTCTTAAGACTTGGTCCTTGCGGTCCACAATACGCACAGGATGCTCTTCATATGTCAGATCATTCCTTAACTGCATGGGCTCAAACTGTATCACATGGCTGGGGTCAGAAATGTACTTTCTCAACATAGATACATGAAATACATTGTGTACCCCAGAGAGCACTGGAGGTAATGCCAGGCTATAAGCCACCTCCCCTACTTTACTCAGAATCTCAAATGGCCCAATGTATCGTGGACTCAATTTACCTTTAATCCCAAATCTCATCACATTTTTGGTTGGTGATATCTTCAAGAAGACATGATCTCCAATTTGAAATTCTAGCTCCCTTCTTCTCACATCTGCATAGCTCTTCTGTCGGCTCTGAGCTGTACGGAGTCGTTCCTTAATCAACTGCACCTTCTCTACTGTCTGCCGAATCAGTTCAGGGCCCAACAATCTTCTCTCTCCCACATCATCCCAACATAAGGGGGATCTGCATTTTCTACCATACAAGGCCTCAAATGGAGCCATCTGGATACTGGCTTGGTAACTATTATTGTAAGCAAATTCCACTAAAGATAAGTGGTTGTCCCAAGCACCACCCAAGTCCATCACACAGGCTCGCAACATGTCCTCCAGGGTCTGTATGGTCCTCTCAGACTGCCCATCTGTCTGAGGATGAAAGGCTGTGCTGAAGTTCAATTTGGTCCCCAGAGCTCTATGAAGACTCTTCCAGAATTGGGACACAAACCTAGTATCCCTATCTGATACAATAGATACGGGAATACCATGAAGCTTCACAATTTACTCAATATACATGTTGGCCAATCTCTCGCTGGAGATCCCAACTCTGAATGGCAGGAAATGGGCTGACTTCGTTAATCTGTCTACAATGACCCATACCGCATCATTGTTCCGAGGGGTCTTAGGCAGACCAGTCACGAAGTCCATAGTGATCTTCTCCCATTTCCATTGTGGAATCATCAGAGATTGAAGGGGTCCCGCAGGCCTTTGATGCTCAGCCTTCACTTGCTGACATACCAAACACTTGGCTACGTACTGAGCAATCTCGCTCTTCATTCCTTTCCACCAAAAGTTTTCCTTTAGGTCCTTGTACATCTTGGTACCTCCGGGGTGCACCGTGTAAGGAGAATAGTGGGCCTCCTTCAAAATCTCTGCTCTTAGTTCCACCACATTTGGCACACAGAGCCTGCCATCAAATCTCAGGGATCCATCCTCCATTATAGCAAATTCATTTTGACCCCTGACTTCACTGCTTCTTTAATCTTTTGCAAGTCCAAGTCTTCTTTCTGGGAGGACTTGATCCTGTCTAATAGAGTTGGTTGGAGTACAAGTGTTGCTACAAGTCCATCGGACCGTTGTACTCGCAATCCAACCTCCAGCTTCTCAAGATCCCTCCGGATGTGAGGCTGAGAGGTGATCATAGAAGCTAACTCCGAGGAGGATTTCCTACTCAGAGCATCAGCTACCACATTGGCCTTCCCTGGATGATAGTGCAGGTTCAGGTCATAATCTTTTAGTAGCTCCATCCATCTCCTTTGTCTTAAGTTTAACTCCTTCTGAGTGAAGATGTACTTCAGACTTTTGTGGTCTGTGTACACATCACATGTCTCTCCATAAAGATAATGCCGCCAGATCTTTAAGGCAAAAATCACAGCAGCCAACTCCAGGTCATGAGTAGGATAATTTTGCTCGTATGGCTTTAGCTGTCTGGAGGCATAAGCTATCACCTTCTCATTTTGCATCAGAACACATCCCAATCCCTTCCGAGAAGCATCCGTGTATAGAGTGAATCCTCCAGATCCTGACGGAAGGGTAAGGACGGGGGCTGACACTAGGCGTTGTTTCAGCTCCTGGAAACTTCTCTCACACTCCTCAGTCCAGTCAAACTTCGCTTGCTTTTGGGTCAAGCGAGTCAGGGGTAGAGCAATGCGAGAAAAGCCCTCCACGAATCTGCGATAATATCCTGCCAGCCCTACGAAGCTTCTGACTTCAGATACATTGGAAGGTCGACTCCAATTTACGACCGCCTCAATCTTCTTTGGGTCCACAGTTATGCCATTTTTAGATATTACGTGACCCAAGAATGATACTTGGCTCAACCAGAAGTCACATTTCTGCAACTTGGCATAAAGCTTTTTCTCTCGAAGGGTTTGCAGAACAATCTTCAGGTGGTCCATATGTTCCCCCTGGCTTTTTGAATACACCAGGATGTCATCAATGAACACCACCACAAACTGGTCTAAGTATGGCTTAAAGATTCTGTTCATCAAGTCCATGAATGCTGCCGGGGCATTAGTTAACCCAAACGGCATCACCAAGAACTCGTAGTGGCCATACCTAGTCCTGAATGCTGTCTAGGCACATCTCCAGCCTGGACCTTGAGTTGATGGTATCCTGACCGAAGGTCAATCTTCGAGAATACCCGAGCTCCTTGGAGTTGATCGAATAGATCATCGATCCTCGGCAAGGATACTTGTTCCGCACTGTTACCTTATTGATTTCTCGGTAATCAATGCAGAGCCGAAGACTCCCATCCTTCTTTTTGACAAATAATACTGGAGCACCCCAAGGAGAGACACTCGGTCTGATAAATCCCCGGTCTAGAAGCTCTTGCAATTGGTTCTTCAACTCTTTTAGTTCAGCTGGGGCCATACGATAAGGGGCCTTGGATATAGGTCCAGTGCCAGGGACCAAATCAATGGTGAACTCCACTTCCCGGTCTGGAGGCAATTCGGTCAAATCATCCGGGAAGACGTCAGGAAACTCCATAGCCACTGGAATATCCTCCAATTTCACCTCTTCCTGCTGAAGGTCCTTGACCACAGCAAGAAACCCTTGGCCACCCTTCATCAAGTATTTGGCAGCCCGCAGTGCTGATACAAACACTGAAGCCAGGTGTTCTTGGCTTCCAGTAAAACTGAATTCAGGCTGATTAGGGATTTTGAAGATCACCATTTTCCTGAAACAGTCCACCGAAGCATGATAGGAGGCCAACCAGTCCATCCCAAGGATAACATCAAAGGACTTTAGTGGAAGGACGATTAGATCAGCCTCCAGCCTCTTGTCGCCCACGTTGATCTGGCAGGATCTGCATACAGACTCCACCCTCATAACATCTCCATTTGGGAATGCAATGAGCAACTCTTGCTCTAGGGGAACGGGTGTCAACGATGCATTATTGGCAAGATAAACATCAGATATAAACGAATGTGTGGCACCCGGATCTACTAAAGTCTGAGCATAAGTGTTGCCTACTTTAATTGTCCCTGATCACAAAGTTTAGTTGTCTTAGATGTCATACAGCGGATCCTATTTATCCTTCATGATTAATGCATTATATCGCATATGAACCAAATAATCTTAAAGGGGTACTTAGGTAATAGGTATACCTGCCACAACGGAGTTAGAAGCGGCAGCATCCTGTTGGGTGAGGGTGAAGACCCTTCCCTGGGTCCTCGGCTGCTGCGGCTGGTTCATCCCAAGATTTGGAGAAGACAGCTGCTCCCTCCGAAGGGGACAAGTGGCCATCTTGTGATCCACTTTCCCACATACGAAGCAGGCACCTCTCGGCCCACGGCACTGCCTGCCCGGGTGGAAGTTCCCGCAGTGAGGGCAACGGGTCTCCTTACCCTTCGGTCCTGTGGGGGGCTGATATGTATCTTTCTTCTTAGCCTGCCCCGAAGACTGGCCCGAAGGAGACCCCTTCCTCTTCCTCTTTAGCTCCCACTCCTTCTGGTTCCTATTCACGTCTCTTTCGATCACCAGGGCTTTACTCACCACAGCACTATATGTGGAGAGTTCAAATGCATTGACTGCTTGCCTCAGTTTGGGTCGCAGTCCTTCAGTGAACCTGGTGATCTTGGCTCTCTCAGTGGTCACTATTTCCGGAGCAAACCGAGCTAGCCTAGTGAACTCGGCTTCGTACTGGGCCACAGAGAGATTCTTCTGTTCCAGCTCCAGAAACTCAGACTCCATCTGTCTTTGCACACTACTAGGAAAGTATTTGTTGAAAAAGGCCTCCTTGAACTCCCTCCAGGAAACAGCTTGTCCACCCAATCGCTGCTCCATATGCAACCACCAATCATATGCCTCCCCTTGAAGGAGATAGGTGGCAAATCTAATCCGCTCCTCCTCATGGCTACCATGGGCCATGAAGGCCTTCTCCATCTCCCTCATCCATCCCTCAGCATCAGCGGGATTGGTGGATCCAGAGAAGGGAGCAGGGGCTAAGCTCTTAAATTCAGCAAAGCTACGACCCCCTCCTTGCCAAGGTTGCGGCGGAGCGGGCTGTACTGGTGGTTCAGGTTCGACTCGCGGGTTTTGCTGAGTAGGAGGGCCGGGCTGAGCAGGCACCACTTGTTGGATTTGCTGCTGCATAGCCTGCACCATTTCCACAAGGGCCTGAAGTATCTCAGTCTGGCGCTGTTGTTGGCCATTCCCAGCCACATTGATGGAACCAGAGCCTCCAGAAGTTTGCTGGCCTCCCTGCTGGCCAGAGTCACCAGCCTGGGAACCTCCAACTTGTCGCATATTTCTGGTGTGACGAGGCATGACTATTCCCTGTCAAGTTTGGTTCCAATCAATATCTTTACAAACCCTTAAGTTTTCAAGATATATTTATTAGAAAATTTTATATCTTCTTAGAGTTGTTACCCTCCCAGTGTAATCCTAATGTTCTGCCTAGTGTCATCCTATGTTTGTCCCTAAGGTCAAACCTAGGCTCTGATACCACATTAGCTGTCACGCCCCAGACCCTATATTGGATCTAGGGGTGGCAACCCGCCGCATGCCTGGCATGCAAGGCGTTCCGAAATATAACATTTAATACCAGAAGTGGTAATAACTATATATCGTCCAATTTAAATGGTTCTTAATACAAATCATAATCATAGGTTTTAGGCTACATGCCCATCATACATAAGTCACTGGGGTTACAACAAAATGTTGGATTTTAGTTTCCTCTGAATGAAGCTCCAACTACCCCAGATCCCATTCTTCAGTTCTGTGGCTCTGAAAAATATTGTAAGATTTATATGAGCTTACACTCAATAAGTAAGCCTACTATTAAATAATCATTTCATCAAAATATTATCAAACCATATTTCCATGTATAAAACTTCCAATTTCAAATACATTCATCATGTTATCAAAACATGTATATCATCAGCTCAAATAATTTTGGAAGCTTAATTATACAATAAATACTGAAATATGCAATGTAAGCAAATCCACTGTATTCATATAATTATTAATTCCTTATGTGTCCCACGGCCCTACAACACCCATCTGGTGTATCACTCTTTAATGTCCCCTAAGAGGAAGGGTCCTGGTACCAGCGTTATGCCATATATCATAACCAATCACAACACATCCTCTAGATGTGTGTGCGTTATGCAATATATCAATCACATCACATCCTCTAGATGTGTGTCCTCCACATATCTCCCCCTGTGGAGGTGGGTCCCGTATCTCTCAGCATTTCACATCATATGAGAACCGCGGCGACACATATCATCATCATATTTGCATGTAGTACATCATGCATCATCATGAGCATAAGCTCCTCATATCATATATACAGTGATTTGTACATTTATAGCATAAAATACATCAATAATACCAGTATATTTTTGCAAAGCCAGAATAATCACATCATTCAATTTTTGCACATTTATAATCCATTACTTTGCAAAATATCAGTAATCACATATATTATAGCAGATTCCCAATTGTATAACAAAATTCCATTTTGTCGCATTTTTTCCAAATAATGTAATATATCCATAATTTTCATATTTAAATAAATTATGAAAATTATAATAAATGGCTTACTTACCTCCTGGCGCTAATCCAAAGATGTAATTCGGCTATTTAAGCACCTGGGTACCTACAGCATCAATTTCCCAATTTTTAGTCCCCAAAAGTAGCATATCAAAATAGCTTTTAGCTCTACCCAATTTTAATCCCGGGGCCAACTTGGGGCTTGAATATCTCCCAATACATAAGCCTAAATGGGAAAATAAATATATCCCCAGAAACTAGAATCAACACTGATCCGGGCATATTTTTATTTTTCCATTTTTGACTCAATACGGGATCCAAATCGTGGCCCCAAATTTGCTCGCGAGCCGGCCCAACAGGGCCCAAAAGGGGGGGAACGGCCCGAACCGGCCCGCTCCCCCTATTCCCCGCTTCCCCTGTTTCGATCGAAACAGGGGAAGGATTGTGCCGGCGGCCAGGGCCGCCGCCGGCCGCTTCCCGGAGGGGCCCGGCCACCGCCGACCGGCCCGGAGCCGGCCGCCGTGGCCGAGCTCCTCCCCCTCTCTCTCTTCCTCTATTTCTCCCTCTCTCTTCCATTGCCCGCCGCGGCTTCTACCCGTGCCGGTGGCACGGCCGGCCACCACGGCCGGCCGGACCTCCACCGGACGCTGCCCCGGCGTCGGTGGAGGCCGCCGACAGCAGCCCGGGCCCGGCGAGCCGGCGGGCACTCCGCCGGGCCCGAACCAAGCCGCGGAGCGGCTTGGCTCCAAAAGAAGGGAGGGCCGCCCGGCGGCCCTCCAAAGCCTTCTTCGGCCGCCTCGAGCCGCCGGCCACCTCCCCTCCCCGCTCCTCCGGCCGCCTCGAGCGGCCGGCACGGTAACGGGAGGAATTCCTCCCGTTCACCTGCTCTCTGTCTCACAGCCACAGAAATCGTGGAAGAAAGAAAAAAAGGGGGGAATTACCTAAGGTTTGATGGCGATAGATGGAGGAAGAGGCTCCCTCTTCCTCCCCATTTATACTGGCAAGGGGAGGACCAATCCTCCCCTGCGCTCGTGTGAAGAGGGGTGCCAATGCGCCCCTCTTCCTTGACCAATGGGCGCCGCCCATGCAATGCATGCGGGTGGCGCCGCAGAAGACGGGGTTCACAGAACTGCTTCAATTCTCCGTAGGGTCCTCCTCAGATGCTTGAGATATTCTTCAACGCAGCTGAATGGATTTGATGTTAATGATCCTCGTATGGGAGCTGCCAACTTGCTGGCGATTGATATGATGGAAGATAAAATCACACCCGCCATTGCTCAACCCTCCCTTCCCTTTGGTGACACCGTTAACACTGGGATCCCGATATAGTTTGTAATTCATCTGCGAATCTTCTCTCGCTGGAGGAAGAGTTGACTTATTTAAAATTCCTCATATGCTTCCATGAGGAGGCGAATCTGGTGCAGCACAACATAAACATAAACTTCATTGTATTTTGCCGCCGATGCTTTTAAACATCGGCATAGCATTATGCCAACGCTTTTTAAAGCGTCAGTATGTAACAAAAACGACGAAAAATTTTATTTCCATTCCCAGCTATTTGACACTTATAAAAACGTCAAGAAACTATTTTTCAACATTAGAAAAGTATTAAAAAATTACTTTAAAAGTATTGCTATTCTCAAAAATTACTGTAATATACTATAAATATAATAAATTATATTATTATTATAATAAAATATTATATTACATTTAGATATAATATAATAATACTATATTTTTTTATTTATATAGTATAACATATTATATGTTAATCGTGTTATAATGTTGTTATGTCATAATATTAAATATTACATTTTTGTGTTTTAAAATTATTAGTAGACTCAGTATCCATTTAGTTACGGCGTGTAATTAAATTACAGTACTTCAAACACATTACAGCTCAACATGTAATGTAATTTTAATTATAATATTTTAAATAATTTTTAGTTAAGTAAATAAATATTTCACCATCATATTTTAGCATTATCATAGTATTTCTTAATATTTTTTTCTTAAAGATGAAAATGTTTTTTTATTTTTTACTATATTACTTCACCGTAGGTGAAGCAACCCTCATTTTAGGATTGAAACTCTTGCTTATCAATGATTAAATATTGAAATAAAATTGTCATTCTATTATTATGGGCTTAATTCCCTGCCGCATATTAAAATACATCCCTATTTCATTTCATTTCATCATTCCTATTTTGACTTGATCCATCCAACTAAATAAGGTATTAGTGCAATAATCAATAGAAATGGCTTGACAATAGAATTAAAGGGTTATTAATATTGATGATTGCGGCAGAGATAAAAGATACCAGCAGTGTGAATTTACTAATCAAAATAGATGAAAAACTAAACATCATCATTCTCTATATCAAATAAATCTTTCACTGCCTTGCATTGAGACTCTAAACTTGCTATTTTATATGGATAAACAATGAAATTGTTAAATAATGGAAATTAATTTTTACAATTTATAGCTGACACAACTGAATAAAAAATCAAAATAATAGGCCTTATTTGATTTTTCTTTCTTTATTTACACCGTAGCAGGTTGACTCTAATTAAATTCTTATTTCCAACGAGCCCTTGCAATGTTATAACAGCTTTATTTCAAGAACAGTGTTATATGTTAAAATAAAAATCTTTTAGTTAATAAAAATCTTCTTCTTTCAAGAACAGTGCTATATGTTTTCTATGAACCTGTAGAAAATTTGTTATTTAAAATCTATACTGATGAGGGGTAAAATCATTATTGCATTATTGATCGCTCACATCAGCGATGAGGTCACGCCCAATCCAAACACCCCGTTGCCAGTTGGCCGACTGGCGTGACATTTCAGCGACAAGGTCAAATCAGCTTTGATGAGGTCGGATCATCCTGACAACCCGGACTATCCTTATGCTTCGGCCATCTGAGCCGAGCTATCCTTATTCCTCGGTAACCCGAGCTATCCTTATTCCTCGGTAACCCAAGCTATCCTTATGCTTCGGCCATCTGAGCTGAGCCATCCTTATTCCTCGGTCATTCGAGCCGATCCATTTTACACTTCAAAAAATCAAGCTGTTCCTCATCCAGGCTAACCACGGCATTTAAAATACCTCTGCGGAATCTAGTGCGGAAGAGTTCAAACCCACTATGACAAAATAAGATTCCAAACAAAGAATCATACCAAGAAGTGGCCTAGAGCCTACGCAATCGTGGAATTCTAAGGCATCGGCCAGCTCTCCTAGCCATCGATCCTCTAACTAACAAGATATAGATCCTACTGATCTCGTAACAAACTCGATCCGAATCCGTTTCAAATCATAACAACTTTTGACCCCCACGACGCGCCTAGGGAATTAGGTGATCCTCTATAAATACCACGGCACTTCAACCTTTCAGGTACGCACGAATCACCTTACAAAACTTCTATACATTCACTTGGCTTTACGGAATCGACCACTCCATTAGAGCTCCGATCGAGAGCTTAGAGGAAGATTTTCTATGAAAAGTCTTCTCCTCACGTTTGCTTGCTGTGAATCTCCACTGACTTAGACGTCGGAGGGTCTCCCATAGAGGATAACCCCAAGGAAATCCTTTGCGAGCGCGGACTATTTTGCAGGTTTTATTCTAGACGTCGAGATTGAAGTTCGGACCCGGAGCCGGAAGCGCACCCAAGTCGGAGAACATATTTCCGCGACAACAGATTGGCGCTAGAGGAAGGGCCTCAAGTCCTATAAACTTGTAATCCAGGAGACCAGACTCGATAACTATAAGAAGCGTCATCTAATGGCCAATCGGAAGAGAGCCACCTCTGAGGCTCAAGATCAGGCCGCATCTCAAAGGCCTGATCCAATTAGTGATGTAGCACCTCCGCTACCACCACCAGCTGAAACTCCTTCCCCGCCGGCAACGGCGGTGACCCTGGACCAGTTCGCCACTATGGTCCAGCAGGTTCAAGCATTGACCCAGATGATCCAGGGATTCCAGGCAATCCTGGCCCTGCCGTTTCTGCCACCCAGCCTCGCGAGGAGGCTGCTGCCCCCGCTCTGCCTGCAATCTCTTCTTTCGATCCACCTAGGGCGGCGGATCACGGCCGCCGGCTTGCAAAGATGAGACCGGCGCTGCAACGAGCTGGAAGGAAGAGCCCACTTAGATCCAGGCGGGTTCGCTCTCCCTCCTCGGTATCCTCTCAGGATTCAACACCAATGTCGTCTTATCAATGCTCGATCCCTTCTATCACTCTGGATGAAGGGATCAGGCAGCAGATGCAGGAGATGCGTCAGGAGTGGCGTCAGGAGTTAGACGCCATTAGACAAACTCATCCGCTTCAGCATAAGGCAGAGCAGGGAATTCCCTTCTCCAAGGAGATCATGGGGGAAGTGATTCCCTCTCATGTCAAGCTGCCCACCATCGAGCCTTATCACGGATCCTTCGATCCCGACGACCACTTCAGTAGCTTCCGATCGATCATGATGTTCCATGGAGCATCAGATGCGATTCTCTGCTGCACCTTCCCCTCCACCCTTAGAGGGTTCGCTCGAACCTGGTTTAATGCCTTAAAACTAGGTTCCGTTGGTTCATTCGACGAAGTGAGCCGCCTCTTCATCAGCCAATTTGTCAGCAGCCATCATCACCAGCGGAGATCTGATTTCCCTCTCCAAGGTTAAGCAAAGAGAGGGGGAATCCTTGAAGAGCTATCTCGGTTGATTTAACACCGCCATGCTGGAAGTGGATCACCTTAAACATGAGGTGGCCATGTCAGCCCTAGCGGGCGGGGTGTTGAAGGAGAGTGACTTCTACCTGGCGTTGGAGGTCAGTTATCCTCCGAACCTCTCCGACATAATGGCCCTGGCGGACAAGTATGCCAGAGTCGAGGAATCACGGAGAACTGTCTGCGCCAAGCTGGCAAGAAAGAAGGAGTCCAAGGGCTCGGACAAACACCGATCTGTCCGTCAGCTAAGCCCACCTCGCCGCTAAAGGGTTCCTTCACCACCACCGAGGAACCGCACTCGAGCCCTTCTAGGAGGTTCAACTGGTTTACCCCGCTCACTGCCCCGAAGGCGCAGATCCTCATGGAGATAGAGCGTCAACTCCTTCGACCGCCTCCTCTCCGAGGGGATGCAACCTGGAGAGACCCCACCAAGTACTGCCACTACCACCGGGACCATGGCCACGACACCAAAGAATGCTGGTAGTTAAAAAATGAAATCGAGAGGCTCATCCGGTAGGGCAGATTGAACCAAGTCAGGGGGGCACCCGAGCCAAGAAATGGGGGTAACCGCTAGCCCGAGCCTCAGCAACCTCCTCCTCCAAATCCTCTGATTGTTGGCCACATCAATATGATTCATGTGGTCGGTAGTCCGTCGGGCCGGCGGGATGATGAAGAAGATTTGGCACCAAAGGGAGCACGGACTGATGGGTTCTCCTTCTCCAATGACGATCTCTAGAAGATACAGTTCCCGCATGATGATGCGCTGATTGTATCTCTCAATCTAAATAATCATGATGTAAGCTGGATTTTATTGATAGTGGGAGCTCTATCAATATTCTGTACCTTGATGTGTTTGCAAAACTAAAATTGCTCATGGAGAGTCTCCGAGTCGAGGACTCCACCCTAATGGGGTTCACTGGTGATGATTATTACCCCAGAGGATGTCGTGACCTTAACGGTCTGGGCAGGAATTTGGCCCTGTGTTGCCACTGTCCACACAGATTTTCTGGTGACCAAGCTCCAGTCGCCCTACAACGCAATCTTTGGGAGACCCGGCCTAATGTCCCTGAGAGCTGCTGTCTTCATCCCGTATCTAGTCATAAAGTTTCCTACCGAGCAGGAAATTGGGGGAGTTCGAGGAGGCCAAGCTATGGCTCGGCAATGCTTCGTCACCAACCTTCGGTCCAAACTGCCCGAGGTTGATAGGCTAGGCGCTCGGGAAGGTTTCGCCGAGCATCGAGGAGAGCCAGCCGAAGAGCTGGAGGAGATACCTCCGAACGAAGCCGGCCCGACCGAACTATAAAGATCGGGTCGCTACTGAAGAGGAAACCTCGGCTGGAGCTGGTCGACTTTCTCCAACAAAATACTGATGTCTTCGCCTGGTCCGCTTTTGATGTGCCGGGGATCAGCTCAGGTGTTCTCGTCCATTGTCTCAGTATGAATGAGATGTCTTGGCTCATTAAGCAGAAAAAAAGAAGCTTCGCCCCTGAGCAATAGAACGCTATTGAGAAGGAAATTGACAAGCTTATCAAGGCTAATTTCATTTGGGAGGTAAACTATCCTAGCTGACTATCAAATGTTGTTATGGTGAAGAAGTCGAACGGCAAGTGGCGGATCTGCATCGACTTCACCGACCTCAACAAAGCATGCCAGAAGGACAGTTTTCCTCTCCCCCGGATCGATCGGCTTATAGACGCCACTTCGGGTCACCAGATGTTGACCTTCGTGAATGCCTATTCGGGCTACAACCAAATCCGAATGGCGTCCGAGGATGAAGAGAAGACCGCCTTCAAAACCAACCGAGGCATGTATTGTTACCATGTCATGCCTTTCGGTCTAAAAAATGCAGGTGCTATTTACCAAAGGTTAGTTAACAAGGTCTTCAAGGAATAGATCGGCCATAACATGGAGGTGTACGTCAACGACATGCTGGTCAAAAGCAAAGAAGCGGCTAGAGCCGAAGTGCATCTCTTATTATCAAAAGCCTCGGCCAGAGCCAAGTGCATCTATTATTATGAAAAGCCTCAGCCAGAGCCAAAGTGCATCTGTTATTGTGGGAAGCCTCAGCCAAAGCCGAAGTACATCTGTTATTGTGGGAAGCCTCAGCCAGAGCCGAAGTGCATATCTTATTATTAAAAGCCTCGCCAAAGCCGAAGTGCATCTCTTATTATCAAAAGCCTCGGCCAGAGCCGAAGTGCATCTGTTATTATGAAAAGCCTCGGTCAGAGCCGAAGTGCATATGTTATTGTGGGAAGCCTCGGCTAGAGCCGAAGTGCATCTGTTATTATGGGAAGCCTCGGCTAGAGCCGAAGTGCATCTCTTATTATCAAAAGCCTCGGCCAGAGCCGAAGTGCACCTCTTATTATCAAGAGCCTCGGACAGAGCCGAAGTGCATATATTATTATGAAAAGCCTTGGCCAGAGCCGAAGTGCATATGTTATTGTGGGAAGCCTCGGCCAGAGCCGAAGTGCATCTGTTATTATGGGAAGCCTCGGCCAGAGCCGAAGTGCATATGTTATTGTGGGAAGCCTTGGCCAGAGCCAAAGTGTATATCTTATTATCAAAAGCCTCGGCCAGAGCCTAAGTGCACCTCTTATTATCAAAAGCCTCGGCCAGAGCCGAAGTGCATCTCTTATTATCAAATGCCTTGGCCAGAGCCGAAGTGCACCTCTTGTTATCAAAAGCCTCGGCAAGAGCCGAAGTGCATCTGTTATTATGAAAAGCCTCGGTCAGAGCCGAAGTGCATCTGTTATTATGAAAAGCCTCGGCCAAAGTCGAAGTGCATATGTTATTATGGGAAGCCTCGGCCAGAGCTGAAGTGCATATGTTATTGTGGAAAGCCTCGGCCAGAGCCGAAGTGCATCTTTTATTATCAAAAGCCTCGGCCAGAGCCGAAGTGCATCTCTTATTATCAAAAGCCTCAGCCAGAGCTGAAGTGCACCTCTTATTATCAAAAGCCTTGGCCAGAGCCGAAGTGCATCTGTTATTGTGGGAAGTCTCGGCCAGAGCCGAAGTGCATATCTTATTATCAAAAGTCTCGGCCAGAGCCGAAGTGCATCTCTTATTATCAAAAGCCTCGGCCAGAGCCAAAGTGCACCTCTTATTATCAAAAGCCTCAGCCAGAGCCGAAGTGCTTCTGGTATTATGAAAAGCCTCGGCCAGAGCCGAAGTGCACCTCTTATTATCAAAAGCGTCGGCCAGAGCCGAAGTGCATCTGGTATTATGAAAAGCCTCGGCCAGAGCCAAAGTGCATATCTTATTATCGAAAGCCTCGGCCAGAGCCGAAGTGCATCTCTTATTATGAAAAGCCTCGGATAAAGCCGAAGCGCATCTCTTGCTACCAGAACCCTCGGCCAAAGCCGAATTGAATTTTTTGTTAATCTTTGAAGCCATAGACAAAGCCAAGTGGCCCCGGTGGTTCTGCAGTAATGGCAAGGCCGAATTGTGCAAATATTTCCTCCTTAGGAAAGGACCTACTTAGCCCCTTTTTGTCGGGCCGCGCCTATCTTGTGAACCAGTAAGGTCGCCCAGACCTCCCTCTGACTTGGACAGAGACTAGTGCCTCCTCTGAAGGGGGTCAAACACTATAAAATGCCTAATAAAGGTAGTGCTACCCAAGTACAATCGAAGGTTTACGAACTGAGCATGACTCGGTACACCTAAAATGAACAAGACCGCATAATCACGCCAAAAGGGAAAAAACAAACTTCTGCAAACATTTGAAAAAAGAAGAAAGAACAAAAGACTTTCTTTGTTTCGTTAATCGATGAGAAATAGAACCTCTCAAGAGGCGTTACAAGTGCGTCAAAGAACAGGAAATACAAGTAAAATAAAAGACTCAGTTGAGCAGCTTCGGTTGATAAATGATGTCTTTACATCCTACCCCAGAAATCAGAGAAACAGACAGGCTCTGTTAAAGCCACTGGTTAATCTCAAAGAACAAAGCAAGCCATCCATGAACCCCTCGGATGAATACGTGGAAGGATCATGACCAGGCCAAGGGCCCGTGGATGCTTATGCTAATGGACTATCCCCCCAAGCGGAGTGCTGGACTGCCAGTCACTGCACAACAACATAAACAGGGAACCAGCAGACCCACACAGCCCTCCTCCCTCTTCACATGGCGAAAGATTCCTCAGGCAGGAGAACTGAGGGATTCAAGCTGAGGGAGGGGGTGAAATTCACGCTAGTCATGGGGGGCACGTATGTCGTGCATTTCCTGTGATCCCCATGACCAGCAACAAAGGATACATAGGAAGCGCATATGTGCACTCCCCATATGACCTCTGCGGGCCTTCCGTGCGCTCTCCATATGACCTCCAAGAATTCCTCCTTGAGGACTGCCTGCTCTTCAGCAGCTTCTCCGTCACCCCAGCTGTCTGGGACTAACCAACCTTCAAAAGGAAGGCTCAGACTCTCCATTCCCAACCACAATGAAACAGACGTCATGGAAACTCTTACAACTCACAGGAAGGGAAGGCCTTGGGAGATAGCCTAACATGGCCCGCGCTCCCCATTTTATAGGCAAACAGACCGGGAGCAGGCATTGAAGCAAAAAAGCCTCGGGATTCAAAACGCCCTAGCTACGCTGCCACGGGTAGCTCAGGATAAAAAGGACACTTTTCAAAGCGTGCCGAATGCATTTCCCAGACAATGACGCAAGGAAAAAGATTTTTCTCTGATCTCGAATCAAGAGCCTTAAATGCAGGAGATTATCCGTAGGCCCTTGAGATACGGGCGGGCCTAGGAAATCGCCTGGTGAAAATGACGCCCTCCAATGGAGAACGAATGCTTATCTCGTACGTTAAAAAGACCCGCGTTGGAAAAGACCGATGAGATAAATGACTTAGGCAAGTAACAAAGCATCCTTTGGCAGGTTACAAAGTTGTTTTATCCATCTCGGTGAAAAGAAAGCCAACTCGCCTTGAAAAATACAAGGCACTGGCAGAGTAATAAAAAGGGGGCACAGAAGTCAAGTACTCCTCAATAAAGACACGCCAATACCGCCTGCTTCGGCCCGAAGCCGAGCCACCCGTTATGTTTCGGCATAAACAGAGACATCGCCTTTTGCTTCGACTCAAAGCCGAAGATAGTCTCGTCACTTCGGAAAAAACTGAGGTATCTCTTTTTGATTCGGTAAAAACCGAACGTTCCCTAGTTCCCCGGTCCAAACTGAGATAGCTATTCTTGCCCTAACGCTCACGGGACGCTCCCTATGCATCGGCAAAACCAAGTAATATACTACACTGGAACTTATGAATTCCCCTTACCTAGGATAAAACAGGGAAACCATACCTCAGTCTCGATAAGATCACCAGAGATCCCCAGGGGGGGTTGGTTCGCTTATGAGACTCACATGAGGAGAACGAATGTTTCAAAGATGACAGCGAACACAAAAGTTGTAAAAATTCTTTTTTATTCATCGTAAAAGGAAAAACAAAAGGAAAATAAAAAGGCACACGAGCCCTCAACGGGACTTATCGTCTCTACCGGGCGCTACCGAGCTCTCCCCATGCCGCAGACTTAGCTCGGCAGTAAGAATAGTGATTTGTTGTTGGAGGGTCACCACTTGCCCTTCCAGCTGACTGTTGATCCGACCAAGGAGCTCGTGCTCCTTCGTGGAGACGGCCATGTATTCTTCGACCACTTTCCAGAGTCGATCATGCTCCGCGAGCATTGACAACAGGTCCTCCCTGTCGATAGTTATCGAAGCGCTGCTTCGATGGGGGCCTCCTCGCGGAGGGGCCTGCCCCTCGTGACCATTATCGCTGTTATCTAGCGCCCCAGTTGACCCCCTTCATTTTCAAAAACCATCCTACTATCCTAAATTTCGGGAGATCAATAGGAGAAGCGATTAACGATGACATTCTCCCATCCGTATTTAAAGTACTTCTGATGGGTATTTCGATCGCCCAAGCTATCAATTCCAACGTAAACTCGCCACGCGTCACCACCCCAGTGGATGCTCGCGGGAAACGAAGAGTTACCCCCTCTCGCCGAGGAGGATCAATAAATAGCAACAAGGCGTCCGAGAGGCGCCCCCATCTTGGGATCAGAATCCCTTCGATCTGCCGGACCCCTTCGAATTAAATATCCTCGAAATAACACAGAAAAGAGGAAAAAAGGCTACATACAGAGGAACCCTGTAATGTCGACGGACCCTATCCGGATCGTCTAGGGTTACCTCAGAGGCAACATTGCCTTGACCGCTCATATTGGTTGAATGAGGTTATACTGAAATTCTACTCCCTATATCCGAATTTACACTTCGGACTAGGGAGTGAGGGGCATATGATGAGGGTAAAATTGTCATTGTATTATTGATCGCTCACATCAGCGATGAGGTCACGCCCAATCCAACACCCTGCTTGCCAACTGGCTGGCTGGCATGACATTTCGGCGATAAGGTCAAATTAGCTTTGATGAGGTCGGATCACCCTGACAACCCGGACTATCCTTATGCTTCGGCCATTTGAGCCGAGCTATCCTTATTCTTCGGTAACCTGAGCTATCCTTATTCCTCGGTAACCCGAGCTATCCTTATTCTTTGGTCATCTGAGCCGAGCCATCTTTATTCCTCGGTCATTCGAGCCGATCCATTTTACACTTCAGAAAATCAAGCTGTTCCTCATCCAGGCCAACAACGGCATTTAAAATACCTCTGCAAAATCCAGCGCGGGAGAGTTCAAACCCACTGTAACAGAATAAGATTCCAAACAGAGAATAATACCAAGAAGTGGCCTAGAGCCTACGCAATCATAGAATCCCAAGGCATCGGCCAGCTCTCCTAGCCATCGATCCTCTAACTAACAAGATACAGATCCTACTGATCTCATAACAAACTCGATCCGAATCCGTTTCAAATCATAATAACTTTCGACCCCCACGATGCTCCCAGGAATCAGGTGATCCTCTATAAATACCACAGCACTTCAATATCTTAGGTACGCACGAATCACCTTACAAAACTTCTATACATTCACTTGGCTTTACAGAATCGACCACTCTATTAGAGCTCCGATCGAGAGCTTGGAGAAAGATTCTTCTGTGAAAAGTCTTCTTCTCACGTCTGCTTGATGTAAATCTCCACTGACTTGGGCGTCGGAGGGTCTCCCGCAGAGGACAAGCCCAAGGAAATCCTTTGTGAGCGCGGACTGTCTTGCAGGATTTACCTCGGACGTCGAGATTGGAGTTCGGACCCGGAGTCGGAAGCACACCCAAGTCGAAGAACAGATTTTTGCGGCAACAATATACCTTTGACGACTATGAGAACAAGCTTAAGCTAACAGAAAGAAGAAGATAAAAAGAAAAAAAAGTAGCTCATCGATATTGCTTTTATAAACAAAAATTGATCGAATTGGGCTCTTTGTGAGGAATGCTCTAATCATAATCTCGAAGAAAATTCAGCCTAATAGGAACCTATCCCTAATTAATAATTTAATTTTTTTTAAAGAAGTGGAATTGCTATAATAGAGAGCTGATTAAACATGAGCAGATTGAATGTTAACGAGGAAATTTGGATCCCATAAGATTTCCTCTCGTCGTTTCAACATCTAAGTCTACATCAGTTTATTTATTATTTTTTAAAAAAAAAATTCACTGCGCAATCCTACTGAGCTACAGTAGTCTGAGAGGTCTTCCAGCAAGGCCCTTTCAAGGTCTTGCAGGAAACTGTTATTCCGCATTACGGTAGCACAAAAATCTCTAACAATGAAGTTTAGATACTGTTATTCTACAGCACAGTAACAAAAAAATCTCTAACAACGAAGTTAGCAAATGCGTCGTTATCTTTCAATTTCTAGGTAATATACCGTAGATTGGAAGGATCCCATTAGGAGACCTCTCACATCACTGCGCATATAGGACGACCAATGTTTTAAAAAGCAGATCAAATAATAAATCAGCTTAATATTTAAATTATGGGTTAACCGATTCGGCCGAATAAATGGATTTAATTAAACCAAATAATATTATAATTAATTTTTAATTAATAATATAAAAATAATAAAATATAAATATCAAATTAAAAAAAAAGATTTTTAAAACTTATATATCTGTTAAAAAAATTTATATAATATTAAAATTATAAAAAAATATTTTTAAAACTATAGATGGGTTATTTTTAAGTGCAAAAATGATGGGCACTGGCACTGGCATGGCACGGCCCAAGCCCACCGGACCGCATAAATAAACTGATCTTATATGGCACAGTCCGTTTAATAACAGACCGTGCTAGACATGGCCTATTAAAAAAATTTGAAACCCGGCACAGCCCATGGCCCATTTTGAGTTGGGTCGTGCCAGGCACAACCCATGACGTGCCAGATGTGCCAGGCACATAGGCCCTGGGTCGTTTGCTCCCTCTCACCCCAAGTCATCCTCATTTCTTCCATCTTCTTCGACGATGGTAGCGCCTTCGTCAAGTACATCTTCCTTCTGGGGCGTCTTCCTGAATGGATGCGTTTAGCTCTCCAAAGCGATATATCATCCTCCATCCTCCAGATCTCCCCTCTTTTCAAGAGTTGGATCAGAGAGAACATGATCCTAGGCCCCTGTAGGCCTGCACAACCCAGACCCTCATGGGCCATGCTGGGCTGGCACAACATGGCTTGCCATGCTAGCACAGGCCTTAATAGGCTGTGCTGGGCTTGATCTGTGGGCCAGAATTTTTAAGCCCAACACAGTCCCTTTTAATGGGCTATGCCTGGCATAGCCCGGTACTATAATTGAGTCAGGTCCGGCATTATTCGGTTCATATCGGGCTGGACCAGGCCATGGATGGTCTAGCCTAGTACTCATCTCTATGCAAAACAAAGTGAAAAATTAAAAACCTAAAAAAATTTAATTCTATTTTATTTATTAAAACTAAAAATTTAAAAACTAAAATTCAATCAGTTCTTCATAATCTAGCTAATTCAATGAATTTTTTAATTTTATTAGATAATACAAAAGCTAACTTTAATAATAAAATCAGATCAAATTAGTGATCAATTTTTGATTAAATCGGTTCGATTAAATGGTTTGATTTTCATCAAAATCATGTAATATATATATATATATATATATGAAGAACGTTTCGAGTCTCAATATACCGAATTAATTCCTTTATCAGCCATAGATATTGTATTCAAGTAGTATGAAACTCCATACTGGGTCAGACGAGCGATCGATGCCAAATGTGGGGCCTTGTACGAGTCTCCACCAGCGCAAACCAGAGGTGACGTGACCAGGAGCATGCCTCTCGTTCAATCATGCAAATTAACAATCCAAAAAGGAGCTATCAATATTGTACGTTCACCATTTAAATAAAAATAGATAAAATTATATTGCCATGAGAAGCAGCCGGGGAATTAAATACTAAGTTTCCAATCAAAATATGGCAGAAAAAACTCCACTGCCACTGGCCGGAGGGAGTTAAATATTAAAAGTCATGAAATCTGTCAATCCATTCAGGCGCGGATCATAGAGTTGAGATTTTGATGCAACCTTTATATTATCTAAAAAGATTTATTATTGATAGAATCAAATTTAACCGGTACTAAACTAGCATTTAGCCATCATAATCCTCAGATTATGCCATCGCTATTTATGGTGGCCGAATGATGCCAGAAGGGCCCGATCGATTAGCAGCGCTCCTGACTATTTTAGACAGCTCGAATATCTATCTTAATTTTCAGCTCACATCGTTTCACCGTCCTTTTTACTCTAAAAAATTCTTTAACCGATCGAATATTTGGCACATTGATGTTATCCATTTTATTTAGTTAGATTAATACTACAAAATATTATTTAACATTTAAAAAGTAAATAATTAATTAAGCAATACTCTCTTTTTTTTCATGTAATAAAGACGGCAACCGTTCCAAATTTATAAAGTACAAACGTGAACTCTTGCCGGTGAAGCGGCGATTGAAGAATGGTGTCTCTAGATTCGCTGATAACTTTTATGTGATTATTTATTATGGACTATTTCCATCCTCAATTTTAATATTGATTAAAATAATATTATATCATCCTCACACCATCACGTGGTAATAATATAGAGATTTATAACATATGCGACATTTGTGTATTAGATATGGCCTGATTTGGAGCATTATCAAGTTTGCATTTAATTTTTAGCATTCTCGTCACCATCACGTTGCGTCCCATGGAATGAGATGCCTCCCCTTCCCATGTACCACGGGTGAGAAAGCCGTGTCACAAGGAAAAAAGGACAAGAGAGGTGCGGTTCATGCATGGGGATCAAGTCGCTTGAGATTCGCATTCAGCATTGCGTGCTGAATTTACTGTCCTTTGTATTATATTCATCCATGCATGCATGCTTATTCCATTAGTGCAAGTATCCATACATCCATCATACGTACTTATACACATTAATATTATTGTTGACGGGTAAAATCGTCATTGCGTTAATATCCGTGCGAGGCGGTTAAGGCTAACCTCCTCTCTTCGATTCCTTCGGGCTTTCATAGCTCGGTCCCCTCCGGGCTTCCATAGCTCGGTCCCTGCCGGGCTTTCATAGCTCGGTCCCTCCGGGCTTCCATAGCTCGGCCCCTTCCGGGCTTCCATAGCTCGGCCCCTGCCGGGCTTCCATAGCTCGGTCCCCTCCGGGCTTCCATAGCTCGGCCCCTCCGGGCTTCCACAGCTCGGCTCCCTCCAGGCTTCCATAGCTCGGCCCTTCCGGGCTTCCATAGCTCGGCCCCTTCCGGGCTTCCACAGCTCGGCTCCCTCCGGGCTTCCATAGCTCGGCCCCTTCCGGGCTTCCACAGCTCGGCTCCCTCCGGGCTTCCGGGGGCTTCCATAGCTCGGCCCCTTCCGGGCTTCCACAGCTCGGCGGGCTTCCACAGCTCGGCGGGCTTCCATAGCTCGGCCCCTTCCGGGCTTCCACAGCTCGGCTCCCTCCGGGCTTCCATAGCTCGGCCCCTTCCGGGCTTCCATAGCTCGGCCCCTCCCGGGCCCCTGTAACTCGGTCTCCTCTATGGCTTGGTTTCATCAAGCGATCCAGCCTAACACCCACCTCCGCGGAACCTGGCGCGGGAGAGCCCAGGCCTACCCGAACGGCATCCTGGCAAGAATCATGTCGGGACGTGGCCTAGAGCCTATTGTAACCGCCCCAGGTCTACTCACCCAGATCCCAAGACATCGAGGAGCTCTCCCAGCCGTCGATCCCTTAACAAACAGTACGGATTCTAACGGCCCCACAACGGCCTGATTCTGTCTACCCCCGTATCGTAACAACCTCAGAACCTTCCAGAAGACGCTCAAGTCCCCAGGTGACAGTCTATAAATATCAGATTTCAGATTCCTCAGGTACGCGACTCTTGACGCACAAAAACTCTGGGTCCTCCTCTCTCCCGGCAGCTCGTCGGTGCTCTGCCCCTCCTAGAGCTTCCGATTGGCCGCCCCCTGGAGAGGTCTCCCGGAGAGATCCACCTCCCCATTGTCTGGTTGATCGCCGATTCCTTCCTCACTGACTTGAGCGTCGGAGGGCCTTCCGCGGAGGACCACCCCCGCGTCCCTCCGCGTGTGGGCTTCCTTTTTTGCAGGTCCGCCGCACCCCTCTCCCTGGAGATCGACCGCGCCCGAGTCGGAGGACGGATCCCGGCGGCAACAGATTGGCGCTAGAGGAAGGGCCTCAAGTCCCATTAAAACTTGAAAAAGGAGACAAGGATCTTGATCCGGAGAAGAACCTCTCTGATGGCCAACCGGAAGAGAGCAACCTCTGATGCCCAAGATCAGGTCGCCTCCCAGAGGCCTGATCCGACTGGCGCCACAGCGCCACAACCCCCACCTGTCGAGACTCCGTCGCCGCCTGCCATTCCGGTGACCCAGGACCAGTTTGCTACGCTGGTCCAGCAAGTCCAGGCTCTTACCCACCTGGTCCAGGAGCGTCTTGCACCTCCTCCTGCTTCGCATCCCAGAAAGAGACGGCGACTTCCTTCTTCGCCGGCAACCTCCTCCTCTGATCCGTGAATCAGCGGATCCCCCACATCGCCCAGGGGGGACAAACCGGTCCCTCGAACCGGTTATGATAGAGATCCTCCCAGATCTCGGCGAGCCCGCTCCCTCTCCCCGGCGACGTCTCACCATGATTCGACGCCATCCTTGCGGTTCTCGCGCCCAGCTGCTCCTCTCGCCGGCGAGGAGGAGATCCGCCGTCAGATCCAGGAAATGCGTCAGGAGCTGGACGCCGCCAAGCAGATCCATCTGCCCCAGCCCAAGGCAGAGCAGGGCATCCCTTTCTCTAAGGGGATCATGGAGGAAGTGATTCCCTCCCATGTCAAGCTGCCAGCCGTCGAGCCCTATCACGGCTCCACTGATCCGGACGACCATCTCAGCAGCTTCCGGTCAATAATGATGTTCCACGGAGCATCTGATGCGATCCTCTGCCGGCCTTCCCATCCACCCTCAGAGGATCCGCCCGAACCTGGTTCAACGCCTTGAAACCAGGTTCCATTGATTCATTTGACGAGCTGAGCCACCTTTTTATTGGCCAGTTCGTCAGCAGCCGCCGCCACCGACGGAGATCCGACTCCCTCTCCGAAGTCAAGCAAAGAGAGGGGGAGTCCTTGAGAAATTATCTTGGCCGTTTCAACAAGGCCATGTTAGAGGTGGACCACCTTAATCATGAGGTGGCTATGTCCGCCCTGGCGGGGGGTTTCAAAGGAGAGCGACTTCTATTGGCATGGAAGTCAGCTACCCCCCATGTCTGTCTGATATGATGGCCCTTGCGGACAAGTACGCTAGGGTCGAGGAGTCGCGGAGAGTGGCCCGCGCTGAGCAAGCAAGAAGAAGGAGCCCAAAGTCCCGACAGACACCGCCCTCCGTCGGCCAAGTCCGCCTCGCCGCCAAAGAGTCCCTCCGCTGCCGCCAAGGAATCGCTCCCGGAGTCCCCCCAGGCGATTCGATCGCTACACTCCGTTGACTGTGCCCCGGGCGCAAATCCTCATGGAGATAGAGCGCCAGCTTCCCCGACCAGTGCCTCTCCGAGGGAACCCAACCCGGAGAGATCCCGCCAAGTACTGCCGCTACCATAGGGAGCATGGTCATGACACTGAAGAATGCTGGCAGCTGAAGAACGAGATCGAGAGACTGATTCGGCGGGGACGGTTGGACCAGTTCAGAAGGGCACCCGAGCCGCAGCAACAAGGAGGTGATCGCCAGCCCGAGCTCCCACAACTCCCTCCTCCACCAAATCCGCCCGTGGTTGGCCGTATCAACATGATTGAAGAGGCCGGCGGATCGAGCTCCAGGGGCGACGGTGATGCACCGGTGCCAAAGAAGGCACGCACGGGCGAACTTTCCTTTTCTGATGATGATCTTCTTGGGATACAGCTTCCCCATGATGACGCACTTGTTGTATCCCTTAACTTGAACAATTATGATGTAAGCCGAATCCTGGTCGATAGTGGAAGCTCGGTAAACGTTTTGTACCTCGGTGTGTTTGCCAGGATGAAATTGCTCATGGAAAACCTTCGAGCCGTGGATTCCACCCTGATGGGATTCACCGGCGACGTCATCATCCCGGAAGGAATCGTCACCCTGACGGTCCGCGCAGGAACCTGGCCCCTCGTAACCGTTGTACAGACCGACTTCCTAGTGACCGACCTCAGGTCCCCATACAACGCCATATTCGGCAGGCCCGGCTTGATGTCCCTTAAGGCGGTTGTCTCTATCCCACATCTGTCTATGAAGTTCCCCACCGAGCAGGAGTTGGAGTGGTTCGGGGAAGTCAGGCCATGGCTCGGCAATGTTTCGTCACGAGCCTTCAGTCCAGAATTCCCGAGGTTGACGGGCTAGACGCTCGCGAGATTTCGCCGAACAACGGGGAGAACCGGCGGAAGAGCTGGAAGAAGTACCGCTAGGACGAAGCTCGGCCCGACCGAACCATAAGGATCGGGTCGCTGCTCAAAGGAGAGCCTCGTCGCGAGCTGATCAGATTCCTCCAAAGCAATGCGGACATCTTCGCCTGGACCGCCTCCGACATGCCAGGGATTAACCCCGAGGTCCTCGTCCATCGTCTCAATGTGGACGAGATGCACAGGCCTGTTAAGCAGAAGAAGAGAAGCTTCGCCCCAGAACGGCAAAAAGCCATTGAAGAGGAGGTCGACAAACTCATCAAAGCCAATTTTGTCCGAGAGGTGAATTACCCAAGTTGGCTGTCAATGTCGTCATGGTGAAAAAGTCGAATGGCAAATGGAGGATCTGCATCGACTTCACCGACCTCAACAAGGCATGCCCGAAGGATAGCTTCCCCCTCCCTCGGATCGACCAGCTCGTGGACGCCACCTCAGGCCACCAAATGCTGTCATTCATGGATGCCTATTCGGGCTACAATCAGATCCGGATGGCCCCCGAAGATGAAGAAAAGACCGCCTTCATAACCGACCGAGGTACCTACTGTTACCGAGTTATGCCTTTCGGTCTTAAAAATGCAGGAGCGACCTACCAGCGGCTGGTCAACAAGGTGTTCAAGGAGCAAATCGGCCGGAACATGGAGGTGTACGTGGATGATATGCTGGTCAAAAGCAAGGAAGCGCTGCGGCATGTTGAGGACCTCGCGGAGAGCTTTGCCACGCTGCGCAAATATGGATGAAGCTCAACCCACCAAGTGCGCCTTCGGCGTCAATTCGGGGAAGTTCCTCGGCTTCATGGTCTCCCAGCGAGGTATCGAAGCTAACCCCCAGAAGATTCAAGCTCTCCAACAAATGGCGCCCCCAGCATTAAAGAGGTCCAGCGCCTAACCGGGAGGATAGCGGCCCTTAACCGCTTCGTGGCTCGGTCAGCCGAGAGATGCCTCCCCTTCTTCAAAACTCTCCGATCGGCCAAAAATTTCCAGTGGACTCCTGAGTGCCAGAAATCATTTCAAGATCTCAAGAAGTACCTCGGCTCGCCTCCACTTCTCAGTAGTCCGCCCCAGGGGAGACTCTGTTTCTGTACCTGGCCGTTTCGGAGGGCGCAGTTTGTTCGGTGCTGGTCAAAGAAGAAGGCAAAGTCCAGAAGCCGATCTACTATGTGAGTAGGCTGCTCCGCGATGCGGAGACGAGGTACACCAGGATTGAAAAGATAGTGCTGGCCTTATCACCTCAGTCCGGAAGCTACGACCTATTTCCAAGCACATTCAGTGACGGTCCTGACCGATCAACCCATCAAGGCGGTGGTCCACCGTCCAGAAACATCGGGGAGGATGACCAAATGGGCCGTCGAACTAAGCGAGCACGACATACATTTTCAACCTCGCCCGGCCATCAAAGCCCAAGTGCTGGCCGACTTCCTCCTCGAGTGTACCATCCCAGAGGACGGCTCTACCCCAGACTCCCGAAGACCAAAGCCTGAAGCTCGGTGGCTCCTTCACGTCGATGGGTCGTCCAACGCCCATCACTCCGGTGCGGGTCTGGTTCTCACCAGCCCGAGGGGATGATTTCGAATATGGCGTCCGATTCTCCTTCCCGGCTTCCAACAACGAAGCCGAGTACGAGGCCCTGTTAGCCGGTCTCCGGATCGCCCGCAACCTGAAGGTGGAAAAGCTTAGCGCCTTCACCGACTCTCAGCTGGTGGCCGGCCATGTGCGGGGAGAGTTTGAAGCCCGAGAACCCAATATGATTCGATATCTCCAAGAGGTGCGTACTTCTTCCTTTTCTGAGTTTGAAATTATTCAAATTCCTAGATCGGAAAACGCCCGTGCCGACCTACTCTCCCGATTGGCAACCACGGAGACAATGGATGCTGAACAAAAATTCCATCTGGAGACTCTGGAAAAGCCGAGTATCATGGAAGCCGACCGGGTGATGCAAATCGAGACCGAACCATCCTGGTTCGACCCTATCCTCAGCTATCTCAAAGAAGGGTCGCTCCGTCCGACCGAAGAGAGGCCAGGAAATTGAAGCTGCAGGCGACCCACTATGTATTGATTGACAACCAGCTTTACAAGCGGTCTTTTCTATGCCGCTGCTCAGATGCCTCCGCCCATCCGAGGCGGACTATGCTCTACGGAGGTACATGAAGGGATTTGCGGCAACCATCTGGGAGGCCGGTCCCTATGTCACAAGGTGCTACGGCAAGGCTATTATTGGCCGACCATGCAGAAAGATGCGGACGATCTAGTCCGAGCCTGTGACGCCTGCCAGAGACATTCAAGCATCCAGAGGCTCCCTTCCGCCGAGCTAGTTTCTATATCCTCCGCCTGGCCCTTTGCCAAGTGGGGGATGGACATCCTCGGCCCATTCCCGCTTGGCGACGGGACAGCGAAAATTCTTATTTGTCGCCATTGACTACTTCACCAAATGGGTTGAAGCGGAAGCAGTTGCCCAAATCACCGAAGCCGGGCCAGAGACTTTGTGTGGAGGTCCATCATCTGCCGGTTCGGCCTCCCCCACACCATAATCACCGATAACGGCAAGCAGTTCGACAATTCCAAATTCCGCCAATTCTGCGAGGAGCACGGAATCCGTCACCACCTTACTTCGGTCGGGCACCCACAAGCCAACGGAGCGGCCGAGGTAACCAACAGGACTCTCCTCCAAGGAATCAAAGCTCGCCTCTCTAGAGCCCAAGGCAGGTGGGCGATGAGCTGCACCATGTCTTGTGGGCCTATCGCACCACCCGAGAATCCCGACGGGCGAGACTCCATTCCGAATGGCTTTTGGCACGGAGGCCGTCATCCCTGTGGAAATAGGCCTCCCATCTTTGCGGGTGGAGAGTTATTCGGAGGAAGCCAGCAACGAGCAACTCCGCACCAACCTCGACTTGGTAGAGGAAGTCAGAGAGAAGGCCCGAATCAGGACGGCTGCTTATCAACAGAGGGTGGCTCGGTACCATGCCTCCAGGGTCAAGGGGAAAGCCTTCCTACCCGGCGACCTTGTCCTCCGGAAAGCTTCTGTATCCAAACCGCTGGAGCAAGGAAAGCTGGCGCCGAACTGGGAAGGCCCGTACCAAATCACGGAGATCATTGGGCCAGGAACCTACAAGCTGCAGGATCTCGATGGGAAATCCATCCCCCGAACGTGGAACTCGGACAACCTCCGCAAATACTATCAATAGGGTATGTCCTTTCCCCACCTCAGTTATTCCTATTTTCCCAAAACCTGTTGTGAATCATTATGCACCATATTGCCATAAACAAAAAGGAAATAGATGCTGCTTACCAATCCTCGGCACAACCGAGCTGTCTGTGAACAGGAATCTCCGAACCTTGGCAGGGCCAAGTAAAACAAATCTCCGAACCTTGGCAGGGCCAAGTAAAACAAATCTCCGAACCTTGGCAGGGCCAAGTAAAATATTTCTCCGAACCTCGGCAGGGCCGAGCAACAAATCTCCGAACCTTGGCAGGGCCAAGTAAAACAAATCTCCGAACCTCGGCAGGGCCGAGCAACAAATCTCCGAACCTTGGCAGGGCCAAGTAAAATATTTCTCCGAACCTCGGCAGGGCCGAGCAACAAATCTCCGAACCTTGGCAGGGCCAAGTAAAATATTTCTCCGAACCTCGGCAGGGCCGAGCAACAAATCTCCGAACCTTGGCAGGGCCAAGTAAAATATTTCTCCGAACCTCGGCAGGGCCGAGCAACAAATCTCCGAACCTTGGCAGGGCCAAGTAAAATATTTCTCCGAACCTCGGCAGGGCCGAGCAACAAATCTCCGAACCTTGGCAGGGCCAAGTAAAACTCCGAACCTCGGCAGGGCCGAGCTTTCTCCGAACCTTGGCAGGGCCAAGGGAACAGCTTTCTCCGAACCTTGGCAGGGCCAAGTCCTCCGAAAGGGCCGAGCGACCTTGTGAAACAACTCGTAAACCATTTCCCCGAACTTCGGCCAAGCCGACTCACGATACTCCGAGCTCCGATATCAGACTCCTAACCTAAGCAAGGAGCGCCGAACGATCTCTGCACCGCCGCAAACCTTTCGGGCCATCCCTCGTCTAAGGACGAGCGGACACTTTTGGCCCCACAAACAACAAAATAGCAAGCTCGGCACAGAAAAGACAGATTGAGAAACATAACTCTCTTTATTGCCAATCATGATCAATTACAAATGCCTCATAGGCGTTACAAAACATTGAAATGCATAAAATAAAGGCAAATACAAGACTCGGGCAACTGCTCCAAGCAGGCCTAGACAACTACGATGTTCCAACATCCGGATCGAGAAATCATGCAAACCAGAAACCAAACAGGATGAATTAAAAGATCCAAAAGAGGCATGGCCCGCGGATGCTGATTCTGAGGATCCCAAACCCACCACTCCCCTAGAAGGGAGTGCTGCGCGGGCCCCTCCAGTCGAGGGAACCGGGGACCATCCGAACCCGGTTGCTCCCATCTTCTCCCTCCCGTGGCAAGGATTCCCCTCAGAGAAGGGCGGGAACCTAAGCCAGCGAAAGAGGGAGAGCCTGCGCGTGCTACGGAGGTGTCCATGCACTTCCTACCCGCAACCCCCGCAGCAGGAGCCGCAGACACAACGGAAGCGCATATGTGCGCTCTCCGTATGATCTCTGCCCCCTCCATGTGCGCTCTCCATATGATCTCCGAGACTCGTCCCCTAAGGATGAGCCATCCTTCAGCTGCTCCCCGGTCGCCCCAGCTATCCGGCGGCAAGGAGCCCATGAAAGGGGTCGATCCTTCCACTCGTAGCAACAGAGAAATGAGATATAAAAATTCCAACGAGAAAGAAACTTTGGGGATAGCCAGATGAGACCCCCTCTTTCCCCTTTTTATAGGCGGAAAGGACCGGGAAAAGCCACCCAGAGCTGAGTCCCGAGATTCAAACACCTGTCCCACGCCTCCACGTGGTCCCCAAATTGGCGCACCCACTGCGCGCCGAACCCACCGCCTGAACCAGGACGCGTACGAAGATCCTTTCCTGATCCCGGATCGCAGTCATTAAATGCAGAAAATCGTCCGCTGACGCTTCGAAAATCGGCGGGCTCAGAAAATCGTCCTTTGAAAAGTACTGTCCAATAGTGGACGGTTGCGTGCGCATCGCAACGAGGTACCTGCATGGGAAAGGAGCACCTTCCGGAAAGCTCTGATACAGCTTTATACCCCCACTCTGCCGTATCCCACTTATAGTAAAGAAAAACCGAATTGCCTGCGGGATGGCAGAACGCTGGCAGGATGGCAGGGAGCGCGAAAACCTATTTCATCCGTCGGCCCCAGCCGACCTATTTTGTCCGTCGGCCCCAGCCGACCTATTTTGTCCGTCGGCCCCAGCCGAGTCGGCCCCCCGACCTATTTCGTCTGTCGGCCCCAGCCGACCTATTTCGGCCGACCCATAACCGACCTTTCGTCGGTCCAACCGAGGGGCCGATGAATTAAGATGGCCCAAGGATATTCGAGGCAACTCAACAGCAAAGTCACGCAAGAAAAACACTTAATAAAAACAGGAAATCCCTTTACTAGAAATGTCAAATGTTTAAAAGGGGAAGATACAGAGCGGCCCCTAAGAGCCAGGAGCCCCACCGGCTTTGGGGAGTACCCTCAGCACATCTGCAGGTGCACGGCTAGGCTCGCCCTTCTCTGATGTTTTCACCCCCTCTGTAACGGTTTGCGACTGTCCCTCGGAGGCTACGGCTTCGCTGGGACCAGGGGCGCCGCCAAGCTCGGCGTCAGAAACGTCGACATATTCGTCTTCATCTTCTTCTTCGGACTCGCCGTCTTCGGATCTTCGGCTCAGAAAAGAAAGGTCCCACTCCGGGTGCCCGCTAAGTATCCTCTGCTTGCACTCTTCCATCCCGTGACGGAATGCGTCTACGCTCATAGCGTCTTGCCTCCCCTGAAGAATGGCGAGCTGCGTGTTGGCCTCGCGGCCCGTTTCTCGGCCTCAGCACCTGGGCCTTCAGGATGGCGTTTTGCCCCTCGAGCTCGCTAGACCGTATCTCGAGCTCCGAGCTCCTGCTGCGAGCGGACGCGAACGCACTTTGGAGAGCCTGAATCTCCGACCCCATCCTCGCCATCTGGAAAAGTCAAGGATCAATCGGCAGGGAACCAATAGAAAAATAGGGGAAATAAGAGCATACCTCCCCCTCTCGCCTGGCCAACCTTCCGGCCAGCTCCTCGCCTGTCAGCGCCGACCAGCTCGACCCTCTCTTGCAGGGCTGATCTTCGTCCGGCCTTCAATCTCCCCGAGCTTGCGATAACTCGCCTCACTCGAGCATTTCCTTGTTGCCACTTCGTTCTCCTTCAATTCGGCGATTTCATCACGCCTTTCAGTTCTCCTCCACCTCGCCCAACATTCTCGCCAGGCGTTTTCTTTCGTCGTCGGCCTCTCTCCTCAACCGGCTCAGACTCTCGCCGTGGTCCCGCCGCATCGCCACCACCTCCGCGGAGTGTTTTGATTTGATCCTGGCCAGCTCCCGGCATGCGTCATCGCTCTTCGCCAGGAGTCCCTGTAACTCCTCCACCCTGCTTCAGCTTGGACACCTCGTCCACGGCAGCCTGGTGTGCCGCCCTGCCGCCTTCGAGCTCCTATCCATCGTGTCCATGAGCTCTTCGAACTGCTCAGACACCTTCAGCCGCGACTGGAGCTCGACATTCTCCCTCCGGGCCTGGACGCTGGCCCCTGTCGCCAGACTCAAGCGCCAGCAAATTGCCCGAGAAAGCAAAACCCCCTACAAAGGCAAAAATTGAGTAAGCGCCCACAACGGAGTCCATCGGGTAACATCTGACATGAAAACTCACCTTCGAAGCATAGTCCCGGGTCATCTTCATCAAAGTCGTATTATCTATGGCGGGGAGGAGATGAATACCCTCAGCTACACCTTGCTGCCCGAATGCAGCATCTATCAACCCCGGTCAGCGAACTCGTCCGTCGATGGATCCGCACCCGGATGCAGGACCGACCTTATCATGGCGGAAAACGCCTCGTCAATGCTAGCCTCCGAACTGGGTTGACCGACCCCGCCTGAGGGACCGGCCTGGACGACCCCCAGCTGAGTGGCCTTCAGCCTCCCAGCCTCCTCCGTCAGGGCCCTGGCTTGAGCCTCTCAGATAGCTCGGCCAGCCCAAGCGCCAGCCTCCCCAAAATCTTCTCGAGGGGGCCCCGATCGGGGATCCACCGTAGTCCACCACCTGCGGCCCCTCCGCGGGCTCCCCGAGGTCTCAGTCTGAACCGCCTCGGGCTCCCCAGCGGATAGGCCAAGCAGGGGCTCCCCCGAACTTCCTCCGCTGCGGCTGTCTCCTCCCCTCTCCCGCTGGAGCCAGTGGCGAATCCCGCGGGGACAACCCCTCTGCTACGGCCGCCTCCACTGGACCGTCGAGTTTCCTCTTTCAAGGGGGACGCGGTCGGATGAGCCAGCGGAGCCTCATCCGAACTGTCTGAAATCTCCAACACGAGAGGTTCGGGCGCCACCGCCCTCCCCGGATCCTCCTTCGCCCCCGGCGCCTCTGTAGCGACTGCTCCAGCGTCCGGCGGGCTCTTTGCGGATGTGTGAGCCCTTTTTTTGGGTCGGCCGCTGTCCGCTCCGCTACCTTCCCCAGGGCGCTTCCCTCTCTTCCTCTTGGAGAGGCTCGACAACGCCAACCTCGTGGCTGCCAAACCGGAGCACACATGCTCAAATCAAGCGCAGTAATCGAAAAAATACACGCGCGAAAAGAGACTCACCTTGAGGGTCCAAAGGGCTGAGCCCGGCTGCAAGAGGGCCCCCTCCGATAACAGGTCGTTGCCGAAAACCTGTCCATTACGAAGGACATCCAGGTCCCTCTCCTCCTGCGCCGATAGGGCCGGATGCGTCTCCGCATCCCTCGCAACTTCCCCCCATCGCCGAGGGAAATCGGAACCGATGTTCCCCTCCGCAATCACAAATCGACTCTTCCACCCCTTGATGGAAGAGGGCTTATCCGCAATGACATTAAAAGACCTCCGGGGCCCGATGGAGGTCCACTCCGATTTCCTCCCGGGAGTTAGGTGATAACAGGTGCGAAAAGGGGGAGAGTCGCAACGATTTGGATCTGGTGGCACATCGAGATAAATCCGACGATGTTCCGCCAACTGTTTGGGAGCCACCATCGATGGACAGATGTTGTAGTGGGTCATGATCTCCTTCACCAAGGGATGGAGAGGGAAACGAAGACCCGCCTTAAAACTGTCCTCATAGACGAATACTCCGGACTCCAAGTCCCGGGTAACCCTATCTTCAAGTCCGGCACCCGCAAAACCACATCCATGGGCAGACCATACCTGGTGAATCCTCCCCAAATCCTCAGCGACGATTTCTGAGGCTACGTCTCCGGGCTCATCGCCATTGAAAGAAGTCCACGAAAACAATGAACGTCGGAGAGGATGAAGGCCAACCCTCTTTGAAAGCAAAACGAAAAGACGCCAAGCGCGCATGCACAATATGTATATATATTGGGCCGTCACTTCGCTTCTCCGCCAAGGAACCGCCCTGGGGAGCGGGGCGTCCCATTCAGGCGTCCGGAATCGCCTCGACAACCACCCGATCGATCGGAATTCGAGGCGTGGCGCAATCTCAACCGTCGCTAGTGGAGGAGCCTTACCTCCGAAGGTACGATGGCCCTATCGCATTAATTAGGGCATCATTGCACGGGTTGTTTAAGCCAAAACGTCCCATCCGGGCGCGCCACTTGAGCTTATACTCCCTACGCCCGAACCTACGCTTCGAACTAGGGAGTGGAGGGCATGTGTTGGGGGGTAAAATCGTCATTGCATTGATATCCGTGCAGGCGGCTAAGGCTGACCTCCTCCTTCGGGCTTCCCTCCCCCTCCGGGCTTCCTAGCTCGGCCCCTCCGGGCTTCCGCTCGGCCCTTCCGGGCTTCCATAGCTCGGCCCCTTCCGGGCTTCCGCTCGGCCTCCGGGCTTCCATAGCTCGGCCCCTTCCGGGCTTCCGCTCGGCTCCCTCCGGGCTTCCATAGCTCGGCCCCTCCGGGCTTCCGCTCGGCCCCTTCCGGGCTTCCGCTCGGCTCCCTCCGGGCTTCCGCTCGGCTCCCTCCGGGCTTCCATAGCTCGGCCCCCTCCGGGCTTCCTAGCTCGGCCCCTTCGGGCTTCCGCTCGGCTCCCTCCGGGCTTCCGCTCGGCTCCCTCCGGGCTTCCATAGCTCGGCCCCCTCCGGGCTTCCGCTCGGCCCCTTCCGGGCTTCCGCTCGGCTCCCTCCGGGCTTCCATAGCTCGGCTCCGGGCTTCCGCTCGGCCTTCCGGGCTTCCGCTCGGCTCCCTCCGGGCTTCCGCTCGGCTCCCTCCGGGCTTCCATAGCTCGGCCCCTTCCGGGCTTCCGCTCGGCTCCTCCGGGCTTCCATAGCTCGGCCCCTTCCGGGCTTCCATAGCTCGACTCGAATCCGATCGCCCACCCACCTCCGCGGAACCTGGCGCGGGAGAGCTCAAGCCTACCCGAACAGCACCTGGCAGGAATCATGTCGAACGTGGCCTAGAGCCTATTGTAACCGCCCCAGGTCTACTCACCCAGATCCCAAGACATCGAGGAGCTCTCCCAGCCGTCGATCCCTTAACAAACAGGCGGATTCTAACGGCCCCACAACGGCCTGATTCTGTCTACCCCCGTATCGTAACAACCTCAGAACCTTCCAGAAGACGCTCAAGTCCGGTGACAGTCTATAAGTATCAGATTTCAGATTCCTCAGGTACGCGACTCTTGACGCACACAAAACTCTGGGCTTCCTCTCTCCGGCAGCTCGTCGGTGCTCTGCCCTCCTAGAGCCTCCGATTGGCCGCCCCCTGGAGAGGTCTCCCGGAGAGATCCACCTCCTCATTGTCTGGTTGATCGCCGATTCCTTCCTCACTGACTTGAGCGTCGGAGGGCCTTCCGCGGAGGACCACCCCCAGCGTCCCTCCGCGTGTGGGCTTCCTTTTTTGCAGGTCCGCCGCATCCCTCTCCCTGGAGATCGACTGCGCCCGAGTTGGAGGACGGATCCCGGCGGCAACAATTATCAAAGACGGCTTGTCAAGAGAGAACAATAACCTGACGTACGTACATAAAATATAACTAAAATTTCTTGACCATTTTTCTTAGAGCAATTAAGGAATTTTTAATTTGGTACTTGAGCGACATCGCGAGATTTTACAGCATCTGTGGGAGCATGCAATTTGCCATTATTTAATAAGATGGTCAGTAAAATAATAGATAATAAATCGGATGACATTTCACGTTCGCAATATTCTATTTATTTTATGATCCAAAGGGGTGCTGCTATAGGATTGGCAAGCTGCCCCCCTCTGAAGATCTATTTATAGTGGTAGCAAGAAGCAAATTAGATATCAGCAAATCCATAGAGACTGGACACAGATTGCGAGTGTCATGGATTCCTTAGAGAGAGATGCTCAAGCTTTGGAGCTCTTGAAAGCTCAAGCTCAGGTATGGAACCACATATTTAGCTACATGAACTCCATGTCCCTCAAGTGCGCCGTGGAGTTAGGCATAGCGAAAATCATCCACAGCCATGGCAAGCCAATCTCCCTCCCTGAACTGGCCACCAAACTATCCATTCCCCCCACCAGAAACGATGACTTGCGCCGCATCATGCGCCTCCTGGTGTTCTCGGGATTCTTCGCTCAGAAGAGCAGTGACGAGGAGGCGGAGCTGTACTTCCCCACCGCCATGTCTACTCTCCTCGTCAAGGAGAAGGATGCGAGCGTCTCGTCGTTCCTTCTTCTGTTGCTGGACAAAATTTTAGTCAACCCATGGTACCATCTCAGTGACTGGTTCAAGCAAGATGAGGTACTGCATACTCCCTACGAGGTAGCACGAGGAAAGAGCATTTCGGAGGCCACCATCCAAAGCCCGCGCTTCAACAGCTTGGCGAACGAGGCGAAGGAAAGCGACGCTCGTTCGTGGCCAAACTCGTCGTCGGGGAGTGCGGCGAGGTCTTCCGGGGTCTGAGGTCGCTGGTGGATGTCGGTGGGGGCACGGGCACGATGGCCCGGGCCATCGCCGAGGCCTATCCGCAAGTGAAGTGCACCGTGCTCGACCTGCCTCGCGTGGTGGCGGGAGTGCAAGCGAGTGAGGCGGTCAAGGTCGTGGGCGGAGACATGTTTCAGTTCGTCCCTCCTGCTGATGCTGCGCTGCTCAAGGTACGCACGCTCCTGGCCTATGGTTGAGGTCACGTTTCATTTTTTTTTTTTTTTAAAACAAAAACAAGTAACGAGCCAATATTTTTATTAACAATCTGAATTTTGATAGCAAACATGAATCCACCTAGCTTATCACGTTCGGATTTGATCCTGCATGGATTCAGGCAAAATTCGATACAATTTACAGTCTTAATTTTGAGGCATTGGTTTGTATTTAATTAAGAAATTGGAACCTTGATTAAATTTAGTAGATGATTAAAATATTCTTAATCAATCTGCTAATAGTGATTAAAAGAAGTTAGAGAAATCAATTGCAACTAAATGATGACTTCTGTATCATGATCAACACTGTGAGTGCTCTTGATTCGCACAATAATGTGTAAGAGGAAATATTCCCTTCTTTCATCAGTTTCTCTTGAGCTAATAAATTCTGACACACATAAATATTTGTTATTCCTCTTACCATAAACCAAATATTTTCCTCATTAAATTACCAAAACATCCTTCTTTTAGTTAATTGCCACAACTTTACTTTTTTTAATTTCTCAAAAAATTGGTGTCATAATCATCTCCTACTTGTTTTTTTTATTTATATATTTTTAACTTTGAAATTTAAAGTACTTATTGATATCTAGAAAAAAAAAAAAAAACAAGGAGTCCCATGTGTTTGATAATTTTCATTCCCTCATAGTTTTATCTCTCTTGATCATCATTTGTAGTGGGTTCTGCATAATTGGAGTGATGAGGACTGCGTAAAGATACTAAAACGATGCAAGAAAGCAGTTCCTTCCAAAAAACAGGGAGGAAAGGTGATTATTATTGAAATGGTAGTAGACTTCGATATTGGCTCTCCTAAGTTGGCCGAGACACAGCTGCTCTTTGACATGCACATGATGATCCATACCACAGGAAATCAGAGGACTGCAGGTCAATGGAGCAAAATTTTCACTGATGCAGGCTTCACCGATTACAAAATAATACCAACATTAGGCTTGCGATCAATTATTGAGGTCTATCATTGATCGCTAGATGGATATGGGAAGTAATATACTAATAGTAATAAGTTTGTTGCTTCCTTTTAGTTTAATCTTTGGCTTTAATTATGTCATGTATAAGAGGTCGTGTGGTGTTCTATTTGGTTGCTTTCCATAGCATTATGATGTTTATGTTAGTCTATGTTGGCTTTGTGATCTCTTTGCTATGTTAAGTCTGATTGGTGTTCTGAAACCTAAACCTCCGAATGATAATTCTTCACTTGTTTTTCTGGATGTAATTTGCTGTGCATTAAGAATTGAAATCCTTTTGGATAATATTAATTTTGTTTCATCAGAGCAGTGGAAACAGAAAGAAAATCTTCGACTTTGAAATGACCGATCATTATCTTTGAAAATTTACAAGAGGTCCCCACTAAGAAAAAGGCTGCCTATATCTTTAATTCATTTTTTGTCAGAAATTTCAAGCTTTTCCTTGGTACACTAGAGTATCAATGGAGGGAACTTGTAGATTGATTTTCTTTTTGTTTTTTGTTTTTTTTTTTTTGGACTAGCCTAAACCAACATCCTAACTCATAGATCTAAATTTTATAATATAAAATATAATTATTAATCTTAATATTGTAAGTATAAGTGTAAGATGAGTATGATATAGCCTATTGGCTCAAACAATCTACTGTCGCAAAAAACTAGTACCGAAAGAGCATCTCTGCTAGGTCTTCCTCTAGCCACAGTTGGTTATGAAGTTGAAAATTGCCGAAGTCCTAGGATAGAAGAAGGCCTGATCTTATTCTCAAGGCCTCCTCTTTCACTCGGACAAGCCTTCCTATAATGCGGCTTGATGGGAGATTTCTTAAATAGGGCCATAAGTCCTCTTCTTCCCCATTGCCAAAGCAGCCTTTCAATACCCCAACCATGGCCGATGATTCTATTGGGAAAAAAAAATTTATCCCCTTATTAAGCCCTTCTCTTCGACCTGCGACTATCCATAGATATAGACAGCAAACACAGGGGCATCTCAATCCCGTTTTAGGTTGTATCGGCACTGTTGATTAACCCTTCAGTCGACTACATCTACCGCCACTGTTCATCGACCCACCTCCTCGGCCATGAGTTCTTTGCTCCATAGGCCATAGTTTCCCTTTTCCAATTCCTTAGGCCACGAAAGAAAAGAAGGCATCTAGGCTAGTATTAGATTAAGTCGAGAATAAATCTAGAATAACCTTAGAAATGCATAATAACTATTTCATCCTCATTCTATCTACTCAAGTTTTAGTCTTTTTGTTTAGCTCGATTGATTGATAAGGCATGACACATCCATAATCAGTGATCACCTACATATTCCATGCTTGGTATGTGATTGTATAGCCGTTATATTCTATGATCTCCATTAACATGGAAATTATTTTATCTAGATAAAATCATGATTTTACGGCCATACCACTCAAATAGAGCAACATATTACTCAATTGGAACAATAGATGAATGATATACCAATCAACTTTCAAAGAGAAATAATTCAAGTTGATGCCAACTAGTATGTTACCCTTGTTCTAATACAATAACACAACAAAATTACTAAGATTTCTCAACGACTAAGAGCTCAACCAAGAACTCCCGATAATATTGATATTTACTAAAGGCAAACTAGATCATGAAGCTTTAATAGACTAACTTTTATTTATTGAAGAGTATCTCAGCTATTATAAATTGATTAGGCAAAAAAGTGTTGATTTTGTTAAAAGCAGCTCAAGAAAAAAAAGCTAAAATTTTAATATTAAATTAAAATAATATTATTTCACTTGCATCTCTTCCATGAGGTAATGCTGTAGAGTTATTATTATTGAGTTTATTTTTTTAGCATGGTGACATGGCATGACAGGACGCTCCGGCTTCATTAAAACGTGTGCACGAAAAATCATAGTCCTTTTATCCTTTGAAGGAAAGTGAAGGGTACCAATATCAAACAGGAAAGGCGTTGCCTTCTACCCGTTGGCCGGAGCGCTGCCGCAATCAAGATGCACTGTTGATCAGATGGCTGCAGCGTGGCTGGTCGTGAGTCAGGAGCAGCCCACGTGAGTTCCGTGCACGATTAGTCGACATCCATATAGAATTTACATCCATAAAAGGGGCAAGTGAAATGCCCATCCGGACAGGTGATTGGGATATACAGCGATACTTCAGGTGAAGTTTTTGCGGGAGGAATTTCATAAATAAAATCAATCGATTCGCTTGCCTCATGAAAAATGAGAACACATTATATATTTGTTATTTTAAAAAGTTAATGTTGCGGTTGATTGGATCGCTAATGTTGCATCTTACCATCTGGATCCATGGGATTGAAATATGAGTGATCCTTTGTTGGAAATTGAAAAGACTCTTCGTATCCCAAGCTATTGGAAATTGAAGAGACTCTTCGTATCCCAAGCTCATCTAGAACTTGGAGTTTTTGGAAATTGTTATCTAGGGAATTATGTTCCATATTTGCTTTAATTATTCTGTTTCTTTAAGGGTCTATAAATATTATGTAATCCTTCCATTTACAATGCAACAGTAAAACTATTCAATATTTCCTTCTTCCAACATCTGGTATTAGAGCCAGTTGGCTAAGTCCGGGAATGTCCAACCTCAACTCCCAAGGTTTGATGGGAAGAATTTTGAGCATTGGAAGATCCAGATGGAGGTGATGTTCGGTTTTCAGGAGCTGACCAAAATTATTGAAGAAGGATTCGTCGAGCCAGGAGCAACGGCAGATTCAACAACGGAGGAGCAGAAGACAACAAAAGAAAATCGTAAGAAAGATCGTAAGGCTCTCTTTTACATCTTTCAAGCGATAGATTCGTCAATATTTGAAAAAGTGGCGAATTCGAAGACGGCAAAGGAAGCATGGGATACTCTCATCAAAATTTACAAAGGTGTTGAGAAGGTCCAGAAGGTTCGGCTTCAGACTCTTCGTCGACAATATGAGCTCCTTCAGATGGAAAAGTCGGAGTCCATTTCCGACTATTTCTCACGGGTCTTGACTCTTGTCAATCAAATGAAGGCCAATGGTGAGACTATTGGTGATCAACTTATTGTCGAGAAGATCCTTCGGACGCTAACGTTACAGTTTGAATATATTGTAACTTCCATTGAAGAGTCACGTGACCTCTCTGTTTTGACCGTGGATGAGTTGGTTGGCTCTCTACAAATGCATGAGTAACGACTCAAGGAGAAGTCCAAGACGGTGGAGGCCAAGACGGTGGAGGAGGCTCTTCAAAGCCAGTTGGTGTTGCCTGATGACAAGAAGAATCTTTCTGCTCAAATGAAAGATAAAAGGCGGCAGGAGAAGCAACCTCGACAACAAAAAGATAAGTCCCATATTCAATGTTTTAATTGTAAAAAGTATGGGCATTATAAATCTGAGTGTCGAAGCAAAAGATCTAGTGGTCAAAAGTTTCATGCTAAAGTAGCAAGTTCTGTCGACAGATTTGATGATGAGCATGATAATGCTCTTTTATTCACGTGTGATGCTTCGGTGGAGAACCATAAGAATGTTTGGTACTTAGACACTGGATGCAGTAATCATATGTGTGGTGAAAAGAAGTTATTTTCACATTTCGATGACACCTTTCGTTCGGAGGTGAGGTTCGGGAATGATACAAAATTTCCTATCATGGGAAAGGGAAGCATTAAAATCAAGATAAAAGATGGATCGGTTTCAACCATTTCCAACGTCATTATGTTCCTGGCCTTCGAGAGAATCTCCTGAGCATAGGACAGTTGTCCGAGCGAGGCTATCGCATCATCATCAAGGATGAGGTTTGCATGATTCATGATGGCAAAGGAGGATTGATTGCGAAGGTAAAAATGGCTCAAAATCGCCTTTTTCCTTTGTATATTAATTATGCTACATCGTGTTTTAGTGCCTCGGTGCAAGATTCTTCATGGCTTTGGCACAAGCGGTTCGGACATGTGAATTTCGACAGCTTGAAGCTATTGTGTCGAAAGAAGATGGTGCTAGGTATGTCCGAAATTTCTTCTCCAAAGGAGATCTACGAACCATGCATCATTGGGAAGAAATCTAGAGAAAGCTTCCCTTGAGGACAATCATGGAGAGCGATGAAGCCATTGGAGTTAGTTCACTCTGATCTCTGCGGACCGCTCGGTGAATCATCGAATCGAGGGTACAGGTATTTTGTTACCTTCATCGATGACTTTAGCAGAAAAACATGGGTTTATTTCTTGAAGCAGAAGTCCGACGCCATCGATGCTTTTAAAGTGTTTAAAGCCTATGTTGAAAACCAAAGTGGGCACAAAATTCGGATTCTCCGAACTGATCGTGGCACAGAATATTTGGTTGGTGATGGTTTCTTCAAGCAATGCGGCATCAAGCATCAATTGACAGCACGGTATACTCCTCAACAGAACGGAGTAGCAGAAAGGAAAAACCGCACTATTGTCGATATGGTACGTACTATGCTTCATTCTAAACATTTGCCAAAGCATTTCTGGGCGGAGGCGGTTGCTTGTGCTATTTATTTGTTGAACAGATGTCCCACTAAAGGTCTTGAGTTCAAGACACCGACGGAGGTATGGAGTGGTCGAATCCCTTCAGTTCTGCATTTTCGTGTGTTTGGGTGTATTGCTTATGCCCATGTGCCAAATGAGCTACGTAAGAAGCTTGATGAGAAGAGCGAGAAGTGCATCTTCTTCGGTTACAGCAATGAGACAAAGGGTTATCGATTGTATAATCCAGTAACAAAAAAGGTCATTATCAGTCGAGATGTTACCTTCGACGAGGAAGGAGAGTGGACTTGGAGCTCAGAAGAAAAGAAGCAGTTTCGCTTTGTCCTAGATGAGGAGGAGACAGTTCAGCCCGATTCAGATAGTCAATCTGAACCAGTAGCAGCTTCGATGGAACCAGATTCGATAGCAGGGACTACAACAGCAGTTACTTCATCAAATCCTGTCGAACATCTTACTGAAAGTTCCTCACGTCCACGGCGAGAACGAGTTTTGCCAACTCGTTTAAGGGATTGCATTTTGTCAAAAGATGATGATCCCTCTGATGAAGAAATTATCAATTTTGCTCTTTTTGCAGATTGTCATCCCACAAAGTTTCAGGAGGCTTCCCAAGATGATGATTGGGTTCGTGCGATGGATGATGAGATCCATGCAATCGAGAAAAATGATACATGGGAGCTCACTTCTCTTCCAGAAGGCAAGAAGTCCATCGGCGTAAAGTGGGTCTATAAGATCAAGTACAAGCCTAATGGTGATGTTGATCGGTTGAAGGCTCGGCTTGTAGTCAAGGGTTACAAACAAAAACCCGGGATTGACTATTTTGAGGTATTTTCTCCGGTTGCGAGGATGGATACTATTCATATGATTTTTGCTTTAGCTGCTCAAAGATGCTGGAAAATACATCAAATGGATGTCAAGTCCGCATTTCTCAATGGCGTACTTGAGGAGGAGGTGTATGTGGATCAACCTGAGGGTTATGTCAAGAAAGGACAAGAGGGCTTTGTCTACAAATTGAAGAAAGCTCTTTACGGCCTTAAGCAAGCCCCACGAGCATGGTATACCAGAATTGATTCTTATTTTCTGAATCATGGTTTTACTAGGTGTCCTTATGAGCATACTTTATATGTAAAAATTGGCTTGAATGGTGAGATGCTCATTGTTTGCTTATATGTCGATGATCTCATATTTACTGGAGATTGTCAAGAGATGATTTGTGACTTCAGGGAGGCTATGACTCATGAGTTCGAGATGGCGGACATGGGTCTGATGTATTATTTTCTCGGCCTAGAAGTTACACAATCGGAGGATGGTATTTTTATTTGTCAACAAAAGTATACCAAGGATATTCTTGAGCGTTTTAAGATGGCTACTTGTAAACCAATTAGCACTCCCATGGAGGACAGATTGAAGTTGACAAAAGACGGAAGTGGTTCCGAAGTCGATCCTACTTATTTCAAGAGGCTAGTCGGGAGTCTGAGATATTTGACTTCTACCAGGCCAGATCTTGTTTTTAGTGTTGGAATGATAAGCAGATTTATGGAGATTCCTAGACAATCACATTTGCAGGCGGCAAAAAGAATTCTACGATACATTAAAGGTACTATAAATGATGGTGTATTTTATACTGCTTCTAATGTTTTTCAGCTTGTAGGATACACAGACAGTGATTGGGGAGGTGATATTGGAGAAAGAAAGAGTACTTCCGGGTATGTTTTCTCTTTAGGAAATGGAATTTTTTCATGGTCTTCAAAGAAGCAGCAGGTGGTTGCTTTGTCCAGCGCTGAAGCGGAATATATAGCAGCGGCTTATTGTGTTACTCAAGCAGTTTGGTTGCGTTCGATGCTTGCTGAGTTACAGCATAAGCAGAAGCATTCGACGATGATTTATTGTGATAACAAGTCAACAATTGCCCTTGCAAAGAATCCAGTCTTCCATGGAAGAAGCAAGCACATTGATATAAAGTACCACTTCATTCGAGATCTGGTGAAATCTGAGGAGATTGTGCTGCAGTATTGCAAGACGGAAGACCAAGTGGCTGATATGTTAACTAAGCCGTTGAAGTCAGATTCCTTCCTCAAACTTAAGAGACTGATCGGCATGGTCAAGATGACCTCGGTCTAAGGGAGGCTATTGGAAATTGAAAAGACTCTTCGTATCCCAAGCTATTGGAAATTGAAAAGACTCTTCGTATCCCAAGCTCATCTAGAACTTGGAGTTTTTGGAAATTGTTATCTAGAGAATTATGTTTACTTATTGTTGCTGGTTTCCATATTTGCTTTAATTATTCTGTAAATATTATGTAATCCTTCCGTTTACAATGCAATAGAAAAACTATTCAATATTTCCTTCTTCCAACATCCTTGTCCTCTTATTTTGTAATAAATCATGTATTCTCATCCGCTGTTAACATATATATATATATATATATATATATATATATATATATATATATATATATATTATTTAATAAGGTGACATACGCCTGCCATTTATCTATTGGCTAAAATAATATTAGATCAGGTTACTTTTCACGTTTTCATATGCTCCTTATTGTTATTTTATGATCCCACCAGCAAGAGGTGCTGCCAAGATTGGCAAGTTGCCCATCTGAAGTCCTATTTATAGTGGCACTGGTACCAATAAGCAACCTAGGTATCAGCAAATCCATAGATCCTGGACACACCGAGTGCGTGAGGGTCATGAGTTTCTTCGAAAGAGATTGTCAAGCCGATGCTCCTTATTTTATGGTCCCACGAGTATGGGGGCTGCCGTGATTGGCAAGGTGCCTATCTAAAGACCTATTTACAGTGGTAACAACAAGCAAATTAGGCATCAGCAAATCCATAAAACCTAGACACACAGAGTTTGAGGGTCATGGATTCCTTCGAAAGAGATTGTAAGGCTTTGGAGCTCCTGAAAGCTCAAGCGCAGGTATGGAACCACATATTTAGCTACATAAAGTCCATGTCCCTCAAGTGTGCCGTGGAGCTAGGCATAGCAGACATCATCCACAACCATGGCAAGCCAATCTCCCTCCCTGAACTGGCCACCAAACTATCCATTCCCCCCACCAGGAACGATGACTTGCGCCGCCTCATGCGCCTCCTGGTGTTCTCGGGATTCTTCGCTCGAAAGAGCGGTGAGGGAGACAACCACGACGGGGAGGAGGAGTTGTACTTCCCCACCGCCATGTCTGCTCTCATCGTCAAGGAGAAGGATGCGAGCGTCTCGTCGTTCCTTCTCCTGATGCTGGACAAAATTTTAGTCAATCCATGGTACCACCTCAGTGGCTGGTTCAAGCAAGATGAGGTGGACACTCCCTACGAGGTAGCGCACGGAAGGTGCATTTGGGAGGCCACCATCCAAAGCCCGAGCTTCAGCAGCTTTTTTAACGAGGGGATGGCAAGCGACGCTCGGTTCGTGGCCAAACTCGCCGTCGCGGAGTGCAGCGAGATCTTCCGGGATCTGAGGTCGCTGGTGGATGTCGGTGGGGGCACGGGCACGATGGCCCGGGCCATCGCCGAGGCCTATCCACAAGTGAAGTGCACCGTGTTCGACCTGCCTCATGTGGTGGCGAGCGTGGAAGCGAGCGAGGCGGTCCAGGTCGTGGGTGGCGACATGTTTCGGTATGTGCCCCCTGCTGACGCTGTTCTGCTCAAGGTAAGCTCCAGATGGTTCATGGATTATTAATTAGTTTGGATCCAGCATGGATTCCGGCAAAATTCAATACAGTTTGCAGTCCTATGAGGGCATCGGTTTGCTCGCTTAGAATCTTGATTAAATTTTTCGGAAATTAAAATATTCTTAATTAATCTGGTAGCGGTGATTAAAAGAAATTAGAAAGCAATATATGCTTCATTACTCCCATTAGTGAGAGAGCTTGATTCACGTCAGATTAGACACAGAAACCTTAATTACTCCTAGCTGGCAGGATTTTTTTGGCTTGTCGATCAACCATCCCCGCTTGTATTGAAGAAGACGTGTGATGCTGATCCACTGTTTGGATCCGTGCTCTTGCTTTGATGTGGGCCAACAGTAACCCTATTTAATTTGCTAGTTTACACTTAATTACTCGAATAAATGCCTCCGAAAGAAATAACTATCCTAGTAGTCATGTGTAAGTTTAAACAAAAGGAAATCCAGCACAAAAATTTCTCGATCTGGTGTGGTAAAGTTAGGCTGCCAAAATTAAAAGAACCAAATTATCTGTTTATATTATAAACATGCATAAGCACATTATTTAACATTAATTTCGTTCAGGCTATGATTTAAGAGGAGATATTCCATTTTTTATCAATTCCTCTTAAGCTTATAAATTCACACATGCACACATAAATATATGTAATTCCTCTTGCCATAAGTCAAATATTTTATCCTCATTAAGCTCCCAAAATATCCTTCTTTTAGTTAATTGCCACAAATTGGGATCATAGTAATATCCTACTTGTTTTTCTTATTTATTATTCTTGATTTCTAACTTCAAAGTACTTATTGATAATTTTCAGATCCTTATGGTTTAACCACTCATGGTCAAGGTTTGCAGTGGGTCCTGCATGATTGGAGTGACGAGGAATGCGTAGAGATACTGAAACGATGCAAGGAGGCAGTTCCTTCCAAAGAAGAGGGAGGGAAGGTGATTATCATTGAAATGGTAGTAGACTTGGATGTTGGCTCTCCTGAGTTGGCTGAGACACAACTACTCTTTGACATGCACATGATGGTCCAAACCACAGGGAAGCAGAGGAATGAATGTGAATGGAGCAAAATTTTCACTAATGCAGGCTTTAACGGCTACAAAATCATTCCAGCATTAGGCTTACGATCGGTTATCGAGGTCTATCATTGATCACTGGATAGACAAGAAGAGTAATATGCTAATGGCCATGAATTGATTAATATATTGCTTCCTTCTGGTTTAGTTTTAGGTCTCAATTATGTAGCATATATGAAGCTGCATGGTGTCTTTAGAGGTTGCTTTTCGTATCATTACTGTGATGCTTGTATTAGTCTATATCGAGTTCGCAATGTTTTTGTCACAATAATTTTGATTGGGGTTGTAAAAGCTAAAATATTAAGTTTGTGTTAATTCCATCCAGCCTCCTTATCAACAGATATATCTATACTTCATCTTGATTAAAACTAAAATAGATTTATAATTAACCTTCTCAATGCAATTTAATTTGCACTCATATTATTGCCACATGACCACTCTTTAGTGATCCTAAATAGATTTTCATCAAATTGGTATATATTATTATGTGATTATTTTTTAGCATATATTGATTCGCCTTGTAGTAGTCATATGGTAGTCGCTTAATAATTTTTTTCATTAATTTTAATGCATATTTAGATAAAAGTGATAAATTATAAATTAAATCATTATTTTTTTGTTAACTTTAATGTTTATTTAAATAGCAGTAGTCAAGTGTAAATTAAATCATAATTGTGAGGTCAATTATAAATGTTTTTGTTTAAAAAGAAAAGTGCAAGAGGTAAGTATAATTAATCTATTTCTTCACTTATCCCTCTTCTGGAAATAGCTTATCATGCATTAAGAATTGGAAGCCTTTGGAAGAATATTACTCTGGTTTCATAATGAGCAGAGAAAGAGAGAGAATCCTTTAGCTATGAAATGACCGGTTGAAACCAATCTATGTGCATTTTGTCTCAGGGACCCGCATTAAGAAATTGCAATTAAACCCAACATTTTTTATTCTATTCTCTGCTAGAAAAAGGAAGTTGTTTCTACAAAGAATCGTAGGAGAGAACCCTACGAGATATTAATATTTTTGTCGACCTAAACTAATGCCCTAATCATAAAATCCAAAGTGGATTCTAACTCGCCTTCACCTTTGCAACGTCTTCCTGAAGGACAATGACGTAGGACCTACCCTTCACTTGATGACTGCTAAAGATAGCAAATAATGGTGTTTATCACCAAAGTTCATCTACTAGTTAAGATTCAAATTTCTTAGGGTCTCACAAAATAATGAGAAAAAAAAAGAAAAAAAGTCCTTAGGATTCATCAATCTAGCACTCGTTGCACTTAGCCTAAGGCTTTAGAGCTATCATAGGAATATCACCATTGAAGAATTGACCATTCAAAAATCTCTAGATAAGACAAGAAGACAAATGGGGAGAGTGAAAAAATAGAGAGCTTCTTAGATGTGGATAAATGTAGGCCAAGAAGTATTAATATGTGAAGCCGTCCAGGCCAATTTTAAGTTGGGCTGCTACTTTAGCTATTATAGCTGCCATTGTCATGGACTACCAAGGCTGGCCAAGAGGAAGCTACACAAGTTTAAGGTGCTTCCAACATTTCAAGCTCAGTTTTTAACATTTGTGACAGTGCATACTCAATAGTAGTGTGCAATGCTCATGGTACAGCACAGTCTAAAGATGATCAATCTCGTAGCTGCCTGATGCTCAATATGATATATGCATCAAAATATATTATTTGAGATGATTTATCATGCAAATATGTCGTGTACACATCAAAATTAACGCATCAAAACTCATGCTTATTTCTTTATGCTTAAGACTTATGCTCAAAACTCATGTTTTAAATCATGTAATAAAACCCATGCTCAAAGATTCGTCATCAAAACTCGTGCAAAACTCGTGCATCAAAACCTATGCACTAGAATATCATATATTAAGTTCTCATTTCTCAGATTTAAAACATATATAATACTCTACTAAACATAATATACTACAACTAGGTATTAATATCATTATATTGGCTTAAAATAAACTTTTTATTGCTAGATGAGAAACCCACTCACCTTAGCACTAATATTCTTTTAACTGGTACTCAACTCCGGTGTTCTGGCTCTTTGAAATAATTCTCTTGATCTACGTTAAAATACATATACGTTTTTCTCTGAAATCATGCATGCATATATGATCTAACCTCTAATATATCATTATTTTCTTTCATCCTTTCTCTATTCATTATTACCTCTGCTATCATTTATAACACAAGAATCTAAGGAAGTCTAAAACCATACAAGGTCTAGGGAGGCTATAGTTTACATGAAAACAAGCACAAAACCCCAAGCTTCGCCTTTCCTTTCTTCCTCTTTCTGTTCTCTTCTTCTTCTTTTCTTCCTCTCTTTTCTTACTTTCTTTCTCTCTTTCTTTCTCTGGCTAACCTCTTTTCCCTTTTTTCCCTTTTTCTACGGTGACTTAGTGACCAAGGTATGAATAGTGAGTTGCTTAGGGGCTAAGGAACTTGAGTGGGTTTTAAATGGCCCGATGAAATCCCCATTTTACCCTTGCAAACCCTTAAAGTACATTTTTTGAAAAAATACATTGCTTACTCATAATCATGATATTTTGACCTTAGATTTTCTTTTCTAATTTTCCCTTAACACAAATAGCAAATAACCTCATAGCCTTTTCCCCTTTTGCCCTTGATATATAATTTTTTAATAGATTTATAGCCTAGATTATAGTTTATCCTTTAAATTGATATTTTTATGAAATATTTATAGGAAAAGACCCTGTCAACTTGAAGAGTTCGATTTTAGAAATCCAATGGTTCAAACGGCACTTAAATCGGACTTAAAACAGAATAAATATAAAATTTTAAAGATTTAACTCAGAAAATCTGCAGTCTTGGAGTCGGCTCAAGTAGATCTCGAGTCAGCTCAAGTAGAACCATGAATCGACTCGAGCAAAATCGTGAGCCAGCTCCAGCATGAAGCAGAATTGCTATTTTTTTATTTTTATACAAGAGTCGACTCGCTCTTCTGCAGGATTCAACTCCAAAGTATGCCAGAAGTTCTAAACCATGCCAGAGTCGACTCCTCACTAATTGGAGTCAACTCTAATTGCTAAAAAGAATACTTAAGGGCAAAAACTCAAATTAAATTTGATTTTTCTTGTAATTTAAACCTATTAAAACTTAAATCTCTCAAATTCTTAAATCAAAATCATTAGCATACAAAAATATACTCATTTACACTATAAATTTTTTCTTTTTACATTTATCAAGTGGCAACACACCCACATGTCATTGAAACCATCCGACTTTCATTACAAATAAAAATGTCATTAATATTACAAAAATTATGAAATTTTTAGGATGTTACATTAATGGTACTTTGAAGACGAGAATCATGCATCATATGACTCTCTTGATGTCTTTTTAATGGCCTATTCTTCTACTACTATTACATGCAACTATAAAGTTTGGCACATTTTTTATATTTTGCTTTCTAGACTTCATCAGCCATAATCTATCAAATTCATTCTATACATCACTAGTCCTCTTACGAGAAAAGGTTTGACCTTCACTCGGTTCACTGGTCCTAGAGGGATGACTCACTTCGGGATTGGTTTCTTATCCCTCAGAAACAGGAGGAATGCCAAAATGACTTTCATCATAAGATGTCATATCTAAATTGATGAATGTAAAAAATAAAAACTAACCATAAGAAGGAATTGAGTAGAGGACTAGAGATAGAGCTAGGATTTGTGAGCTTCCTCATGTGCTCTCAATAAGAAGTGATATTCTCTTTCTTTTGTACTTCTAACTCTCAACAAGAACCTTCTCATGTGTAGCACTTGAATACTTATTAAATGCAAACTAAAAATTAAATTGCTAAAAGTCCAGAGCACTTACTAGAAGAAAGAAAATAGTAGTAATAGGCAAGGAGAGAAGAATTGCCCAGTGGGCCCAGTGGGCCTGAGCCAAGCTGGACCCTGTAATGCCCAAGTATGGTGAGGGGCACCAAAATCAAAGTCGCGGGCCATATTGTTTCATTCCAAAAACAAAAAAAGGGTTGTATTCTGCCCATTGGCCGGAGCGCTGCCCCAATCCAAAGGGCCAGTGCGCGGCCACTTTCCAATGTCTCATCCACGACGCGGTTTCTGGCTTGCCTTTAGATGGAATGAGATGCCTTCCGTGCCATGCGGCACAGGTGAAGGTCGTGTATCACGCGAGCAGCTGGAGAAGGTTAACGTCTACATGCACTGTTGATCAAATGGCTGCAGCATGGTTAGCCGTAAGTCGAGAGCAGCGCACGTGTGTTCCGCGCACGATCGATTCGTCGGCATGCTTATATATATATATCACGAGCATGACGCATGAACTCCGAGGCACACCAACCACAACTTCAATCCAACCAGGCTCGGCGCGGCGTCAGGTTAGATAAGTTGGATTTGTACTCGAGAAGAAGGCAGACTAAAACTATCATTAACAAAAACCAATATTTAAATATATAGACCCTGGTTGGCAAAACGTCTTTCCATGCCAATTGTTATTGCCGAACCATTTGCGGAGCCTTTACCACAACTCATTTCTTTAGTCAGCATATATATATATATATATATATATATATATATAGATTGATTACACACAAGAGTTTGATAATACATATATATTTAATTAATATAATACTAGAGTTTATGTTTGATAGAGGTTATGGTTGTACTTATCTTGGGTTATCTATTATTAAGAGTTCCAAACAGGCTGGGTACAAACCACCAACCGACCTGGGCCATGTTAGAACATCCCTTGAGGCCTGTAGGTCATGCTACATAAACTCGCGGTGGGCTAGCAAGGCCTAGGCATAGATCACTAATGGATCGGCTTGGAGCATAGCTCATCAATTGGCTTGCTAGCACAACCTGCCAGGCCTGCATAATCTCCCACTAAAACAACCCATTTAACTCGGCTTGCCATACTTGGCATTGTCAGGCATGGCTCGTTGAGCACCTGCATGAAGGAAGAAGATTGATTCCACGTTATCAATCCTAGTGTACGCGGATCCAATCCATGCAGAACTCTAAGGGTAGGGTATTAACAAGGTTGGAAAAGATCTGATGGTTGTCCAATATTGCTTAATCTGGGGCTTCTTCTGAATATCTTCAACAGGGTTTCAACAAGAGTAATACACTTCCCTTGAATTATTACATGACTCAAATAAAATAAAAATGCATGACCTGGACATTGGACTAAACTAAATTTTACTGACTCAATAATAGACTGGATTTGACTAACTAGGAAAGAAAATTTTATGGAACTTCTAGGGTTCAGAGATCTAAATGAAATCCTGCAACCTTTTTCTCACTCTTACTCCTGCACCAAGTTGATTGAGGTGAGATATGATGGAGATACCGATTTGCCTCAAGAAGTAGTATGATACAAAAATCCAAGGATAGAAAAATAATGATAAAGAACCCCCTCTAAATGATTAGTTGACTAGAGAAGTAAAAGATCAAAGATCAATGGTTGTGTTCTGTCACTATCCTAGAGGCTAAATGAGAGAAATAACCATAATAGGTCATGCCAACAGTAAGCTCCTAAAAAAATAAGTACATCTAATTTATTATATTTAATTTCTTCAAAATTAATTTTAAAATTAAAAAATAAAAATAAAAATTACTTAACAAGTTGGCCTATTGGCGCTGATAATGCAGGGCGCATAGGCTATGTTAGAAAAAAGAACATGGGTATTGAAGGCTTTCCTTGAACAACTTGAAAACAAAGGAGAGGATTGAACAATATAACGATGAAATGATGTGACCGTGATTGCAAGCCACTTGCCCATCAACAAACAAAGTTATATATTTATTTATTTAAATAATATTAAAAAATTTAGTTAGTTTGGCATGCAGGCCTAGCATGACTCCTCTTAGAACAACACAACATCGCATGTCAACTATAAGGCTAGCTCTTAAAGCAGAGGTCAGATCGACTCGATCTATCCCATTTGACAGCTCTATCTATTATCTTCATATTAGTTTGTTTTGATTTAATTATCCCTTCATTTGTATGATCCAAGCTAAATATAGGAGATGATCTGGGCCCAATCTATCTTATTGAGTCTTAACAATCTAATATTTTACGATGGCTTGCTCTATTATGCCTTTAAATTGTCCAAAAGTCATTCAAATATAGCTTTTCTATAATGCTTTTAGCTGTACATGGGAGTCCTAGAGTATTGAGGAGAAGGTAAAAAGGGTTAAATGCATTGAATGAAGCTTTGAACATCTAAGATTGAAGTTCGATTTCTTTAATAAAAAAAAAATCCTATTTGTACCCAACAAACATTAACACGATGCATTGATTTCAAAGCCTTTGCTCAAGTATTTCCAAATTCATCATGTATTAAGCTATATGTTATGTGTTAACAACATATACATAATTTACAATCCATTCAACCTCCAACACCCCCCCCCCCCCCTCTCTTTTTTCCTGTTAGGCGGCTGCATGCACGAGAACTTACTTTGTTAGTGGAGATCATTGAGGGCTATCATAGTTTTCAGTACATATCCATACCCTAAGTCGCGGCACCAGAGAGGGAGAGGGCAGTCGAAGGTAATCCCCAGGGGAGAAGGAAGAAGTTCTCTAGGGGAGCTCACTGAGGCTCCCCTCTTTATCACGTAGTGAGCTCCCCTCTTTATTGTTGGGATTGTTTTCAACACAGATTAATTTGAGAAGAGAAATCAAGATAGAAGAAGGGTTTTCTCTTAAGAAGAAAATAGATCTATTTCGTTTCATTAAGCACATCACCATATAAATATTATTTCTTGTTTCTACGAATAAACATAATCATCTTATGATCTTATCCATCTGAGGCTACCCCACCAAAGCATAAAAAGATATGCTCATTATTTAAAAGCCCAACTCAGACTAAATAAAATAAAATAAAATACTAAAAACTAACAACCATTATATTTTAACACTCCCCTTTAATGGTTGTTCTTGGATACCCATGAGATCTCTAAAGTGTATGATTTTTCCTTGGATAGTGCCTTGGTGAAGATATCTGCAATTTGGTCTTCAGTCTTCACATACTTGACTTCAATTTCTTTTTCTTCTACCACATCTCTAATGAAATGGTACTTGATTTTGATATGCTTAGTGCGGCTGTGATATATAGGATTCTTTGTCATAGAAATAGTAGATTTGTTGTCACATAGCAGAGTAGTAGCTTCTTCTTGCTTTTCACCCATATCTTCAAGTATTCTTCTCAATCAAATTATTTGTTGTGCTGCCAAAGTTGTTGAAATATATTCTGCTTCAGAAAAGATAATGCCACTGTATCTTGCTTCTTAGATGCCCAAGATATGATACCTGATCCATAAAAGAATACATATCCTGATGTGCTTTTTATATCATCAATACTTCCAGCCCAATCACTATCACAAAACCCAAACAATTCACAATATCATCCTTGTTTCTATCATACATGATCCCATAATCTTTAGTACCTTTGATATATCTCAAGACTCTTTTTGCTTGTCCAAAGTGAATATTACTTGGCTTTTGCATAAATCTGGAAAGTAAACTTGATGCAAAATTATGTCTGGCCTTGTAATTATTAGATATAACAAGCTTCCAATAATGCTTCTGTATAATTGTGCATTTGCTTCACCACTTTCATCTTCTTTTATCAACTTATCATTTACCACAAAAGGTGTTTCCACACTATTGCAATTTTCCATGTTGAATTTCTTGAGAATGCCTTCTACATACTTCTTTTGACTGATAAATATACCATCTTTTCTTTGACTTATTTCAATTCCCAAAAAATAATGAAGCAAACCCATATCATTCATTTCATATCTTCTCATCATATTACTTTTGAAAGTCAAGATCATATTCTCATTGTTACCAGTAATAATTAAATCATCAACATAAAGAGAGACCATGAGAATATCATTACCTTGCTTCTTCACATAAAGTGTTGGTTCACTTGGGCTTTTTAGAAAACCTTTTTAATTGAAGTAGGTGTAAATTTGAGAGTACCATACTCTAGGTGCTTGCTTCAGCCCATATAATGCTTTCTTCAACTTGTATTCCTTGTTTTCTTGACCTTTGATGATAAAGCCTTGAGGTTGTTCAACATAAATTTCTTCTTCCAATACTCCATTCAAGAATGCTGACTTTACATCTAGTTGATGTAGTTTTCAACTTTTATATGCTACTATAGAAATAAGAGTTCTAATTATATCATGTCTAGCAACAGGTGCAAAAGTTTCTTGATAATCAATCCAGGTAATTGAGAGTATCTCTTTGCTACTAATCTTGCTTTGTGTCTTTGAATAGTGCCATCTGGATTGTGTTTTGTTTTGTAGATCCACTTCAAGCCAATGACTTCCTTATCACTTGGTTTCTTCACTAATTTCCAAGTTTTGTTCTTCTCAATCATATTGATTTCTTCCTGCATTGCTTTGTTCTACACTTCTTCATGCATAGCATTTTCATAAGATTCAGGCTCGATCATGCAGAAATTACAAGAAGCATAAATGTTGCTTAACCTTCTCATTTTTATAGGAGTAGAACTTGAAGATGGACTTGAACTTGAAGTTGAAAATGGACTTATATTTGGAGAAGTTTGTTGTGAACCTTCAACCTCATTTTCTTCATTTTGAGTATCATGAATTTCTTCATCAGGAGAAATAATATTTTCTTCAACTTTCTTTTGCTTCCAATCCCAAGCAACTTTCTCATTGAAAATAACATCTCTTCTTATGATCACTTGATTTTGTTTCAAGCTGAAAAGTTTGTAACCTTTTGATTTAGAACTGTATCCAACAAAGATACATTTTTCACTGACTTCATCAAGTTTATGCCTGCTTTCCTTTGGAATATGTGCATAGCACACACGTCCAAAGATTTTAAAATGCTTCACTGAAGGCTTTCTACCATACCAGGCTTCAAATGGTGTCATATTTTGAAGAGCTTTTGTTGGACATCTATTCATCAGATATACTATTGTATTCACTGCTTCTGCCCAATAATAATTTGGAAGGCCTTTGTCTTTGAGCATAGATCTAGACATCTCAACAATAGTACAATTCTTTCTTTCTGCAACTCCATTTTGCTCTAGTGTATAGCCAACAATCAATTGTCTTTGTATACCACCATCTTCACAAAATTTCTCAAATTCATTTGAATTGTATTCACCACCTCTATCACTTCTCAGTACTTTGATATAATGCACACTTTGTCTTTCCACAAGATTTTTAAACTTCTTAAAGATAAGAATGCCTCTGATTTATGTCTCATAAAATATACCAATGTCATTCATGAATAGTAATCAATAAAAATAATGAAGTAGATGTTACCTGCATGAGAAGGAGATTTCATAGGTCCACATATGTCAGTATGAATAAGCTTCAATGGTGCTTTGGCTCTCCATACATGCTCTTTTGGAAATGCCTATCTATGTTGTTTTCCAAGTGCACATCCTTCACAAGGTTCTTCCTTATCATGTATTGCTGGTAGACCATACACCATATTCTTTTGATATAGACTTCTTAAGCTTTGAAAATTTAAGTACCCAAACCTTTTGTGCCATAACCATGACTCATCATTTACGTCCATCTTCCATGCAGCATCCTTTGCATAGTGCAAAATAAGAGAAAAACTTCTATTTTTCTCTATCTTGATATTTTCCATAAGTTGCTTTTTCATCCCTCTGTCATATAACTTGCTCCAACACTCAAAAGATTTTGCTTCAAATCTGGAACAAATAAAACATCATGAATGAATTTTCTTTCTTTCTTGGTATTGATTTCAATTGTGCCTTTGCCTCTTGCTTGGACTAGAACACCATTTTCATCTTCACTTGTGAAATTGAAGAACTGTCAATGTTCACAAAAATAGACTTGTCTCCTGTCATGTGATTGCTGCATCCATTGTCAAGATACCACATATTATTACTTTGCTCTTTTACAGTTTGACATGCATATAGTATGCTTTGCTGACCTTCATTTTCTTCTGAGAAGTGTGCTTGTTCATTTTATTTATACCTGTACTCTTTTTGAACATGTCCAAACTTTTTGTAATTATAACATTGGGTTTCCTCCTAAACCAGCAATCTTTTTCAGCATGAGAAGACCTTTTACATATATTGCACATTTGTTGAGTGCTCTCATCATTTTGCCTTTTTGAAAAGTTATTTCTTTGTATTTCTCTACCTCTTCCTTTCATATTTCTTCCTCTTTCTCTATTTTGGTTTTCATGTCTGAATGACTCTCTTTTGACTGGAGCATGACTAGATGATTCTTTTTGAGAATTTTTATCAACTACTTTGAGTTTAGATTGAAAGACACTTACAATTGATGATTCTTTATGCCTAAACAATCTTTGCTCATGAGCTTCAAGAGATCCCATTAATTCATGAACACTTAATTCAAAAAGATCTTTAGATTCTTCAACAATTGCAACTATTGTATCAAATTTTGAAGATAAACTAGTCAAGATTTTCTCACATATTCTTCGCTTGGTGATGGTTTCACTATAGCTCTTGATTTGATTAACAGCCTCCGTAATTTTGGAGAAGCAATCCTTCAATTTTTTATTTTCTTGATTCTCAAATTATCTAACTCTTTTCTTAGAGTTTGAAGTTTGATAGCTCTTACCTTTATGTTGCCTTGAAATTCCTCCTGCAAGATATCCCATGCCTCCTTTGATTTGGTGGCACTAATAATTCTGAAAAAAAATTTCTCAGATACAACTTGTTGGATAAAGAACAAAGCTTTGGCATCCTTCTTTTTGTAGTCTTTCTGATTATTTGTTGGATTAACTGGGTCTTCGAACGGGCTGGGTCTTCGTACCCGTTCTCAACTAGATCCCATACTTCTTGTGAAATAGAAATGGTCTTCATCTTGATGCTCCAATAATCATAATTTTCTCCATCAAAAATAGGGATAGAAGGTTGGTGGATATTTATTCCAATATTGCTTGGGTTGCCATGAATTTTTTTATAGTAATTTTTTCTTCATTATTTCTTTGTTGATCATCTCATGGGATAGGCAACTAAGGGCTTTCCTTTTCTATCTTTTCTCTGGGAAAAGATCCACGAACGTCAAAGAGCCTTTTTTGGGAAAAGATCCATGAACGTCAAAGAGCTTGAAAATCGAAAAGGCGATGATTGTTAAGTGCTTCGATAAGAGTACTCGCAACCGTCCCTATGGCCAAAGGACAAAGAAGACCAGATGGATTTGCAGAAGGCGCGATCGCTTCCTGGACGGAGAAACTAATGGGTTTCACAAGGAGTCGCTGGCCATTGATTCAGACTTTTGTGGTGTGATGCGAACAGAAGTAACTCCACGGAGATTAACAAAGATCTTCAAAGCTGGCAAATCACAAACTCTTGTGACAGAAAACCGCCGGAATTTTTGTTGTTGGCCAACTTTCGCAAAGGAACCTGGCTCTTTAGGAAGAGAAGTCAATCTCCTAGGCAGTCAACATACGACAGCTTCAAGCTTAATGTCACCAATTAGTTTCTTTGGAAAGAGGAAATTTGTTGCTTTGGAAAGAGGAAATTGAGGACGAAAGAATCTGGTGGAAGAACTCGTCGGCTACGTGGAAGGAAAGCACCATATTTTTTGGTCTTCTCGTCCTCCTTGCCTTCACCAGCTTCCTTCCCATTCTTGTCCTCCTCGCCTTCATCAGCTCGCCTTTGTCACCGTCTGCAAAATCAAAAAAGTAAGATTTCCTTTTTTTTTCTTTCTTGTTTCTTCGATTATGCTTTGAATCTGATATAATCAAAAATCAGGCTCTGATACTAATTTTTATTGGGATTGTTTCCAACACAGATTAATTTGAGAAGAGAAATCAAGATAGAAAAAGGGTTTATAGATCTATTTCATTTTATTAAGCAAATCACTATATAAATATTATTTCTTGTTTCTACGGATAAACATAATTCTCTTATGATCTTATCCATCTGAGGCTACCCATCAAAGCATAAAAAGATAGGCTCATTATTTAAAATTCTAACTCAGACTAAATAAAATAAAATAAAATACTAACAACTAACAACCATTATATTTTAGCATTTATCACGCCCTCAGGCTCCCTCTTTATTACGTAGTGAGCTCCCTTCTTTATCATAGCCTCTCTCGTTCGACACATTCAATACACGCCATGTGAGTTATCAGGGAGAGGTCATGTAAGAACGTGCTGGCATTGACCAGCCGGCAACATTTCCCTTCAAAGAAAAACTTTGACGTCACAATATAGAAACGGGGCAAGTAATCCGGGCAAGTGATTGAGATCACGAGACTTCGGGTGAAGTTTCTGCGAGAGGAATTTCGTAAATAAAACCAATCGATTCGTTTGTCTCATGGAGAACGAGGACGCACCATTGGCCAATATTTAATAAGATGATCATTCGCCTGTTAGGGTTTAGACCATGAAATGAGATTCCCCGTTGAACAAGAACTAGAACTAAGGATTTCTAATCCTGTTAGGTTTAGACCTTGATGAATAGCAATGGATTCCCCGTTCAACAAGAACTAGAACTAAGGATTTCTAATCCTGTTAGGTTTACCTTGAAAAGGAGGAAGATGGGGAGGAGAAAGAAAGGGCTGCCGCCCTATGATGAGAGAAGGGAATTTTTGGGAGAAAAGAATCTGTTCTCTATTCCATCCAAACCCTAGAGACTAGAGTTTAAATACATCCACGAAGTGGGCCAGGCCCAGACTCAACAAAAACTCCCATGGACTAAACCAATGAGATTAAACTAATCCCCAAGCCCGTGTACACCCGTGACTTGATTTAATCTCAACCCTTGGACTCAAACCCAGCCCAATACAAGTTAGCCCACCTGGGCCTTGATAGCACCACACCAGGCCCAACAATCTCCACCTTGGTGCTTTCAAGGCCTCAGCACGTCCACTGTGTCCATCAGCTTTAACAACGAAATACACTTTTGAAAACTGTCCCGTGGAAGAACCTTAGTCAGTGCATCTGCTGGATTTTCTTTGGTGTATACCTTCACCAGCTCCACCTCACCATCTTCCACCAGCTCTCTGATCCTGTGGTATCTGAGGTCAATGTGCTTCGTCCTGGCATGATAGACTGCATTCTGCGCAAGCATCAGAGCACTCTGGCTGTCACTATGCACCTGGACAACCTTCTGATCAAGTCCCATCTCCAGCATCAAGCCCTTCAGCCAAAGAGCTTCCTTTGCTGCCTCTGTGATACCTATGTATTCTGCCTCCGTGGTAGATAAGGCTGTGATGGGCTGCAGACATGATCTCCACGATACTGGACCACCAAACAGGCTGAACACAAAGCCTGTTGTGGATCTCCTAGTGTCCACATCTCCACCAAAGTCTGCATCCACATACCCATATAACTGCCCACGAGCCTCCTTGGATAAGTTGGATCTCTCAGCATCTTCTTGCTGTCCATAGCAAATACCAACCCCAACTGTACCTACCAAGTACCTGAAGATTCCCTTCAGTGCTCGCCAGTGCTCCCTACCAGGCTGCGCCATGAACCTGCTCACCTGGCTCACTGCATGGGCTATGTCTGGCCTACAACATACCATGGCATACATAAGGCTCCCAACACCAGAAGCATATGGTACCTTCTCCATCTCCTGAGCCTCCACCTCAGTCTGTGGTGACATGGTCTTCGATAAGAAAAATGTGCTGCCAAAGGTAGTGCTGTCGGTTTGGCATCCTTCATCCCATATCGCTCCAGAATCTTTTTAATGTAGCCACCCTGACTCAGATGCAGCACACCTTTGGATCTATCTCTGATGATTTCCATCCCTAGGATCTTCCTGGCTGGCCCCAGATCTTCATCTCAAACTCCCGAGACAAAGCTATCTTCAGTTCCTGTACAGCCTTCTTACTCTTGCATGCTATCAGCATGTCATCTACATACAAGAGTAAGTACATCCTAGACCCATCATCCAGAGATTTAACATACACACAAGAATCATACTCACACCTGAAAAGTCCAATGCTCCTAACATAAGTGTCAAATCTCTTGTACCACTGCCTCGGCGACTGCTTCAGCCCATACAGAGATTTCTTCAGCAAACAGACTTTCCCATCTGATCTTGGTTCTCTAAACCCTGGTGGCTGCTCCATGTAGATGCTCTCCTCCAAATGACCATGGAGGAATGCTGTCTTCACATCCATCTGCTCCAGCTCCAAGTCCTGAGCTGCTACAATACTCAATAATAGTCTGATGGAAGTGTGCCTGACAACTGGAGAAAATATCTCACCATAATCGATGCCTTCTTTCTGAGAGTATCCTTTGGCCACTAGTCTTGCCTTATACCTGATACCCTCTTGTTCTGAAGCTCCTTCCTTGCGCTGATAAACCCATTTACAACCAATGGGTTTCTTTCCTTGTGGCAGCTGGACCACCTGCCACGTATTATTGCTGTGAAGAGACTGCATTTCCTCTGCCATAGCATGGATCCACCTATCTCTATCCTGACTTTCCATAGCCTCCTCATAGGTGAAAGGGTCTCCATTCGCTGTCACCAGGGCATATGACAACGAATCCTCAAAGCCGTATCGAACTGGTGGTCGCACGTTCCTCCTGGGCCTTTGCTGTGCGATCCCAGTATCAGTCCCCTGTCCAGCTGCATCCTGCTGAACTCCCTGGCTTCTACCCCCTCTGTCAGTCCTCTCCACCTGAATCTCAAATCCTCCTGGTCCACTAGCAAATGGCACAACTGTATAGGAGGTTGTCTGACTAGTGTTACCGTGTTCTACCTCCTGTAGTCCTGCTGTGCATCCATGCCACTTCTGTTCTGGAGGATTGAGCTCTCATCAAAGGTTACATCTCTGCTGATGACAACCTTCTTCTCCAAGGGGTCCCATAGCCGATACCCCTTGACTCCTCGCGGGTAGCCTAGGAACACCATCTTCTTAGACCTGGCATCCAACTTACTCCGCTCCCCAGCTCCAACATGCACATATGCTGTGCATCCAAACACCCTTAGATGGTTTAGGCTTGTCTTCCTTCCAGACCATATCTCCTCTGGAATGTCTCCATCTAACCTGGTGTGCGGTGACCGATTGACCAAGTAGCTAGCTGCATCTACTGCGTCAACCCAGAACATCTTTGGAAGCCCTGCCTGCAGCCTTAAGCATCTTGCCTTTTCCAATAGTGTTCTGTTCATCCTCTCAGCCACCCCATTCTGTTGAGGAGTTCCCATCACCGAGAAGTGCCTTCTGATGCCCCACTCCTCACAAAAAATCTGGAACTCCCTGCTGGTGTATTCCCCGCCATTATCAGACCTCAGACACTTCACACTTTTACCCTGCTCCTTCTCCACCTCAGCCTTCCAGATTTTGAACTTGGTGAAGACCTCTGATTTCTCCTTCATAAAGTAGATCCACAGCTTCCTTGAGAAATCATCTATCAGGGTCATAAAGTATCTGGCCCCATTCCTTGCAGAAACTGGGGCTGGTCCCCAGACATCTGTGTGTACTAACTCCAGGGGTTCAGCACTCCTAGCTGTGCTGACTGAGAACTGTACTCTCCTCTGCTTTCCCATCTGACAAGGCTCACAGATCTCCATATCTCCGCTACTCAAGTCTGGAAGCAGACCTCTCTTGCTCAGTTCTTTCATCCCCTTGTCTCCCATGTGGCCCAGGCGGTAATGCCACATCCTGTACACATCCCGGGGATCTTGCTCCACAGCTGCCACCTCAGATTTCACAGTCATCACAGAGCCCTCCATCTTGTATAGATTATTTTCCAGCCTCCTCCCTCTCATCACCACCATGGCTCCATTGGAGATGTTCAGAACTCCACTCCTGGCACGACTGCTGAAGCTGTATCCAGTCCGCTCCAAGTACCCCAGTGATACCAGATTCTTCTTGAGTTCTGGAACATGCTTCACACTGGTAAGAGTGCGCACCATACCATCAAACATCCTCACCCTCACTGTGCCAATACCTGCCACCTTGCAAGGGTGATTATCTCCAAGAGTCACATTCCCCTCCTCAACCTCTGTGTAAGTACTGAACCACGACCGGTTGGGAGTGTAATGATGAGAACAGGCTGAATCCAAGGTCCACATCTCTGTGCTGTGCCTGTGATCATCTGATACAACCAAGAGATCATCCTCCACCTCCTGATCTGCAACTGTACTCACAGACTCAGATCCTCCTTTTTCTCCCTTCTGATTTTTCCACTTAGGACAATTCTTCTTAAAATGTCCTACCTCTCCACACTTATAGCACTTCAGCTCTCTCTTGCCTTTCCTGGACTTTGATCGTCCTCCAGACTTACTTCTGTCCCTGCCCTACCTCTGCCTGTCCTTTCCCCAACTGATAGACCCTCCTGGGGAACAGCTTCCTTGGTCATCTTCTCCCTCTGCTCATTCGTCCGAAGCACCGAGACAATATCTTCATAAATTAATGTCTCCTTCCCATAGAGCAGTGTTGTGACCAATGAGTCATAAGACGTGGGCATTGAACATAAAAGCAGAAGTGCTTTATCTTCTTCCTCCATCTTGACCCCGACATTCAGAAGTTCATTGCTCATCTGGTCGAATATTTGGATGTGACCCAGCACATCTCCACCTTCTGACATCCGAAGGCTGTAGAGGCGCTTCTTCAACATCAACTTGTTGCACATATTCTTCCCCATATAGAGGGTGTGCAACTTCGTCCAGAGTCCCTTCGGGGTCTTCTCCTCCAGCACTGAATAGAGGACTGAATCCGCCAGACAGCCCCTGATCATTGAACATGTCTTCTTCTCCAATAAAATCCACTGCTTGTCTGTCATCCCATCTGGCCTTTCCTCCAAAGCCAAATCTAAACCCTGCTGCACAAGGAGGTCCTCTACCCGGACTTTCCACATGGAGAAACTTCCCTTCCCATCAAACTTCTCAACCTCTATTTTTATGCTACTCCCCATGGCCAATTCCAAAAAATAGCACAAAAATAAATTTTATAAAATAGAGAAGTACCTTGACGAGATTCTGTTGAAATTATTTCAACTCCTTGAAGGCCTCCAGATTACTCCTTGAACCAGGCTCTGATACCACTTGTTAGGGTTTACTTCTTGATGAATAGCAATGGGATTCCCCGTTGAACAAGAACTAGAACTAAGGATTTCTAATCCTGTTAGGTTTAGACCTTGATGAATAGCAATGGGATTCCCCGTTCAACAAGAACTAGAACTAAGGATTTCTAATCCTGTTAGGTTTAGACCTTGAAAAGGAGGAAGATGGGGAGGAGAAAGAAAGGGCTGCCGCCCTATGATGAGAGAAGGGAATTTTTGGGAGAAAAGAATCTGTTCTCTATTCCCTCCAAACCCTAGAGACTAGGGTTTAAATACATCCACGAAGTGGGCCAGGCCCAGACTCAACCAAAAACTCCCATGGACTAAACCAATGAGATTAAACTAATCCCCAAGCCCGTGTACACCCGTGACTTGATTTAATCTCAACCCTTGGACTCAAATCCAGCCCAATACAAGTTAGCCCACCTGGGCCTTGATAGCACCACACCAGGCCCAACATCGCCTAGGCCAAAATAATAGATCGGGTGACTTTTCACGGTAGCAGATGCTCCTTATTTTATGGTCCCACGAGTATGGGGGCTGCCGTGATCGGCAAGGTGCCTATCTAAAGACCTATTTACAGTGGTAACAACAAGCAAATAATTAGGCATCAGCAAATCCATAAAACCTAGACACACACAGTTTGAGGGTCATGGATTCCTTCGAAAGAGATTGTAAGGCTTTGGAGCTCCTGAAAGCTCAAGCGCAGGTATGGAACCACATATTTAGCTACATAAAGTCCATGTCCCTCAAGTGTGCCGTGGAGCTAGGCATAGCAGACATCATCCACAACCATGGCAAGCCAATCTCCCTCCCTGAACTGGCCACCAAACTATCCATTCCCCCCACCAGGAACGATGACTTGCGCCGCCTTATGCGCCTCCTGGTGTTCTCGGGATTCTTCGCTCAGAAGAGCGGTGAGGGAGACAACCACGACGAGGAGGCGGAGCTGTACTTCCCCACCGCCACGTCTGCTCTCCTCGTCAAGGAGAAGGATGCGAGCGTCTCGTCGTTCCTTCTCCTGATGCTGGACAAAATTTTAGTCAATCCATGGTACCACCTCAGTGGCTGGTTCAAGCAAGATGAGGTGGACACTCCCTACGAGGTAGCGCACGGAAGGTGCATTTGGGAGGCCACCATCCAAAGCCCGAGCTTCAGCAGCTTTTTTAACGAGGGGATGGCAAGCGACGCTCGGTTCGTGGCCAAACTCGCCGTCGCGGAGTGCAGCGAGATCTTCCGGGATCTGAGGTCGCTGGTGGATGTCGGTGGGGGCACGGGCACGATGGCCCGGGCCATCGCCGAGGCCTATCCACAAGTGAAGTGCACCGTGTTCGACCTGCCTCATGTGGTGGCGAGCGTGGAAGCGAACGAGGCGGTCCAGGTCGTGGGTGGCGACATGTTTCGGTATGTGCCCCCCGCTGACGCTGTTCTGCTCAAGGTAAGCTCCAGTGCTAGCTGCTTTCCTGCGACCAGATAGTTCATGGATTATTAATTAGTTTCATGCCATGGTGCTTATTATAAACTTAACAGTAGCTTGGTGAAGTTGATTTCGTTTCATATTTTTATTTTTTATTTTTAAAAATAACAAGCCCAAACAATTTTAAACCAAATATTTTTATTAAAAAAATCTGAATTTGGATGCGATCATGATGCTGAACATGAATCCACACATAATTCCACACGATTTAGCACGTTAGGGTCCAGCAAGGATTCAATACAGCTGACAGTCGTATGAGGGCATCGATTTGCTCGCTTAGGAAATTGGAATCTTGATTAAATTTTCTCGGAAATTAAAATATTCTTAATTAATCTGGCAGCGGTGATAAAAAGAAATCAGAAAGCAATGCTTCATTACTCCCATTGGTGAGAGATCCTGATTCACGTCAGATTAGACACAAAAACCTTAATTACTCCTGGCAGGATTTTTTTGGCTTGTCGATCAACCATCCCCACTTGTATTGAAGACATGTGATACTGATCCACGGTTTAGATCCGTGCGCTTGCTTTGATCTGGGCCAAATAGTAACCCTAATTGCTAGTTTACACTCAATTACTCAAATAAATGTCTCCGAAAGAAAAAACAATCATAGTAGTCATGTATAAATTTAAACAAAAAGAAATCCGGCCACAAAAATTTCTCTGGTGTGGTAAAGTTACGCTGCCAAAATTAAAAGATCCAAATTATCTGTTTATATTATAAACATGCATAAGCACATTATTTAACATTAATGTCCTTCAGGCTATGATTCAAGAGGAAATATTCTATTTTTTATCAATTCCTCTTAAGCTAATAAATTCACAAACACATAAATATATGTGATTCCTCTTGCATAAGTCAAATATTTTATCCTCATTAAGCTCCCAAAATATCCTTCTTTGAGTTAATTGCCACAAATTGGGGTCATACTAATATCCTACTTGTTTTTCTTATTTATATTCTTGACTTCTAAATTCAAAGCACTTATTGATGCCAAGGAACAAACAAAGCAAAAAATAGTCCCATGTGTCTGATAATTTTCAAATCCTTATGGTTTAACCACTCATGGTCATAGTTTGCATGGATCCCGCATGATTGGAGTGACAAGGAATGCGTGGAGATACTAAAATGATGCAAGGAGGCAGTTCCTTCCAAAGAAGAGGGAGGAAAGGTGATTATCATTGAAATGGTAGTAGACTTGGATGTTGGCTCTTCTGAGTTGGCTGAAACACAACTACTCTTTGATATGCACATGATGGTCCAAACTACAGGAAAGCAAAGGAATGAATGTGAATGGAACAAATTGTTTACTAATGCCGGCTTTAATGGCTATAAAATCATTCCAGCATTTGGCTTACGATCAATTATTGAGGTCTATCATTGATCACTGGATAGACAAGAAAAGTAATACACTAGTGGCTATGAATTGATTAGTTTGTTGCTTCCTTCTGGTTTAGTTTTAGGTCTCAATTATGTAAGATATAAGAAGTTGCATTGTGTCCTTAGCGGTTGCTTTTCGTATCATTACCTTGATGCTTGTATTAGTCTATGTTTTGAATTCGTGATGCTTTTGTCGCATTAAATTTGATTGGGATTGTAAAAGCTAAAATATTAAGTTCGTGTTAATTCCACCCAGCCCCCTTATCAATAGATATATATGTACTTCATCTAAAAACTAAAAAAGATTTATAATTAACCTTCTCAATGCAATTTAATTTGCGCTCATATTACTATCACATGACCATTAGTGATTTTAAATAGATTTTCATCAAATCAATATCTATTATTTTATGGTTATTTTTAGCATATATCGATTCACTTTTTAGTAGTCATATGATAGTCACTTAACAATTTTTTTTCATTAATTTTAATGCCTATTTAGATAGAAGTGACAAATTATAAATTAAATCATTATTTTTTTGTTAACTTTAATGTTTATTTAAATAGCAATAGTAAAGCATAAATTAATCATAATTAGAAGGTCAGTCATAATTTTTTTTAGTTTTAAAAGAGAAATGCGAGAGGTAAGTAGAATTAATCTATTTCTTTAGTAATCCCTCTTGAAATGCCTTATTATGCATTAAGAATTGGAATCCTTTTGGAGAATATTACTCTGGTTTTATAATGAGCAGGGAAAGAGAGAGAATCCTTTACTATGAAATGACCAGTTGAAACCAATCCAAGTGCATTTTGTCTACTGGACTCAGCACGGAGAAAATGCAACTAAACCCAACATTTTTATTCTATTCTCTGCTAGAAAGAATTGCAGAAGAGAATCCTACGAGCTATTAATATTTTTGCTTACCTAAACTAATGCCCTAATCATCAAATCCAAAGTGGATTCTAACTCGCCTTCACCTTTACAATGTTTTCTTGGAGGACAATGGCATACACCCTGCCCTTCACTTGATGACTACTAAAGAAGGCAAATAATGGTGTTTATCAGCAAAGTTCATCTACTAGTTGAGATTCAAATTTCTTAGGGTCACAAAAAAAAGAGAAAAGTCCTTAGAATTTATCAATTTATTTATCAATTTAGCACTCGTTGCACTTAGCCTAAGGCTTTAGAGCTGTCATAGAAATATCACCATTGAAGAATTGCGCGGTCAAAAATCTCTAGATAAGACAAGAAGATAAATGAGGAGGGTGAAAAAATAGAAAGCTTCTTAGACATTGACAAATGTAGACCAAGAAGTATTAATATGTGAAGACGTCCAGGCCAATTTTAGATTGGGCTACTACTTTAGCTATTATTGTTGCCATGGAAAAGTCTTGGTACATCATTTCGATGCAACATGGCCTGCATCGGGCATGGTAATTTTTTCGTGCGTAAGCGATGCGAGACTTACAGACGAGTATCCCAGCACGGGCCCGCACACAGGCAAATCACTGCACTCAATGCAGTCCATGCTGCACCGAGGGCGTTGTACAAAGACTTTTCCTTGCTGCCATTGTCATGTACTACCAAGGCTGGCCCAAGAAGAAGTTACCCAAGTTTAAGGTGCTTCCAACATTCCAAGCTCAGTTTTTAACATGGAAAAGACTTGCTACATAGCCTTTCGGTGGAGTAAGCGCATACCAACCGCATGGATTAGCCTTCCGCGCGTGCCGACATGCATGCAGTGCGCGATAAGGCCTATTGGACCATCGTACGCGCGCCGACATGCACGGATAGCCAATCTACACTGTTGATGCATGTTTGCTTTACTGAAGGGCGATACAGCAAGACTTTTCTTTTTAACATTTGTGCTAGTGTATACTCAATCACGTGCAACTAAGTTTGCATTATAGCTTTTGCAAAAATGGTCACTTATTTCCTTCGCAAAAATATCCTTATGATGAATAAAGGTCATTTCAGCTATACGTTATAAGCTTAAATCACTGTGTACATTTGGTGCATGATTGGCTCATTGTTCGTCTTGAAACATTCCAAACAAAGGCCCAAAAATGCAATGTTTTGAAAACCAGATCGGACCGATCGGTCCAACCGATCCAACCGGGAACCGATCATTAGTCTGGTCCGATTTTATTATTAAAGTTGGCTTTTATATGACCAGTCATTAGTCCGGTCCATTGAATCGGCCGGATTTCAACCGGTCCAACCCAGTTTTTAATTTTTTTAATTTTTTATTTAAATTATATTTATATTTTATTATTTTATATTATTAAATTAAAATTTAATTATAATATTATTCGGTTCGACCAAACCGGTTCAACCGGTTGAACCAATTAACCCGTGACCCAAATGTTAAGCTGGTTTGTTATCCGATCCAATTTTCAAAACATTACAAAAAATGTGTCATCGTACTATAAAACTTCAAACCAGACGTCGTTTACTAGTTATCTTCTCCGAAGGTATAAATGGAGAACGACCAAATAGAATTTCTTGGATCTAATACTAAAATTTTTAAACATAAGATAAATTTGAAAAGGTTTCATCTTGGATTAAATGCTAATATTTATTATCCGTCAAATTCTTTATAAGTTGTTTGGTATATTATATTATTCATCTAAATAAGTTCAAATTTAGTGAACATGTCGATCTGTTGCTAAAAAATTTAGATATAGAACAATTAAAATTTTAACATGGATTAAATGCTGCTATGCTCCCTTTATGAAATTGTTTATAATTATTTGATATATTATATTTTTAATCGAAATAAAATAAAATTTTGTCATGATGAGTAAGTAATTGAAAGATGAAAAACCTTCTCAAAGTCTAACAACCCCGTCTTCATAGAAATTTAATATGGTTTAAATCTTTTTTTTTTTTTTGGTGGTGATTGATCTTTACATTTTAAAGAGAAAAATCTAATTAAAATTATGATGAGTGTTGATACTTCTTTTTGACTCTCCATATCAACTAATAAAATTTATTAAGAAAAAAATTAAACGTAATCTTTACATAAAGATTCCTTGTCAATAGAAGTCCTCATGAATTAAAATAGGTGCAATCACTCCAAAGAAACATAAGAAGATGAATAAGAAGATGAAAGGTTTTTTTTTGGGTAAGGATTCTTTAAATCAGTTTTTCTAAATTAATTCATTTTTTTTCTTATTTATATATTCTGAATTTTAAAATTTAAAGATTGATATCTAGAAAAAAAAAATAGTCCCATGTGTTTGATAACCTCCACCCTCTTATAGTTTTATCTCTTTTGATCATCGTTCACTACAAGAGAAATAAAATATTGCGATGCCCAAATGCATCGCAATTGCGTCGCTAAACATGCTATTGCGACGTAATAGCGATGCAATGACGGCATCGCTCATATGTCCGTCGCAATATCCATTTGTCACAATTGCGTCGCAATATTACGACTCTCTGCGACGCAACATTGCGTCACAATATTGCGACGCATCCAAATGCATCGCTAAATTAAAAATTAAATTATAATATTTAAAATTATTATTAAATATTGACGCACTCAATTGCGTCGCAATATTGCAACGCATTTAGTTGCGTCGTAATATTTAATAATAATATTTTTGATATAATAGTGGCGCCATTTGCGTCGCTAAAGCGTTGCAAATAAAAAATTTGATAAAATATTGCGACGCAAGGTCATTGCATCGCAATATTTATTAAAAATATTTTAGATATAATAGCGACTCAATTTGAGTCGCTAATGCGTCGCTATTAAATTTTTTTTTAATTATTGCGACGCCAGGTCATTGCGTCGTAATATTTAATAATAATATTTTAAAAATATTAGCGATGCAATTGCAGTCGCTAATGCATCGCTAAATAAATATTTTTTAAAAAAAATAAAAATTTAAAAATTAAAATGGTTAATACAATTTCGTTACATTTAAATATTGATCGTAACATTTTCACTCATATTGATCCAAACAATAATCATTCAATTTTCAAAAATAATTCATATATTAAAATTTTGAAGTTTTTATGTACAACATAAAAAAAGAAAAAAAATACATCAAGAATCTGAGCGATCACGTGGAGGCTGTGGAGGCTGGAGACTCTGCGACAAGCGGCTAACCATATCCCGCAAATAATGCATCTCATCTCGCATGTCTGCAATCTCCTGATCCCGGCCTCGCATACGATCCTCGAAATCCTGCTCGACCTCCTGCCGAACCTCCTCTGCAATAGATCTCCGAAGGTCGTGTAAACGCTCGGAGGAAGATCACCAGAAACTCGCGAGCTGGAGGCCTGATGGGAAAATATATAGAAGCTCTAGTGCCCAGACCATAGACCCTGCGGTCTCGCGGCTGGGCACCAACAGCCTCCAAAAACACACGCCGACTCTCCTCTGCTGAGAGTTCGACGGGCGTCTCCCCATCAGTAGAGTCGACCTGCGATGCCTGGGAGTAAAGCTCCTCGACTCGTGTCTTTAAATTATGAAATCAACAATAAATGAGTTAATAAATTTCTCAAAATAAAATTTTAAAAATTAAACAGATACTACATAAATCTAATTTCTTACCGCAACCTCCCGTGATCGCGTGTCGACCCAGGAACCGTCCCTCCTGGTGTGTGTCGCCCTGAATAGACGAAACTCACCAGGATCTCCGCCCTCCTGCTCAGACTATAACAATAAAAAAATGATATTAATACAAATATTTATAAATAACTAAAATAGTAATTAAAATATTTATGTTTTCTTACCATACGCCGTCTGTGCTCCTGAATCGAAATGGAGCCCGAAGTATGGCGGGAGAGACCCGTGCCAGGACCGCCCTTCTCAGATCGGCGGTTCGTGCTGGCTGATGCGGACCTCCTGCGCCAGCCATCGGACTGCCAGGCCTGCTGCCACTCGTGCCAAATACCCTCTGGCACATGCGCAGGACGCTGACCCGATGACCTCCAACGATGAAGCATGTCGGAGTATCGGCGTCCCGTCAGAGCCTCCCATGCTGCCCTAATGGCATCATGGCTGGCAGGATCCCACGTAAACTTTTTCTGCATTAAAATAAACAGTTAGTTTCTGAATTTATTAAGATTAAGAAATTTTATATCAGTGATAAATTGTATTTAATAAGTTTACCTGAAACTCAGAAAAATAAAACTCCCTCGTGGCTGGAGATACGTGGCGCCAATCGTAGCCACTGGGATCTGCACGCCTCTGAAATACGGCGCTGATGTGGCTGGATACATGATGCTGCTCAATGAATCTGTTAAAAAAATGCATGTTTATAAGTAATTGACTTAAAAACATATATTTTTAATTAGTATATACTTACAGCCCCTGAGCATCAAGTCGAAGTATGGTGCGGCCGATGGTGGAAGAACTCTCGGAGGTATGTGCCGATCGGCTGGATGGTAATACTGCTGGAGAGATCGAAGGCTGCGACTGCTGGAGATCCAAACTCTCCATCTCCGATGCTCATGTGATCTGATGTAGCAGGGCTACGTCCCTGCTCACTCCGTCTGTCGTCGGTAGATCTACCTCTGCCCGTCATACTGAAAATACTAAAGATTCATACAATTAAATTACGATTAATGATTGACTATGTAAAATTTAACACTTATAAAAAAAAGTTAAATTTTAAAAAACCTCTATGTTTAATCGGTGTCATTTGTTTCGTGAAATGTTGGTTCAACATCCGATGCCGTATCGGATTGCGATTCAGTTTCATTATCATCGGAAGGAAACCGAACATTTGCATCCGCAATTTCTTGGACATCACCATTTGGATCTCTAAGTGATGTTTCAGGAGCCCTTGTGTCGTCCTCAATTGCATGCATTTCCATCTCATCCTCTTGAAATGCAGGGCACTCGGCTGATTGACTTGATGAACTCTCCTCTAATACGATTGTTGAACGTGGGACGATTTTAGAAACGGCCCACCAATCTCGCTTGTCGTTGCGCAAACTTGGATATCCGCAGTAAAAGACTTGCTGAGCTTGGGATGCAAGGATGAATGGGTCATATTTCTGCAATCTTCGTCGATGGTTCACTTCAACCAAATTGTAGTCGTTATGAACCCTTTTGCCCACAGGAACTGTCGGATCGAACCAATCACAACGAAACAATACGGTTCGTTTCATAGGCCAACCGGGATATTCAACTTCAACCACCTCTACTAACTTTCCATAATAATCCTGCATATTTGCTCCAACACTTTCTCCTTTAACACACACGCCCCAGTTCTGCGTGCCTCTTGAAGCTGCTAATCGTTCAATCTGAAATTTGTACCCATTAACAAAATAGCCAGTAGAGGTTGTTACGGTCTTCAATGGCCATTGCGATAGACATTTAATGAAAATATTGTCGGTTGTGGACCATGGACCGTTGACCTATAAATTAATAAGCTATTCACATCCAATTCAAAAATAAAAGCCATTATCGAAATTGATTGAGTGATACTACTCACAAATTCATAAAACCAGTAAGCAAACTCCGTTTCTAATTTCTGCCCAATTGCAACTTGACTGATGTCGGGATTCATCTGTCGTTGTCTATCACAAAACATCCTTATGGGATGAAAAGGATGAAAACTGATGTTAGCAATTAAATATTGTGGTATATTGTAATTTAAATTAAAATTTCCAATTTAGCATTGAAGTATACACTTACTCAATATATGGATCGACTTCTCTACAGTTCATTAGGATGTAATAATGTGCTGCATTATACTCCATATCGCTAAGATTTCTTGACTTCTGCCCACCAAATGAACGGCCGATACCTTTAAAAATTGATATTCTACCGTCATTAGGTTCTCCTTCGTCCACACATACGTCATCGTTACGACCAAGATTTTGGCTCCTCGTGTGGACGTGACCCTCAAAGTAATGTGAGGCAAAAGCTGAAACTTCTTCGACCAAGTGTGCATTGCATATAGAACCTTCAACCCTTGCCTTATTACGCACATTATTTTTTAACTTCTTAAGATACCTATATGTAAAGTTGAAACAAAAAATTAACCAATTTTCTTGCAATGAAATAATATTTGAAATGTCAACATATCTTAATGATGTATATATTTACCTCTCGAAAGGATACATCCAGCGATACTGCACGGGACCAGCTATGCTCGCTTCGTATGGCAAGTGAACCGGTAAATGCTCCATTGAGTCAAAAAAACTGGGAGGAAATATTCGCTCAAGCTTGCATAAAATAATTGGAATTTCCTCCTCAAGCCTTGCCATGGATGCAGAAGTAATGACTGCGGCAGATAACTCCTTGAAGAATAAGCTGAGCTCCGTAATTGCCTTCCAGACATGTTGCGGAAGCAACTCACGAAAAGCTATAGGTAATAACCGTTGCATGAAAACATGGCAGTCGTGACTCTTCATGCCGAACAACTTGAGCTTATGCATGTCCACACACCTACCGATATTTGAGGCATAACCATCTGGAAATTTTAACCCTCTAAGCCAGTTACATAAAACTTCTCGTGAATTTCTGTCAAGAGTGTAACAGGCTTTAGGATAGGTCCCATCGGCACTCCTTCTCAAATCACCTCTTCTGCAGTACTGATTAAGTTCTTCTCTTGACTTTGCAGTATCTTTTGTTTTTCCCGGGATGTTTAGCACCGTGTTAAATATGTTATCAAAGAAATTTTTCTCGATATGCATAACATCCAAGTTGTGCCGGATGAGATTTGTGCTCCAATAAGGCAAATCCCAAAATATACTTCGCTTCTTCCAGTTATGTTCTTTACATATACGGCCATTTATTCTATCTGCATCCGGGAGGGAATGACCCTCACAACCAGGATACAATTCTTGATTGCAGCATGCAACATATCATAAAATTGTTGTCCATCTTGATTTTGTTCTTCCATAAATGTATTCTGATTGAATTCATTACCCGATGCATTCATCACCATTTGTTCATATGTGTTTAAATTCACAAATGGTTCATCTACGGGAATTGACTCTTGTCGGCCTATAACAGCTGCTGGAATATCCTCTGGTTCACCATGACAGTACCAAACATAGTAATCAGGAACAAACCCCTTCTTACACAAATGCACCTTAACAGTTTCCACATCTCTGTAGGCTTTATTCTGACACCTGTGGAAGTTGTATGGGCACCTAATCCTAGGGCCATCCATCCAGTCAGGTTGGCTACATGCAAATGCGATAAATTCTTCAATCCATTCAGAAAATCTGGATTAAGCAAGCCATCTTTTATCCTTGCATACATCCACGAGCGAGCCCCGCTCATTTTTGACCGACTTATACAAAGTCTGGTAAACCATTAAAGGAAACCACAAAATAAAACTATATTAGTATTACTAAATATATAAATTATTTCTTGGTCACAACTAAGGTTAATAACAACCATTTAAATCATTTATAACTAAACCAATTTTCTTTTAGGCAACTAAGGTCCCTACCATGCAAGGGCGAGCCACGGCTACGATCCTTGGCGTGCTAGCAAGGACCGAGGCACAGGTTCATGGCTAATGGTAGGGCTTGAGTTCGGGTCGGGCCGCAAGGCGGTCCGTTTAATCATGAGACTTCACAAGCAATTCAAGTGTCTTAAATTAATTCTACCTTCACTCCATGTCTACAAGGTAAGGCCCTATCCCATTCAAGAATATTTTTTGTGATATGTTATTCTGCTATTAATTATCATCGATCGGTTACATTGAAATTTCGGCAGCATTTCCCCATATGTTCTCCTAAATGTGTGGTATATAACCCACACTAGGAGAACGTATGAGCAAATACAAACCGAATCTCACCCAACGATGATTAATAGCAGACTAACATATCGCAAAAATATTCCCAAACTGTCCACCAGGACAATTTGAGAATTTGCAAGACTAAGGCTTACAAATTCTCAAACGGGTCTAAAGGTTATAGTGCTGTGATTAATAGTATGGAAGTCCGAAGACAATCGAACTTATGCTTGTTATTCTTAACTTCTTGTCAATTATACATATATAGAATAGTGTTCTATATATATAGTCACTGACTTCTTAAGATTATTGTGTCGAATACAAATGTTTGTGAAGACTAAAATATAAATCATTGAAACTATTAATTTGTTGCTAGAAATTAAATAATATTACAACAAGACTTTCTATCTAGCATTACATAATTTAATGCATCATTCAGTTTGCAGCAGAATGTAAATAATCAAGACATAACAATTGTAAATAACTACAAATGCACAAATATATTGCATAAACATTCTGCTTAGATTAATTATTGCATAAATATTATGCAAATTAAATAATAATACAACAAGACTTTCTATCTAGCATTACAAATATTATTGCATAATCAAGACATAACAATCAGTCTATCCAAAGAGCTCCAACTAATGACATAAATTAATTAATTTATAACTAATCTTATAAAAAAATTTATCATCAAATTATTTGAAAATATTTTTAAAAATAATAAAATATGATAGAATCTATTTTTTTTGTTAATTTTTTTTAATGAATGTTAAATTTTTTTAAAATTGAAGGGACCGGAGGTGGGGAAAAGCCCCCTAGCTGTTACTTTTTTATTTTTTTTATTTTTTTGGTCTAGTCACCGTGGCCCCCCCCTCCCTAACTTTTTTTTTCCCTAACTTTTTTTTTTGACTGTGTCCATGGCCAGAGAAGACAAAAAGGGGGGGGGCCCCCCCCCTGTTACCAAATTTTTTTTTTTTTGACAGTGGCCTGGCCACCATGGCCAGGCCACTGCCGGCCATGGCAGCAGCCGTGGCCGGAGAAGACAAAATGGGGGGGGGGCCCTATTACCATTTTCTTTTTTTTTTTGACAGTGGCCTGGCCACCGTGGCCAGGCCACTGCCGGCCACGGCAGCGGCCATGGCCGGAGAAGACGGCCATGGCAGCGGCCGTGGCCGCCTTGTCCGGCCGCGGCCTCGGCCGTGGCCGGAGAAGACAAAATGGGGGGGGGGTTTCCCCACCCCCCTGTAACCAAATTATTTTTTTTTCCACTGCCGGCCATGGCCGTGGCCGGAGAAGACGGCCACGGTCTTGGCCATGTCGGAGGAAAATTATTACAATTTTTTTTTTTAATAGGGTGGGGGGGCTTACCTCGGTCGAGAGAAGACGCCGGAGTTGGAGGAGAACGCCGGGGAGCCGGAGCACTAGAGGGGGGGAGCTGGAGCAGCGAACGGGGAGCCGATTTTTTTTGGGGAGGGCGGCGGCTAGGTCAAGACGAGGAAGAAGAAGAGAAGGCCGGCCGACTGTATATATATGAGTAATTAGCGACGCAATTAAGTGCGTCGCTAATTGTCGCAATATTTTTTTTAAATTTATTATGTATTAGCGACGCATCAATGCGTCGCTAATCCATCGTTAATTTGGTTTTATTATAATTTTATAAAAAAATAGCGACGCAAATAATTGCGTCGCTAATAAGTCGCTAACTTGGTGCCAAGGTCCGGTGAAAAAATTATTTTTATTTTCTAGGAATTGCGTCGCTAAGTGTCGCAATATTTTTTTAATATTTTTAATTGATTAAAATAATAATTTATGATAATAATTGCGACGCATACAGTGCATTGCAATAATTTTTTAATATTTATAAATAATAATATTTAAAATTTATGATAATAATTGCGATGCAAAATTGCATCGCAAATTATGCATCATAATATTATATTTATTTTATTTATTAATATTGAAAAAATCATATTTACTAAAAATAATTGCGACGCATACATTGCGTCGCAATATTTGTTTATTTTTTTTTTCTAAAATGCGTCGCTACGGTGTCGCAATAATTTTTTAATATTTATAAATGATAATATTTATAATTTATGATAATAATTACTATGCAATTTTGTTGCAATATTTTTTTAATAATTTTAATTAGATATATTTATTTAAAAAATATTGCGATGCAAATTATGCGTCATAATATTATATTTTTTTATTTATTAATACTGAAAAAAACATATTTACTAAAAATAATTATGTACATTGCGTCGCAATATTTGTTTATTTTTTTTAAAATGCATCGCTACGGCATCGCAATAATTTTTTAATATTTATAAATGATAATATTTATAATTAGTGATAATAATTGCGACGCAAAATTGCATCGCAATAATTTTTTAAAACTTTTTGATTACATATATTTATTTAAAAAATATTGCGACGCAACTTATGCATCGCAATATTATATTTCTTTTATTTATTAATACTGATAAAAATAATATTTACTAAAAATAATTGCGACGCATACATTGCGTCGCAATATTTGTTTTTTTTTTCTATATTACGTCGCTACAGCGTTGCAATAATTTTTTAATATTTATAAATGATAATATTTAAAATTTATGATAATAATTGTGACGCAATTTTGCGTCGCAATATTTTTTTTTAAACTTTTTGATTACATATATTTATTTAAAAAATATTGCAACGATCTCGGACCATCGCGATTGATCGGATCGGCGACGATCCGACGGTTGCGATCGATCGAAGCCATGATCGATCCCGGTCGGCGATGATCCGATGGTTGCGATCGATCCAATTGTGCCATGATCGATCCCGGTCAGCAAATCCATAAAACCTAGACACACACAGTTTGAGGGTCATGGATTCCTTCGAAAGAGATTGTAAGGCTTTGGAGCTCCTGAAAGCTCAAGCGCAGGTATGGAACCATATATTTAGCTACATAAAGTCCATGTCCCTCAAGTGTGCCGTGGAGCTAGGCATAGCAGACATCATCCACAACCATGGCAAGCCAATCTCCCTCCCTGAACTGGCCACCAAACTATCCATTCCCCCCACCAGGAACGATGACTTGCGCCGCCTCATGCGCCTCCTGGTGTTCTCGGGATTCTTCGCTCAGAAGAGCGGTGAGGGAGACAACCACGACGAGGAGGCGGAGCTGTACTTCCCCACCGCCACGTCTGCTCTCCTCGTCAAGGAGAAGGATGCGAGCGTCTCGTCGTTCCTTCTCCTGATGCTGGACAAAATTTTAGTCAATCCATGGCACCACCTCAGTGGCTGGTTCAAGCAAGATGAGGTGGACACTCCCTACGAGGTAGCGCACGGAAGGTGCATTTGGGAGGCCACCATCCAAAGCCCGAGCTTCAGCAGCTTTTTGAACGAGGGGATGGCAAGCGACGCTCGGTTCGTGGCCAAACTCGCCGTCGCGGAGTGCAGCGAGATCTTCCGGGATCTGAGGTCGCTGGTGGATGTCGGTGGGGGCACGGGCACGATGGCCCGGGCCATCGCCGAGGCCTATCCACAAGTGAAGTGCACCGTGTTCGACCTGCCTCATGTGGTGGCGAGCGTGGAAGCGAGCGAGGCGGTCCAGGTCGTGGGTGGCGACATGTTTCGGTATGTGCCCCCTGCTGACGCTGTTCTGCTCAAGGTAAGCTCCAGTGGTAGCTGCTTTCCTGCGACCAGATGGTTAATGGATTATTAATTAGTTTCATGCCATGGTGCTTATTATTAACTTAACAGTAGCTTAGTGAAATTGATTTCGTTTCATATTTTTATTTTTTATTTTTAAAAATAACAAGCCCAAACAATTTTAAACCAAATATTTTTATTAAAAAAATCTGAATTTGGATGCGATCATGATGCTGAACATGAATCCACACATAATTCCACGCGCATGGATTCAATACAGCTAACAGTCGTTTGAGGGCATCGGTTTGCTCGCTTAGGAAATTGGAATCTTGATTAAATTTTCTTGGAAATTAAAATATTTTAATTAATCTGGTAGCGGTGATTAAAAGAAATTAGAAAGCAATGCTTCAATACTCCCATTAGTGTGAGAGAGCTTGATTCACGTCAGATTAGACACAGAAACCTTAATTACTCCTAGCTGGCACGATTTTTTTGGCTTGTCGATCAACCATCCCCGCTTGTATTGAAGACATGTGATGCTGATCCGCTGTTTGGATCCGTGCTCTAGCTTTGATGTGGGCCAACGGTAACCCTATTTGCTAGTTTACACTCAATTACTCGAATAAATGCCTCCGAAAGAAATAACTATCCTAGTAGTCATGTATAAGTTTAAACAAAAGGAAATCCAGCCACAAAAATTTCTCGATCTGGTGTGGTTAAAGTTAGGCTTGCAAAATTAAAAGAACCAAACTATTGTTTATATTATAAACATGCATAAGCACATTATTTAACATTAATGTCGTTCAGGCTATGATTTAAGAGGAAATATTCCATTTTTTATCAATTCCTCTTAAGCTTATAAATTCACACATGCACACATAAATATATGTAATTCCTCTTGCCATAAGTCAAATATTTTATCCTCATTAAGCTCCCAAAATATCCTTCTTTTAGTTAATTGCCACAAATTGGGATCATAGTAATATCCTACTTGTTTTTCTTATTTATTATTCTTGATTTCTAACTTCAAAGTACTTATTGATGCCTAGGAAAAATAAAGCAAAAAATAGTACCATGTGTTTGATAATTTTCATATCCTTATGGTTTAACCACTCATGGTCATGGTTTGCAGTGGGTCCTACATGATTGGGGTGACGAGGAATGCATAGAGATACTGAAACGATGCAAGGAGGCAGTTCCTTCCAAAGAAGAGGGAGGGAAGGTGATTATCATTGAAATGGTAGTAGACTTGGATGTTGGCTCTCCTGAGTTGGCCGAGACACAACTACTCTTTGACATGCACATGATGGTCCAAACCACAGGGAAGCAAAGGAATGAATGTGAATGGAGCAAAATTTTCACTAATGCAGGCTTTAACAGCTACAAAATCATTCTAGCATTAGGCTTACGATCGGTTATCGAGGTCTATCATTGATCACTAGATAGACAAAAAAAGTAATATGCTAATGGCCATGAATTGATTAATGTATTGCTTTCTTCTGGTTTAGTTTTAGGTCTCAATTATATGTAGCATATAAGAAGTCGCATGGTGTCTTTAGAGGTTGCTTTTCGTATCATTACCGTGATGCTTGTATTAGTCTATGTTGAGTTCGCAATGTTTTTGTCACAATAAATTTGATTGGGGTTGTAAAAGCTAAAATATTAAGTTTGTGTTAATTCCATCCAGCCTCCTTATCAATAGATTTATCTGTACTTCATCTTGATTAAAACTAAAATAGATTTATAATTAACCTTCTCAATGCAATTTAATTTGCACTCATATTACTGCCACATGACCACTCTTTAGTGATCCTAAATAGATTTTCATAAAATTGGTATATATTATTTTATAATTATTTTTTAGCATATATTGATTCACCTTTTAGTAGTCATATGATAGTCGCTTAATAATTTTTTTCATTAATTTTAATGCATATTTAGATAATAGTGATAAATTATGAATTAAATCATTATTTTTTTGTTAACTTTAATATTTATTTAAATAGCAGTAGCCAAGTGTAAATTAAATCATAATTGGGAGGTCAATTATAAATTTTTTGTTTAAAAAGAGAAGTGCAAGAGGCAAGTAGAATTAATCTATTTCTTCACTTATCCCTCTTCTGGAAATAGCTTATCATGCATTAAGAATTGGAAGCCTTTGGGAGAATATTACTCTGGTTTCATAATGAGCAGAGAAAGAGAGAATCCTTTAACTATGAAATGACCGATTAAACCAATCTATGTGCATTTTGTCTCAGGGACCCGTATTGAGAAATTGCAATTAAACCCAATATTTTTTATTCTATTCTCTGCTAGAAAAAAGAAGTTGTTCCTACAAAGAATCATAGGAGAGAACCCTACGAGCTATAAATATTTTTGTTGACCTAAACTAATGCCCTAATCATAAAATCCAAAGTGGATTCTAACTCGCCTTCACCTTTGCAATGTTTTCCTGAAGGACAATGACGTACGCCCTACCCTTCACTTGATGACCGCTAAAGATAGCAAATAATGGTGTTTATCAGCAAAGTTCATCTACTAGTTGAGATTCAAAATTTTTAGGGTCTCACAAAAAAATGAGAAAAAAAGAAAAAAAAAGTCCTTAGGATTTATCAATCTTGCACTTAGCTTAAGGCTTTAGAGTTGTCATAGGAATATCACCATTAAAGAATTGAGCATTCAAAAATCTCTAGATAAGATGAGAAGACATATGAGGAGGGTGAAAATGGTTAAATGTAGGCCAAGAAGTATTAATATGTGAAGCCGTCGAGGCCAATTTTGGGTTGGGCTGCTACTTTAGCTATTATAGCTGCCATTGTCGTGGACTACCAAGGCTAGCCAAGAGGAAGCTACATAAGTTTAAGGTGCTTCCAACATTACACAAGTTTAAGGTGCTTCCAACATTCCTCAGTTTTTAACATTTGTGACAGTGTATACTCAATCATGCACAACTAAGTTTGCATGACAGCTTTTGCAAAAATGGTCAATTATTTCCTTTGCAAAATATCCTTTTGTTGAATAAAGGATATTTCAGCTACATGTCATAAGCTTAAATAAGTGGACTTGCTATAATAGAGAACCGGTTAAACATGAGCAAAGTTAATGTTAACGAGGAAATTTGGATCCCATAAGATTTCACTCATCGTTCAACATCTAAGTCTACATCATTTTTTTAAAAGAAAATTCACTGCACAATCCTACTGAGTTACAATAGTCTGAGAGGTCTTCCAGCAATGCTAGTACAAAAAGTTAAATATACTACAATAGGTTTTAGAAAAAAGACTACGGTTGCGTTGGTACATTGCCAGCAATACTGAATGGTAATATAGATTACCTACAAAATATGATAATATGGATTACCTACAAGATGTCACTGAATGGATTGCCAGTAATGTTGATTATTATGTTTGGTATACATAGGTAATGTTACAGTAATATTGATTACTGTGTTTGATATGACAAACAGATTACCAGTATATAACATCAAATTCCCAAAATACCCTTAAATCAAATTCATATACTAAATCAAATCTATTAAAATTTTTAAAATACCTCAAAATACCCCTAAATAAAAGTATTTATATAAGTAGAAGATGCTAGATTTAATTTTGTTTAAATTAAAAAATATTTTTAATCTTTAAACATTTATTAATTTTTTTTGATTCTTAAACTTTCAATTATCATAATTTATTTATTATTTTAAAAAAATAATTTATTTTTTAATAATATATTCTATAAAATTAATTAAGATTAATAGAATAATCGATATATTATGATAATATGAATGGATCGATTAGTTGATAGCAAATTGTACGTTATTTTTAAAATTTTAAAAAATAATGTAATTAGACGTTGTCAATTTTTAAAAAAATAGTAATTTAATTTTTTTAATGTTTTAAGTAAATCAACTTAAAAAATAGTAATTAAAAATTAATTAATTAAATTAATTTAATAAAAATAGTAATAAAAAATAAATTAATTAATTTATGAAAAAATAAATAAATTTATTTAATTTATTTTAAAAATTATTTTTAAATATAGAAAAATAAATTTATTTTTTTAATTTATATAAAAATAAATAAATTTATATAATTAATTTATTTTTTAAATAATTTATTTATCAATTAAATTAATATATTTATTTTTTTTATTATATTAAATTTTATTTATTTATTTATTTATTAAATTAATATATTTTATTTATTTATTTATTAAATTAATATATTAAATTTAATTTTTATTAAATTAATATATTAATTATATAAATAAATAAGTTTATATAAATATAATTTTAAATAAATAAAGAAATAAATAAATTTTAAAAATAAGGAAAATATATTAAAAAATTAATATATTTAAATAATTTAAAATATATATTTAATTTTAATATATTTTTAAATATATTTAATTTATATTTTTTTAATATGAAAATAATTAATTAAATTAATTAAACAAATTAATTTTAAAAATATTTTATTTATTTTATTTATTTAAATTAATTTTTCAAAAATAATTTTTATTTTTTATTTGTTAAATATTAAATTGATTAAAAATTATTAAAATTTTTTATTTTTTAATTAATTTTTTTATTTTTTTTATTAATTTATAAAATAAAATTTAAAATTCAATAAAAATTTTAAAAATTTTAATTTTTTTAAAAAAATTAATTTTAAGTTAATTTTATTTTTTAAATTTTAATTATTTTTTAAATTAATTTTAATTTATTAGTTTAAATTAATTTTTTTAAAATTTTAAAATGGTAATTAAAAGTTTTTATTTTTTATTTTTTGTTTTTTTTTAAATTAGACTTTTTTATAACCGTAATTTTTTGTTTTTGTTTTTGTTTTTTTTTCT
>UESW01004160.1:382263-414523 GCA_900491605.1 Calamus simplicifolius
CTCTTTCGCGACCCCGCCTCCGGTCTGACCCGGTCACCATCGCGCTGCTTTCCTTCTTATCAATGGCCCTCCCCAGGGTCCCTCCCGCTATCCTGAGGAGCAAAGGGGCGTCGATTGCGGAGACCTAGTTCGGATTCTAGGGTTTGGGTCGCTGCCAGAGGGTGGTGTGAAGTCTGGGTTGAAGTGCATCTCTCATCTCCTCGTGGTTGGAGACAAGGGAAAGTGGTCGAGCGTTTCGACTCTCTATGGGGTGCTTATTGGCTTTGTCACGGATCACCGTCCGAAGGTATCTTGAAAACTTATTACTTTTACATTTGTATTGAATTTTGTTTTTTTGTCTTGATCCTACGTTTGTTACACGGAAAATCTGTTCCTTTATCCATCCTCTTTTGTGTTTCTTTGATTGTTTTAGGGTTACCATGCAATAAAAATGTTTTTTTCCCTGTTTGATGCTGTTTCCCTAATTGATGCTGTTCTATTGTGATGTTCAAAATCAAGGTTTTAAATTTAGTGAGATTTCATTCCGCCTTGTTCGACACTTGGGAGAAGGATGTGTCAGTTGTGTTGATTGGGCTGTTGGGACGATAGCAGGTGGTCTGTCCTGAAACTTAAGATGGTAAGCCGTCTTGGCATCCAACGGAACATTCTGCTGGGATTTGAAATCATGTACAAAATCATAAACTTATCTAGCTTGATTTGCTTATGATAGGAAAGCTGATTTTGCTTGCAAAGTTCCAAAGTAAAATAAAAACCATATGCTAGTTTCATGAATTTAATTTGAGATGTAATAAGTTGGGATATTAAGAATTTTGTGAATTTAGCATTGCTAGCCTGCCATCAAGATAGAGCATATTCACTCTTTCAACTCATTAATTTATTGAAAAATTACTGTGGAATGCGTGTGTCCTTTGTGGAAAAATTACTGTGGACATGATGAGTATGTCCTTTGTGGGCACTAGGAGTATAATTGATGTTGGTTTATATAAACTTTGTATTTGTTTTAAATGTTCACTTATTTGGATTTGCATGACAAGCTTTGGATAAGCCAAATGGAAATGGAGTTACAAACTTGTGCAATCATATATGTAAACTATATCATGTTGGGTATTTGGATTATGTCATCGAGACACTGACAGATAGATCTCTTTTTTAGCTATTACCTTTTTCTTCTTTCTCTTTTCCCTGTAAATTTAACAAGGAAATTAAATGATATTATTGTTTTTATCATGATTACGTACCTTATACTGGCTATTATTTTGTTTGTGTTTAATTTTATTTTTAAGATCATTATATTATATTTGTATTCTGTTGGGTGGCTGATGCAATCACTTATTTTTCCTTGGAAAGGGCTCCTTGTATGAAGTTAATATCAGAAGGTTGCCATATTACAATCAATATGGAGTATTACTTTATGACTCTTTTGCTTAAAGACACAATTTAACATGTGCAAATGTTAAATGGATGAATTGCAGGTTAGAAAGCAGTCTCATTCATGTCTGCAGGATGTACTTCAGAGTTTCCAAGGGCCAGCCATATTTGAGAGGTTTGTTCTGCTTGCTTGTTGGTGGATCCAATACTACCAGTGCAGCTGCAGAGGGAGAAGGGCCCAGCGGAGCTATGGAAGTCATATATATTTGAATGCTTTGAAAGAATGTCAATAAAGTCGACGAATATCATTCTAAAATACTGCAAACCATTGCTGGATCTGCAACAGTCAGTGGTTACAAGGACTATATTGGAGATTTTGTAGTCTCTCTGCAGCAGTCCAACTTCAGAGGTTGCTCCTGAAGTTTTGCTAGATTTGTTGTGCTCTTTGGCATTATCCGTTGCTGATAAGGAAAAGTCAGCTGATGGGATAGCACCAACAGCACACTTACTCAATCCTGGTATAACAGCTAAACAGGCAAATATGCATTGTGAAGCTTCCTGTCATATTTAATTCCCTTAGAGGTTGGTTTAGCTTCTTGACAATTCATGATATTGAATTTAGATTAGATTATCTGGCAAATAAAATAATTTGTTGTTCTATTATCTGACAGATCTTAGCCTGTGAGCATGAGGAAGTCATATGTGAGCCTGGGGAAGTCATATTTGCTGCTACAAAGCCTTTAAAGGGTTTGGTAGGTTATTGCCTTGATGAAAGCTTCTCCAACAGGGTGTTGATCAAATCAAGACTAGCGATGGTGGAACAAGAAAATCTGGAGCAACAATCATTGAAAAGATATGCGCCATCATTGAGGCTTCCTTAGTTATTAGTACAATGCAGTTTGGACATGTCTTTTCAAGTTCTCTCAACAACAATTGATCAATTAGGTACCTTTTTTTATTGGTATTTTCTTCTACATGCAAGCCTTTAGTGAACATAGCTGCTAACTTAATCAAATTAATGAGACCCTCTAATTCTTATGTCATTTAGTAGAGAATAGAGGCATGCCTTGTATAAAATCTAATATGATTTGTGCCACAAGTAGTTGACTAAGCTATTTCTGATGATGGGCTCAGAAGAACTTCAAATGAAGTTCCAATTTAGTCCTAGTTGGTCATGTAACTGATAACATCTATTTCTACATGTGCATCAGAATATTTACTTGATCCAACAAAACTCATCTAATTAATTTGGGGTCAGGAGCTTTATTCTTCTTCACCATTTTCCATATTTATGATATGCATTTATCACATTTCTGAATTTACAAATAAAGCCAAGAAAGGTGTAAAAACTCTCATGCATTACACTAGATGTTCATAAGTGGAGATCAATACAAATTACTCCAAAATGAATAGACCATGTTGCTAGAGAAACTTCAATGTACTAATGAAATTGTACACTGCTATTTTGACAGATATATTCACAGACTGGTTTTTTCGTGTGCAATGACAGGCTATGATGCTCTATTATTCAATAAAACCTTTGTTGTAAGGGTTATCGTCTGCTTAGACCATGTCAAAGCAGATAGAAGGGTACTGCAACTACATTTGGAAGATAGAGAAGAACAAAATTGAAATAAAGGACCAGATAGTCATGATGTTGTGATGGATTGTCTCAGGTGGATGTAATATTTGGTCCCTACCACATGCTAAAATTTATTGAGTGAATAGATCACTTGGTGATTCTCCCGTACATGCAGCTAGATTGAATTTGGCAAATTGGTTCATGCAGCTTAATGCAAGGCTCAAGCAGGCACTTGTATGTTGATAATCTGCTTGGAGATGTTTGGTGGCTTGGAATTTTTGGCCTAAATGCAGCCCATTAGATCACACGTGTAAATAGCTGAGATTCAGATCTGTCATTTTTTTATTATCTCAATTTTGGCTTCAGTGTAAAAGCATGTCCCATCATGGCATTTTTGTCATCAAGTCTCCTCCTCCATGCTTATCTCTATGGGTATACATTTTAGTGTTCATCTTGCTCGCCCATCTTCCTAAACCTGGTGCTGCCTTTAAAGAAACTACAGCTAAGGCCATAATTTTCTCTCCTCTAGATAGTCATGGTGTGATTAGCAGAAATGGGAGATGCCTATGCCATCTTGAGGGGACAGGTTAAAATATGTTGTAGTATTTGAATGTTTGGAAGGCTTCCTCTCATCTCCTACCTTGTAGTCAAACTCATTCCAGGCTGTTGGCCTATCATTTCTATTGTTTGCTATGCATCGCTTCAGTATCACTATCTTTAAGCAGAATATGATTTGGGGTGCTAGCTGATGTAGATCTGGGCTCTATTAGATCTCTAATCAGATCCGCTGAATTGAAATCTTTTTATTGTGATCCATTGATTTGATCTGATGAAAATAACGTGGAATCTGGAAAATAGCACTATTAAATCTGAAGGAACTATTGTAAGAGGGTGAAGTCAATGCGTCGAGAGTTAAGATGACATCTGCTGGGCCCAAAATTTGTTCTCGTATCTGTAGGGAATTTGATGGAAAATATCTGTCTTTACATATAATGCTTAACCATTTCTTTAATGTTGTTTATTAAAAATGTCAAAACCAGTTAAACCTGCAGCTTCATGAATGTGTTGGCTCAGCCCTGGGTGCCTTGCGACCTGATGCATTTTTATATCTTTTGCCTCTCAATCTGGATGCTGAAGATATATCTGATGCTAATGTTTGGCTGCTTCCTTTATTGAAGCAACACATAGTTGGCGCTCGTTTAAGAATTTTTACAGAAAAGATTTTGGAAATGATCAGTAGAATACAGCAGAAATCTCTCAAGGTACTAATCTTTTCATATAATAAGTTGATGCCTTTCTTCTAGGTGGCTCTGAAATAATGTAAATTTGTTATGTCACAATTTGAAAAGGAGGGACGGATTTATTCAGCAAAGAGTGCGGAAGGTCTTGCGTATTCACTGTGGTCTTTGTTGCCTGCCTTTGCAACTATCCTATTGAAACTAGCAATACCTTTAAAAGTCTTGGGATGGTGCTACGTAACGCACTTCATCAAGAGCCTGTGTTGCATGGTATAATTGTTTCAGCCTGCAGGTTTATCCCATGTCCATGATCCAGATTTGAGTCCTTGAATTGCATAAATTATTGGTTTCTCATCTTGTTTCTCTCTATTTATTTGTTTTTATAGATTCTGCTCGGGCGTAATGTTGGAAGAAGAACTTGGAACTGTGGGCAGAGTGGAAGACATAGGCACAGAAGCAGACTGAACAACAGTATAAAAAACAGGAGCAGATTTATTCTGAGGGCGTATACGATAATTCTTAAGGATATGACCCTCCTTCTTGCAATAATTACAGAATTTCTTGCTGCAATATTTTGCAATATGCCTAATTTCCTTGCAACTATAACATTGTGGTGAAGATCTAGATCGTCCTTTGCCTTGAGCAGCGTATGTCATATTAACCATCTCAGAACTACTAGTGTTTTGATCAAGGTCAAGCTGTGAGGCAAGACGTTGTTCTTCACGCAAGAGTTCACCCAAGCAATCCTCCAAAGAGGGGACAGGTGTGCAATTGATTAACCCAGCTCGTGCACTTTCAAACTCGGGTCTGAGCTTCATCAAGAATTGATCCCGCTGGCTTTCAGAATGAACCGCTTGTAGTGCTGCCAAAGCTTCTTTGGGAACTTGAGAATGCACCAATCCAGAATAATCACTCCATAAATTAATAAAACCAGAATAAAATTGCTCAATAGAAAGATTCCCCTGGCAATAGTTTCCAATGTCTAACTCCAATTGATACTTTCGGGCAGAATTATTTTGATAATAAATTTATCGAAGGTAATTCCATATTTCCTTAACCGTAGTGAACCTATGAAGATTATTGACCATATGAGGTTCAACAGAGCTAAGTAGTCATGAAGCAATTTTAGCATCCTTGCTTTTCCATAAACTAAGCTCCTTGGAATCAGTTGGAGCCTTAGAAGACCCATCCAAATGACCCCATAACTCCTTCCCTTTCACAAACATCCTGAACTGGAATTCCTAACTGGTGTAGTTCTTGCCATTAAGGCGAATAATAGAATTTTCTCTAGATATAATAAAAAATTGATAGAGCAGAGAAATTACAACAGTTACTCTTCAGAATCTATCGACAGCTGCCAAGCAACAGAAAAAAAAACAAGATCCGATAGTCACCAAGAAACCCTCAAGAAATCAAGAATTCAAACAAGCCAAGAGAAAACCACGAAAATAATTTGTGGTCACCAAGAAACCCTCAAGAAATCAAGAATTCAAACAAGCCAAGAGAAAACCACGAAAATAATTTGTGGCTCTGATACCATGTCAAATTTAGGTTTTGTTCTCAATGCCCTTCTTGTGAGGGTTGCTCACTTTATATAAAAGTTATCGGACTAATTACAAGGCTAAAAATCAGCCATTACATAAGATACACATGATTATAAGTTAAGAATAAATGTCTATCAATTCTATGCATATATACAATATATTCTACACTTATGGCAATGATGCTGATTTTCTGCCTAAACAATTCTTCCCTTGATGCGCCCTTAGTTAGCCAATTTGAATTTCAAAATTTAAATTCAAAACTTCCGCTTAACTGGTCCTTTGGCTCGCCAAATTAGTCATGAAATTTGTCATTTTTGCATATCAAATCAGCCTTGGAATCTATCATTTCTGAGCACCAAATCAGTCTTGGAATCTACCATTTCTGCTCCCTTGACTAGCTGTTAATTCTACTAATATCCCCCCTCAAATTGATGCTGGGCGATTGAGAAGCATCAAATTGTCAATTAAGAACTGATGTCGGGGACGAAAGAGAGCCTTGGTGAAGACATCAGCAGTTTGGTGTTCAGTAGAAATGTGTGGAAGAGTAATCTCCTGACGAGCAAAAGCTTCACGAATGGAATGACAATCCACTTCAATATGTTTGGTGCGCTCATGAAAAACAGGATTGGCAGCAATTTGAATAGCACTGGTATTATCAGCATGAAGAGGAGTAGGAGTAAGCTGTGGAACACTAAGTTCGCCTAACAACCCTCGAAGCCATATAATTTTAGAACAAGCAGACGACATAGCCCGATATTCAGACTCGGTGGATGACTTCGATACACGAGCCTGCTTCTTACTCTTCCAAGAAATGAGGGTGTTGCCAAGAAACATACACCAACCCGTAACAGAACGACGAGTATCCGCACAACCAGCCCAGTCGGCATCACTAAAACCCTTCAACTGTAAAGAATTCTCAGAGGAAAAAAATAAGCCACGACCAGATGTCCCTTTGAGATATCGAAGAAGACGACGGACAGCGGCCAAATGTGTCTGGCAAGGAGCCTGCATAAACTGACTGACCTGCTGAACAGCAAACGAAATATCAGGTCGAGTAATGGTCAAATAATTCAAACTGCCCACCAGCTGCCGATACATTGAAGGATCAGATAAGAGATCACCATCCGCCTGACGCAATTTTAAATTGACCTCCATAGGTGTAAGAACCGAATTTGCATCTTGAAGGCCTGCTAAAGAAAGAAGTTCTTGGGTGTACTTATGCTGATGTAAGAGCATGCCATTTGGGCAATGGTGAACCTCCAGTCCAAGAAAATACCTCAGTGGACCAAGATTTTTCATATGAAATGAAGATTTGAGACGCTGTTGGAGTTGCTCAATTAACTGGAGATCAGATCCAGTAATTACAATATCATCGACATACACAAGAAGTATAACAATCCCAAGGCTAGTCTTGCGAAAGAATAGAGAGGAGTCATACTGACTCTGAGAAAAAGTGAAATCCAGTAGAGTAGTACGAAACTTCTCAAACCATGCCCGCGGTGCCTGCTTCAAACCATACAGAGATCGCTTTAAGCGACAAACCTCAACAGAAGAGGAAGGAAACAAGCCAGGAGGAGGAGACATAAATATTTCTTCCTTCAGATCACCATGTAGAAATGCATTCTTCACATCCATCTGGTGAAGCGACCATCCTTTCGAAACAGCAATGGCCATGATAGTGCGGATAGTAGTCATTTTGGCAACGGGAGCGAATGTTTCCTCATAATCAAGCCCATACTCCTGTCTATTCCCGAGTGCTACTAGACGAGCTTTATATCTTTCAATAGATCCATCAGCACGTAGCTTGATGGTGTAGACCCATTTACACCCAATAAGTTTAACTCCAGCAGGACAAGGGACGATGTCCCAAGTGTGATTGTCCTGAAGAGCCTGAATTTCATCCTGCATAGCTTGGCGCCAACACTCTTGAGTAGAAGCCTGAGAATAAGACTTAGGCACAAAAGTAGTATCAAGAGTAGCCTGAAGAGCCGAAGAAGAAAAACCATACCAATCTGGGGGTCGGGAAATCCTAGTAGATCGTCGTGGCTCATGCAAGACAGGATCAGGTGGCGGTTCAGAGGAAGGAAGAGGCAGTGGGCGACGTCGCTGATACACGATATCGGGCTTAGAAGGAGTATGAGATACATCATCAAATGCAGGAAGTGAAATAGAGGGAGAAACAAGATTAGTACGAGATGGAAAGAAATATTGATTTTCAAAGAAAATCACATTGCGAGAAATACGAAGCTTGTTAGCATCCGCATCATAACACACAAATCCTTTATGAGAGTTACTATAACCAAGAAAAGCACACTGAACAGATTGGGCAGAAAGCTTGTGACGTTCAATGGGAGGTAAATGAACAAAACAAATGCAACCAAATACATGCAAATAATTATAATTAGGAGAAACACCAAACAAACGAGAATATGGAGAATCAAGATGCAAGGTAGGAGAAGGTAGACGATTAATCAAATATACAGCTGTAGATAATGCTTCTACCCAAAATCTAGAAGGTACAGAAGATTCAAGCATCAATGTACGAACAACATCTAAAAGATGTCTATTCTTACGCTCGGCGATGCCATTTTGTTGAGGGGTGTAAGGACACGAACGTTGAGAAAGAATACCCTTCTGTTGGAGAAAAGATTGAAAATCATGAGACATGTATTCTCCCCAGAATCTGAACGGAAGATCTTAATACAGGTAGAAAATTGAGTTTCTACATAGGCAACAAAGTTTTGAAGGTTGAAAACACATCAGCTTTAGAACGAAGAAAATAGACCCACGTGAAACGACTGTAATCATCAATAAATGTCACAAAATATCGGTATTGAGCATGAGAAAGAACAGACTCATACCCCAAACATCAGAATGAATAATATCAAAGCATGTAGAAGCACGACTACCTTGCAAAGGAAAAGGTAAAGATTTGCTTTTTCCTAGTTTACAAGGAGCACAATCAAAAGGCAAGGAAGAAAACTCATTTGTATTACTCAAATAACCATGTTTCATAAGATGTGTCAAAATTACAGAGTTGGGATGACCCAATTTCTTATGCCAAAGATGGCTATTATTATTAGCAATAGCAGAACAACCAACAAAATTTGAACGAGGAACGGAAAATGACTGAAGAGGAAAAAGACGTCCCACTTTAGGCCCCTTCGCTATCTCCTGTCCCGACGCTTGATCCTGCACACGACAACCAGAACGATCAAAATGAATAGAACAATTATCTTCTACTAATTGTCCAACAGAAATGAGATTGGCAGATAAATTAGGAGACACAAAAACATCAGTAAAGGAAGACCCCAGATTTCCAACTGCAGTAATGGGAAGAGTACTGCCATCTGCAATCTGAATATGTTGCTGACCATCATACTTACGAACATCTTGTAAAGCTGCCAAACTTCCAGTCATGTGATTGGAAGCTGCAGAGTCAATTAACCAAGGAGAAGGAAGGAGATGTTTCTTGCCTTGGAGACCAAGAGCAGAAAGGGCAGAAATAATCATCTGTTGAACCTGCTCGGGCGTAATGTTGGAAGAAGAACTTGGAACTGTGGGCAGAGTGGAAGACATAGGCACAGAAGCAGACTGAACAGCAGTATGAAAAATAGGAGCAGATTTATTCTGAGGGCGTATACGACAATCCTTAAGGATATGACCCTCCTTCTTGCAATAATTGCAGAATTTCTTGCTGCAATATTTTGCAATATGCCCAATTTCCTTGCAACTATAACATTGTGGTGGAGATCTAGATCGTCCTTTGCCTTGAGCAGCGTATGCCATATTAACCATCTCAGAACCACCAGTGTTTGATCAAGGCCAAGCTGTGAGGCAAGACGCTGTTCTTCACGCAAGAGTTCACCCAAGCAATCCTCCAAAGAGGGGACAGGTGTGCGATTGATTAACCCAGCTCGTGCACTTTCAAACTCGGGTCTGAGCTTCATCAAGAATTGATCCCGCTGGCTCTCAGAATGAACCGCTTGTAGTGCTGCCAAAGCTTCTTTGGGAACCTGAGAATGCACCAATCCAGAATAATCACTCCATAAATTAATAAAACCAGAATAAAATTGCTCAATAGAAAGATTCCCCTGGCGATAGTTTCCAATGTCTAACTCCAATTGAAACTTTCGGGCAGAATTATTTTGATAATAAATTTGCCGAAGGTAATCCCACATTTCCTTAACAGTAGTGAACCTACGAAGATTATTGACCATATGAGGTTCAACAGAGCTGAGTAGCCAGGAAGCAATTTTAGCATCCTTGCTTTCCCATAAACTAAGCTCCTTGGAATCAGTTGGAGCCTTAGAAGACCCATCCAAATGACCCCATAACTCCTTCCCTTTCACAAACATCCTGAACTGGAATTCCAACTGGTGTAGTTCTTGCCATTAAGGCGAATAATAGAATTTTCTTCAGACATAATAAAAAAATTGACAGAGCAGAGAAATCACAACAGTTACTCTTCAGAATCTATCGACAGCTACCAAGCAACAGAAAAAAAAAGATCCGACAGTCACCAAGAAACCCTCAAGAAATCAAGAATTCAAACAAGCCAAGAGAAAGCCACGAAAATAATTTGTGGTCACCAAGAAACCCTCAAGAAATCAAGAATTCAAACAAGCCAAGAGAAAACCACGAAAATAATTTGTGGCTCTGATACCATGTCAAATTTAGGTTTTGTTCTCAATGCCCTTCTTGTGAGGGTTGCTCACTTTATATAAAAGTTGTCGGACTAATTACAAGGCTAAAAATCAGCCATTACATAAGATACACATGATTATGTAAGGTAAGAATAAATGTCTATCAATTCTATGCATATATACAATATACTCTACACTTATGGCAATGATGCTGATTTTCTGCCTAAACAATTCTCCCCTTGATGCGCCCTTAGTTAGCCAATTTGAATTTCAAAATTTAAATTCAAAACTTCCGCTTAACTGGTCCTTTGGCTCGCCAAATTAGTCATAAAATTTATCATTTTTGCATATCAAATCAGCCTTGAAATCTGTCATTTCTGAGCACCAAATCAGCCTTGGAATCTACCATTTCTGCTCCCTTGACTAGCTGTTAATTCTACTAATAGGTGCTACGTAACACTCTTTGTCAAGAGCCTGCGTTGCATGGCATAATTGTTCCAGCCTGCAGGTTTATCCCATGTCCATGATCCAGATTCGAGTCCTTGAATTGCATAAATTTTTGGTTTCTCATCTTGTTTCTCTCTATTTATTTGCTTTTATAGATTCTGATCAAACATAACAAGGACATACAATCTGGAAACTCTAGCATGTCTGATGATGAGATAAACAAAGCTAAAAAAGCAAGATATCGCTATACTCTTGTTGTAGCGGACAATAATTTGAAGGCAATACGGTCATTTTTTTTGGAGCTTCTCCCAGTTTTATCTAAAGTCTTTTTGGCATCTTCAAACGATAGTAATGTTATGGATGATTGTTTATTGAAGTTTGGAGTATCTAAAAATATTATGGGTGTTTGTATAATAATATTAGATATTTTAATTCAATATATTTAGGGTTTTTTGGAATTGAAAGTATATGTTTATATGACAGTATTAGATATTTATATGATAGTATTAAATATTTCAGTTCAATATTTTAAAATTTTTTTAAAATTGAAAGTATATATTTGTATCACAGGATTGGATATTATACTACGTTTTGAATATAAAAAAGTAGTCTAAATGTAAAGTTATAGACTACATTTTCTGATAAAAATATAGTCTAAATGTACATAATAGACTACATTTTTTGATAAAAAAGTAGTCTTTTGTTCAGTTATAGACTACATTTTCTGATAAAAACGTAGTCTAAATGTATTGTCGGACCGGTGTACGGTCTTCATTTCTTGGGAACCCCCTCCACTAGGGCTTGTCAAAGTCAATTTTGATGGCAGTGTTCGAGGTCGATTGGTTGATTCGGCTTTTGTGATCCGTGGGTCTGATGGGTCATTGATGGTGGCTGGTGGTTTTGGCCTTCTTGACCTATCTGTGTCGGCTACTGAACTGTATGCTGTGTGGGCTGGCATCTCATGTGCTATACGTAGCTTAGGCATTCGTAGACTTATCATTGATGGAGACTCTATCACTATGGTTCGTTGGCTCCGATAGGAACCAAGCGACCCTATGCTTACCAACCCTTTGATATGCGACATTCGATCTATGCTTCATCAGGCTGATATAGCCCATATTTGGCACACTTACTGGGAAGCTAATTCAGATGCTGATTGGGTTGCTGCCCGGGTCGCCCATCACTCCGGACCGTGTTGTTGGCTGCCGGGTGATTCGTGTCCGTTGGTGCTTTCTTAAATTTTGTACTCTGATATATCGGGCTTGACTCAATCAAGACTAGTGTAATCGCCCGCTTGTAAAAAAAAAAAGTTTTAATTTGGTACCAAGCGACATCGCAAGATTTTACAGCATATGTGGGAGCATGCAATTTGCCATTATTTAATAAGATGGTCAGTAAAATAATAGATAAAAAATGGATGACATTTCACGTTCATAATATTCTATTTATTTTATGATCCAAAGGGGTGCTGCTATAGGATTGGCAAGCTGCCCCCTCTGAAGATCTATTTATAGTGGTAGAAGGAAGCAAATTAGATATCAGCAAATCCATAGAGACTAAACACAGATTGCGAGTGTCATGGATTCCTTAGAGAGAGATGCTCAAGCTTTGGTGCTCTTGAAAGCTCAAGCTCAGGTATGGAACCATATATTTAGCTACATGAACTCCATGTCCCTCAAGTGCGCCGTGGAGTTAGGGCCAATGCATTATCCCGCTTAGCCACTTCGGCCGACGGGATGCTGAGAAGAACATATGTGGAGTACCTACGAGCCCCAAGCATTGAAGTTGCGGATGAAGCATTGCCGGTGGGGCAAGAGCTCTCCTGGATGGATGCCTACATCCGATATCTGACCGACAGTACTCTCCCAGAGAACCCCGCTGAGGCCAAGCTACTCAGGCAGAGGGCCCTGAGGTTCTTGATGATGGACGGGAAGGTTTATCGGAGATCATTCTCATACCCGGTCCTCAGGTGCGTGGGGACGGCTGAATTAGATTACATCCTCCGAGAGATCCATGAAGGAATATGCAGGAGTCACCTAGGGGGCAGAACCCTAGCTTACAAGGCCCTGCAGCAGGGATACTTCTGGCTAACAATGAAGGAGGACATGGCCGAGCTCGTTAAGAGATGTGATAGCTGTCAGCGTCACGCTAATATCCAGCGACAGCCGACGTCTCAGTTAACCTCCTTAGTAGCACCCTGGCCCTTCGCCCAGTGGGGTATGGATATCCTGGGACCATTTCTTCCGACCTCCGGACAGCGAAAGTTCCTCTTGGTGGCGGGTGGATCACTTCACCAAGTGGGTTGAAGCCGAAGCCCTTGCCAAGATCACAGAGACCAAAGTGAGATCCTTCTTTTGGAAGTCCATCATATGTTGGTTCGGGCTACCGCACACCCTGGTCACTGATAACAGCCGGCAGTTTGACAACGCACCCTTCCGGGAGTTCTGCTCCGAGCTGGGCATCCATCAGAGGTTCACTTCCATCGGGCACCCTCAGACCAACGGGGCGGCCGAGGTGACTAATCAGATCATTCTCCAAGGGCTGAGATCTCGGCTAGATGACTATAAGGGTCAATGGGTGGAGGAGCTTCCCAACGTGCTGTGGGCCTACCACACAACGCTGCGAGCCCCCACCGGCGAGACACCATTCAGCTTAGTCTTTGGATCCGAAGCCGTCATCCCGGTGGAGGTTGGCTCACCAAGCCCTCAAGTGGAATCATACAATGAGGAAGGCAACCCAGACCAGCTGCGAGCCAACCTCGACCTGGTGGAGGAAGTGCGAGACCGAGCGCGACTTCAGATGGCGGTCTACCGGCAACGGGCCGCCAAATATTACAACGCCCATGTATGCCCCAGGGCTTTCCTGCCAGGAGACCTGATCCTTCGACGGGCTGAGGTCTCGAAGCCAGTAGAGGGAGGCAAGCTAGCTCCAAATTGGGAAGGACCCTATCGGATCGCCGAGATACTTCACCACAGAGCTTACAAGATTGAAGAGCTCGATGGGAAACCACTCCCTAGGACATGGAACATAGATAACCTTCACCGGTACTATCAGTAACGTATTCCTCCTCTCACACCAAGTATCATGCCTGTATCCATTTGGGTTTTCGCCCCTCATTTTATATTAATAATTTTTAATTTTAGCTCCTGAGTTCTTTTCACTCAAAGCCTGGGCCAGCCAGGCATAAAGCCCGACACCCGTCGGTACTCAAAGCCCTGCACCAGCCAGGCATGAAGCCCGACACCCATCAGCACTCAATGCCCTAGGCCAGCCAGGCATAAGCCCGACACCCATCGGCACTCAAAGCCCTGCACCAGCCAGGCATAAAGCCCGACACTCGTTGGCACTCAAAGCCCTGGGCCAGCCAAGCATAAAGCTCGACACCCGTCGGCACTCAAAGCCCTGCACCAGCCAGGCATGAATCTCGACACCCGTCGGCACTCAAAGCCCTGCACTAGCTAAGCATGAAGCCCGACACCCGTCGGCACTCAAAGCCTTGGGCCAGCCAGGCATAAAGCCCGACACCCGTCGGCACCCAAAGCCCTACACCAGCCATGCATAAAGCCCGACACCCGTCGGCACTCAAAGCCCTGCACCAGCCAGGCATAAAGCCCGACACCCGTGGGCACCTAAAGCCTGGGCCAGCCAGGCATAAAGCCCGATACCCGTCGACACTCAAGGCCCTGGGCCAGCCAGGCATAAATCCCGACACCCGTCGGTACTCAAAGCCCTGCACCAGCTAGGCATGAAGCCCGACACCTATCGGCACCTAAAGCCCTGGGCCAGCCAGGCATAAAGCCCGACACCTGTCGGCACCCAAAGCCCTGGGCCAGCCAGGCATAAAGCCCGACACCCGTCGGCACTCAAAGCCTTGCACTAGCCAGGCATGAAGCCCGACACCCGTCGGCACTCAAAGCCCTGCACCAGCCAGGCATGAAGCCCGACACCCGTCGGCACTCAAAGCCCTAGGCTAGCCAGGCATAAAGCCTGACACCCGTCGGCACTCAAAGCCCTGCACCAGTCAGGCATAAAGCCCGACACCCGTCGGCACTCAAAGCCCTGCACTAGCCAGACATAAAGTCTGACACTCGTCGGCACCTAAAGCCCTAGGCCAGCCAGGCATAAAGCCCGACACCCATCGGCACCTAAAGCCCTGGGCCAGCTAGGCATAAAGCCCGACATCCGTCGGCACCTAAAGCCCTGGGCCAGCCAGGCATAAAGCTCGACACCCGTCGGCACCTAAAGCCCTGGGCCAGCCAGGCACATAAAGCCCGACGTCCATCGGCACCTAAAGCCCTGGGCCAACCAGGCATAAAGCCCGACACCCGTCGGCACCTAAAGCCCTGGGCAGCCAGGCATAAAGCCTGACACCCGTCGGCACCTAAAGCCCTGGGCCAGGCAGGCATAAAGCCTGACACCCGTTGGCACCTAAAGCCCTGGGCCAGCAAGCATAAAGCCCGACACCCATCGGCACGCAAAGCCCTGCACTAGCCAGGCATAAAGCCCGACACCCGACGGCACATAAAGCCCGACACCCGATGGCACATAAAGCTCGACACCCGATGGCACATAAAGCCCGACACCCGACGGCACATAAAGTCCCATCGATCGGATAAAGTCCGACCTCCATCGGCACCAAAAGCCACATGCCTACCTAGTGCAAGGCCCGACATACTTTTGGTAGAGCGTTGCGTCGTCGGTCTTGAGGAACCCGCCTACCTTAAACTCCAACTACTGGCGTTTCAACCCCAAGAAACCTATCCTCCCTGGCCCCAAGTTTTGGTCCTAGATGGCTAAGGCGGAATAGCTCGTATGAGTTGAGAGTATCCCCTGGCACTAGCGGGACTAATGGGACCATGGTGCCGCGTATTGTCAACCAACGAATTCAGGGTAAGAGTATAAATATAATGCATTTTGAAGAAAAGTATTTCATTAATTTGAAGGGTTACAAAATGCCGACATCGTCGGACTTGCAAAAACAAAAATACAAGCTCACGATTCTGTTGGCACGGGCTCATCGTCGGAAGGGGCCGAATCTGAGAAGCGGTCTAGCTCAACTTCCAGGGCTTGGGGAATATTCAAATCCATGGCAACTTTCTCCTTCCCATGCTGGAATCCTTCAAGGAACACCGCCGTCGAGGCTTCTGCCAAATCATCTGTAAAGCGCTCGGACGCTTTGTATTCTTCTATAATCCCAGCGGTCCTGGCCACGATGTCAGCTTCCACCTCTGCGGCCCGAGCCTTCTCCTCCGCGGTGAGGGCTGCCACTGCAGCCCTCTCGGCCTCCCAGGCACGGCTCGCCTCCTCCCGGATTGGCTTGCTTCCTCCGCCGCCCATGCCTCTTCATCCGTGGCCTTCGTTTCTTCCTCCGCGGCCTTCACTTTCTCCTCCGCCGCAGCCGCCTGACCCTCGGCCTCCTGAAGGGCCAAGGTCAGCTCAGAGATGTGTAGATCTCTAGCCATCACAGCATTCTCGGCCTCTATTATTTTGTGGAGTGCCGCGCGCACACGGTTGGCATCGGCCTCCGCTCGGTTCTCAGTGGCCTTGGTTTCACTGCCCAGGCGCTTTTGGCCAACTCCAGCGCCTCTTCGGCCGCCTCCGCGCAGCGCTGAGCGTCCTCAGCCTCCTTCTGCGCCTCCCACAGAAGGGCCTTCCCACCATGGATTGCATCCCTGGCGGCCCTCAGGGAGTGTGCGAGCTGCATGCGTAAGTTCCAGGTTAGCAGAAAGAAAAAAAAAAAGATATGAAGGCAAAAGGCGAAAAGGCCGCTTACCCTGATGACAGCCGCATAGGAATCCCAGAAGAATGTGCTCGCCTTCTGGTGGCTGAGGTCCTCCAGGATCTCGGGCATAAAAACCAGGGCAAGGACCGCTCAGCCTAGCGACCATCGTTCAAGGAGTCCTGGGGTGGCCCTGGCTTGGCCCCACTCCGTTCGGCCGTCTCGGCAGTCTCCGGTTCGGCTCGTGGGCTATTCCTAGGCGACCTCTCGGGGGGTGGGCTCACGGCCCTTGATGGCCCCTCGCCCCAATCCATGGCAGCCTCCAGTGGGGTCAGTTCGCCAGGGGCAGGAGCTCTTCAGCCACTATGGGCTCCTCTGCCGCTACTGGCTCCTCTGCGATTAGCTCCTCGATTGGGACTCTCGCAGTCGTCGCCATCTCTGGCGGGGTGTCGGCTATGAGATCAACTTCTGGAGCAGCCGGGGGGTCTTGTGGTGCCAGTGGTTGGGAAGCACGAGCCATCGGGCGTTTTGGGGCTGAAGCTCGCTGGCCTCCAGGTGGCTCCCCCGGGCCCTCTTTCTAGAGGCGGCCCTCAGGAGTTTCTCTGCCGGTATCTTCATAGCTGCACAACATCAGTCAACGTCAAAAAAAAAGGGAGAAGCAGGCAAAATTTTGGCTAAGAATGAAAATTGCTTACCCCGGTGGGAGATAAGACCCACCGACTCGAGATTATCTTTCGTCAAGAGCAAGGTGTACCGAGGGATCTCGACAGCCAGCAATTGACTGGACGCCTCCCGATCCCCAGGGTGGATGGTGGAGTTCGCGTTCCCTCGGAGGTCGGGATCTCCCCACCGGGGCCTAACTTGGTCAAGGTTAGCGAAAAAGAATCGGGATTTCCATCCCTTGATTGAAGAAGGAAGAAAAAGTTTGAGGACCCGATTGGGTCGGGGCTGGAACAGCCACCAACCCTTCTGGGACCGGAGGATATAGAAGGATCGAAAAGAGAGATTCGAGGGGTGATACCAAGACGATGGCAGAGAATGACAAAGGCACTACGACACGGTAGGAGTTCGGGACCAGTTGGGATGGAGTCAAGGAGTAGTAGTCAAGAAGGTTGATGAAAAAGGACAGAAAAGGTGGACGGAGACCTGCCTTCAGGCAAATCTCATAGAGGGCCACCCGACCGGGTCGAGAGGAGATGACCCTATCATCGGGAGTCGGCAGAAAAAGCTCAACGTCCCGGGGAATCTGGTAACGGGCCCGATTTTTGCCAAATCTAGACCTGTTACCGTGGAGGCAGTCCCCTCCGGGACCCCTCCACCCTTGAGGAGGTACCGGCCTCCGACCTGCGGCTCCTCGATGGGGCTCCACCGGCGACCCGTCACCGGGCCAAGAGGATGCGGTCCTTTGAATCGTCCTCCGAAGTCCAGGATGGAGAGCTCATGAGCAAAATAAGGGATGGAGAAGTCTGGAATGGACAAAGAACTGACCTGAATGAAGGAAAGCCAAGCACAAGCTCTCGGGTTGCAGGGGAGATCAGAGCACAGGCACAGAGGAAGACGACGATAGCGGAAGCGATATGGCCAGATTCAACCCCTCGTTTGGGTTTATTGGGTTTTCAAATCGTCCGCCTCGTCTCGTCAGCCACATGGCCCCCCACCATAGGCTGGTTCACCTCGAGGGACGCACAGCGCGTGGTGCGGTACGCCTCCGGCCAATGATAGGACTCCGCTGACGTCGCCGCTATGAAAGGTAATGATGATGCAGCTTTTTGCGCAGACTTCAAAGGGTTAGTTTTCTCTCGAGGTCGATCGTGGTGGGCACAGTGTACGGAGGCGGCCGCCTTCTCACATTCCCCAGGCCGTCCGCATAAGAGATGTGGATAGGGATCAGCCACGTGGAGGAGAACACCCCTTTCGCCTCGTCAGTGGGACCGCTTTGCCTCAGGGGTAAGGGGGCATCTGATATGGCTGATCCAACTCTGATATGGCTGATCCAACGTCGTTAGAATAAAAGGTAATAGCAGCTAATGGAGATCACCATATCTTGACCCCGAGACCCTCCCTCCGGTCTCGGGGTGCACCAGCATTATCTCACCCCCGAGACCCCCACCGGTCTCGGGGTGGGATCACCATATCTCGACCCCGAGACCCTCCTCCGGTCTCGGGGTGCACTAGCATTATCTCACCCCCGAGACCCCCACCGGTCTCGGGTGGTATCACCATATCTTGACCCCGAGACCCCCTACCGTTTCGGGGTGCACCAGCATTATCTCACCCCCGAGACCCCCACCGGTCTCGGGGTGGGATCACCATATCTCGACCCCGAGACCCCCCTCCGGTCTCGGGGTGCACTAGCATTATCTCACCCCCGAGACCCCCACCGGTCTTGGGGTGGGATCACCATATCTTGACCCCGAGACCCCCCCTCTGGTCTCGGGGTGCACCAGCATTATCTCACCCCCGAGACCCCACCGGTCTCGGGGTGGGATCACCATATCTCGACCCCGAGAACCCCCCCTCCGGTCTCGGGGTGCACCAGCATTATCTCACCCCCGAGACCCCACTAGTCTCGGGGCAGGATCACCATATCTCGACCCCGAGACCCCCCTCCAGTCTCGGGGTGCACTAACATTATCTCACCCCCGAGACCCCCACCGATCTCGGGGTGGGATCACCATATCTTGACCCCGAGACCCCTCTGGTCTCGGGGTGCACCAGCATTATCTCACCCCCAAGACCCCCTCCGGTCTCGGGATGGGATCACCATATCTCGACCCCGAGACCCCCCTCCGATCTCGGGGTACACTGGCATTATCTCATCCCCAGGACCCCCTCCGGTCTCGGGGTGAGATCACTATCTCTCGACCCCGAGACCCCCTTCGGTCTCGGGTGCACGGGCATCATCAGTGTTTAGCACACGGACCATCCTTCGAACCAAATGACAGCTCCGGGCCACCTGGCGCACCCACGTGACTCTCAGTGCGCCCATGGCTGCTTGCGGCCATGCCTCATAACGGCGTATGGTGCACTGCATGTTCCTATGTGTGACTGTGCCCGTTACGTAGTACGGCTCGCTACCACTTGCAACTGTGCGCGGTCATGTCAAGCAACGGCGTGCACGAAATACAACGTGGCTGCTAGACACGTGTAACATCATGTTGACAGTATCGCGGGACGCCTCCGGCGCGCACAATGATGGTACGACGGCAATCTTCTGGAACAGTAAGATGGGATATTCGACAGGTATAAAAACACATGCCCGCACTGTAAGTAGGGATCCGAACTCTGGTTTTCTAGCTTTCTTCCTCCTAGCAAAACCCTAACTGTCTCAGCTCCTTTCCTGAGCGGTTCTTGTCTGATCCCAAGTAACTGACTTGAGCGTCGGAGGGTCCCTACCGGAGCAACCGATCTCCGGGGACTTTTCTTGCAGGGGTCCGGAGAGAAGGACGTCCGTCTTCCCGACGTTTGAAGAAGATGACTTGGCGTCATCACATGCAATTTGGCATTATTTAATAAGATGGTCAGTAAAATAATAGATAATAAATCGGATGACATTTCACGTTCGCAATATTCTATTTATTTTATGATCCAAAGGGGTGCTGCTATAGGATTGGCAAGCTGCCCCCCTCTGAAGATCTATTTATAGTGGTAGCAAGAAGCAAATTAGATATCAGCAAATCCATAGAGACTGGACACAGATTGCGAGTGTCATGGATTCCTAGAGAGAGATGCTCAAGCTTTGGAGCTCTTGAAAGCTCAAGCTCAGGTATGGAACCACATATTTAGCTACATGAACTCCATGTCCCTCAAGTGCGCCGTGGAGTTAGGCATAGCGAACATCATCCACAGCCATGGCAAGCCAATCTCCCTCCCTGAACTGGCCACCAAACTATCCATTCCCCCCACCAGAAACGATGACTTGCGCCGCATCATGCGCCTCCTGGTGTTCTCGGGATTCTTCGCTCAGAAGAGCGGTGACGAGGAGGCGGAGCTGTACTTCCCCACCGCCATGTCTATTCTCCTCGTCAAGGAGAAGGATGCGAGCGTCTCGTCGTTCCTTCTTCTGTTGCTGGACAAAATTTTAGTCAACCCATGGTACCATCTCAGTGACTGGTTCAAGCAAGATGAGGTACTGCATACTCCCTACGAGGTAGCACGAGGAAAGAGCATTTCGGAGGCCACCATCCAAAGCCCGCGCTTCAACAGCTTGGCGAACGAGGCGAAGGAAAGCGACGCTCGGTTCGTGGCCAAACTCGTCGTCGGGGAGTGTGGCGAGGTCTTCCGGGGTCTGAGGTCGCTGGTGGATGTCGGTGGGGGCACGGGCACGATGGCCCGGGCCATCGCCGAGGCCTATCCGCAAGTGAAGTGCACCGTGCTCGACCTGCCTCGCGTGGTGGCGGGAGTGCAAGCGAGTGAGGCGGTCAAGGTCGTAGGCGGAGACATGTTTCAGTTCGTCCCTCCTGCTGATGCTGCGCTGCTCAAGGTACGCACGCTCCTGGCCTATGGTTGAGGTCACGTTTCATTTTTTTTTTTTTTTTAACAAAAACAAGTAACGAGCCAATATTTTTATTAACAATCTGAATTTTGACGCGATCTGTTAGCAAACATGAATCCACCTAGCTTATCACGTTCGGATTTGATCCTGCATGGATTCAGGCAAAATTCGATACAATTTACAGTCTTAATTTTGAGGTATTGGTTTGTATTTAATTAAGAAATTGGAACCTTGATTAAATTTAGTAGATGATTAAAATATTCTTAATCAATCTGCTAATAGTGATTAAAAGAAGTTAGAGAAATCAATTGCAACTAAATGATGACTTCTGTATCATGATCAACACTGTGAGTGCTCTTGATTCGCACAATAATGTGTAAGAGGAAATATTCCCTTCTTTCATCAGTTTCTCTTGAGCTAATAAATTCTGACACACATAAATATTTGTTATTCCTTTACCATAAACCAAATATTTTATCCTCATTAAATTACCAAAACATCCTTCTTTTAGTTAATTGCCACAACTTTACTTTTTTTAATTTCTCAAAAAATTGGTGTCATAATCATCTCCTACTTGTTTTTATATATATATTTTTAACTTTGAAATTTAAAGTACTTATTGATATCTAGAAAAAAAAAAAACAAGAAGGAGTCCCATGTGTTTGATAATTTTCATTCCCTCAGTTTTATCTCTCTTGATCATCATTTGTAGTGGGTTCTGCATAATTGGAGTGATGAGGACTGCGTAAATATACTAAAACGATGCAAGAAAGCAGTTCCTTCCAAAAAACAGGGAGGAAAGGTGATTATTATTGAAATGGTAGTAGACTTCGATATTGGCTCTCCTAAGTTGGCCGAGACACAGCTGATCTTTGACATGCACATGATGATCCATACCATAGGAAATCAGAGGACTGCAGGTCAATGGAGCAAAATTTTCATTGATGCAGGCTTCACCGACTACAAAATAATACCAACATTAGGCTTGCGATCAATTATTGAGGTCTATCATTGATCGCTAGATGGATATGGGAAGTAATATACTAATAGTAATCAGTTTGTTGCTTCCTTTTAGTTTAATCTTTGGCTTTAATTATGTCATGTATAAGAGGTCGTGTGGTGTTCTATTTGGTTGCTTTCCATAGCATTATGATGTTTATGTTAGTCTATGTTGGCTTTGTGATCTCTTTGCTATGTTAAGTCTGATTGGTGTTCTGAAACCTAAACCTGAATGATAATTCTTCACTTGTTTTTCTGGATGTAATTTGCTGTGCATTAAGAATTGAAATCCTTTTGGATAATATTAATTTTGTTTCATCAGAGCAGTGGAAACAGAAAGAAAATCTTTGACTTTGAAATGACCGATCATTATCTTTGAAAACTTACAAGAGGTCCCCACTAAGAAAAAGGCTGCCTATATCTTTAATTCATTTTTTGTCAGAAATTTCAAGCTTTTCCTTGGTACACCAGAGTATCAAGAAGGGAACTTGTAGATATTTTCTTTTTTTTTTTGTTTTTTTTGGGACTAGCCTAAACCAACATCCTAACTCATAGATCTAAATTTTATAAATATAATATATAATTATTAATCTTAATATTGTAAGTATAAGTGTAAGATGAGTATGATATAGCCTATTGGCTCAAACAATCTACTGTCGCAAAAAACTAGTACCGAAAGAGCATCTCTGCTAGGTCTTCCTCTAGCCACAGTTGGTTATGAAGTTGGAAATTGCCGATGTCCTAGGATAGAAGAAGGCCTGATCTTATTCTCAAGGCCTCCTCTTTCACTCGGACAAGCCTTCCTATAATGCGGCTTGATGGGAGATTTCTTAAATAGGGCCATAAGTCCTCTTCTTCCCCATTGCCAAAGCAGCCTTTCAATACCCCAACCATGGCCGATGATTCTATTGGGAAAAAAAAAATTATCCCCTTATTGTGAGCCGTTCTCTTCGACCTGCGACTATCCATAGATATAGACAGCAACACAGGGGCATCTCAATCCCGTTTTAGGTTGTATCGGCACTGTTGATTAACCCTTCAGTCGACTACATCTACCGCCACTGTTCATCGACCCACCTCCTCTACCATGAGTTCTTTGCTCCATAGGCCATATTTTCCCTTTTCCAATTCCTTAGGCCACGAAAGAAAAGAAGGCATCTAGGCTAGTATTAGATTAAGTCGAGAATAAATCTAGAATAACCTTAGAAATGCGTAATAACTATTTCATCCTCATTCTATCTACTCAAGTTTTAGTCTTTTTGTTTAGCTCGATTGATTGATAAGGCATGACACATCCATCATCAGTGATCACCTACATATTCCATGCTTGGTATGTGATTGTATAGCGGTTATATTATATGATCTCCATCAATATGGAAGATTATTTTATCTAGATAGAATCATGATTTTACAGCCATACCACTCAAATAGAGCAATATATTACTCAATTGGAACAATAGATGAATGATATACCAATCAACTTTCAAAGAGGAATAATTCAAGTTGATGCCAACTAGTATGTTACCCTTGTTCTAACACAACAACACAACAAAATTACTAAGATTTCTCAACGACTAAGAGCTCAACCAAGAACTCGTGATAATGTTGATATTTACTAAAGGCAAACAAGATCCTGAAGCTTTAATAGACTAGCTTTTATTCATTGAAGAGTATCTCAGCTATTATAAATTGATTAGGCAAAAAAGTGTTGAGTTTGTTAAAAGCAGCTCAGAAAAAAGCTAAAATTTTGTAGAAGAAATTTAAAATGTTGCTTGTAATCATCGTGAACCCATAATACTTAAATGCTAAAAGAAAAGTATTTGCCTATTGATCATCGTAAATACATCAATAGTTCTACTTATAAGCTATTATTTTAAGCAAAGAGGTATTATACTTAAGTCTCTTATCCACCTTATGCTAAAGTTATGGTCCATGATCCTTTATTATCAACTATCTTTTCTAACAATATTGCAGAATAAAAGGTTTCTATAGCCATGGAAGAAGAGATAAAGTATTAAGACAATAATGTATTTAAAATTTAATTGGTTAAAAAATCAAGTTGAGGAGGATTAAAAGAGCATTATAGTTAAGCAAGTGAAAGAAGTAACACTTTAGGTATTCATTGATTGTTGAAGAAATATGAATCAACTAGCTTATGAAGAAGAAGAAGAAAAAGATGATATAATAACAATTGAATTAACTAAAGAAGATGTTTTTATTTTAAAGGAAGGTGATTCTAATGAAAAGGAAAAGGCTAAAATCTTTAAAGTTTATCTAACTCATTAAGGGGATGCAAAGGATTCTTACCTTAATTAGCTAATTGTCCAACTTGATGTGTCACTAACCTCAAAAGCATATGATACAATTAATAATTTTGATACTAATATTTAATATAATCAAGGGATTAATCATTCTTCAAACATAATTCTATACTTCTCTCTTTTTCATTTTAAAAATTTTTAATTGACTCTTATCTCTAATCCTAATTCTAATTGAATCAAAATATAAGAAATTTACTTGGTATAGGAATTGATGCATTGTATATCCTACGTGAGCCTTGTTACTTGGTCAAAATTGGGTGATCACCTACAAAATTTAAACCAAGCTAGCAAATAACACTCAATAAATTTAGAGGAGTGTGCTTTAAAAATCGTGAGCCGTGTGACTGGGTTTCCCTTTTCTGTGGTGCTTGCGATTCGTGCTTGGCTTCTTCTTCCCGATCTCCATCGCCTGCTTCTGCTGTTCTCATTGCTGCTTCGTCTGGTGATGGCATCTCCGTCTGTCAAGCATCCGGTGGGGGCTGATGCTTTGAAGAACGCCGGCGTTCCATGGAGCCATGCCCGATCGAGCCGCTTCGAGTGGGTTTCCCCCTCGCCGTCTCCGGTGGTGGTCGCAGAGTTGGAGCGTCTTTTCCCGGAGATCATCCAAGTTCCCATGCGGCCACTGGAGGAGGAGATCGGTAGATGGAAGAATCTGGCCGTTATTGCTCGAAGCTTGGCAATTGGGTTCCTCGGAGGCTCTGGTTCATGAGTTCCTCCATGCCGGTGTCTCAGGAGAAATTGAAGCCGTCGCTCTGCTGCATTGTCATTATCTATTCCGATTTGAAGACATTCGTGCTACGGAGCTCATCCTCGGCGTCCATGGACAATTAATGGCCAAGCTTTTGCTGTATCCGAGTGGCATCCGAACTTCATTCCTTCTGAGAGCTCGCTGCTTCAAGCTCTGCTTTGGGTCCGATTGCCACTGCTCCCTATCGAATTTTGGTCAGATGAGGCTCTTGCCTCAATCCTATCTGCTGCGGGGAAATTTTTGTACTCGGATGCATCGACCAAGGATCGCAAGCGGGGCGGTTTTGCTCGCGCATGTATCATTGTCGACCTGGGTATGCCTCTGCATCTAGTGCTCGGATTCAAGGTACTGGTAATCCCTTTTGGCAGTAATTTTCATTTGAGAATATCGAAGAAATCTGTGCCTTCTATGGATCCTTGCATCTCTCTGGGACCTGTAGAGCTGCGCCTGATTCCTCATCTTCCTCCTTGTATCCTCGGTTCGGCCCTTGGATGACAGCGGGAGACAAAGGAAGGCCCCTGTGCCGCAGCAACCGGTGTCTCAGAGAGCCTCTGCTCTGGGTACATCTTCCTCCCCCACCTCCCTTTAACGGATGAATGGCAAACACCCAAGAAAATTGCACGAAGGCACCTTAGGAATGGTTCGCAGGCCTTGTATGTCGTTGCTGTGGATCCCTCATCTCATTCTCCTGGGCCATCTCCTCTGTTTGGTATGCAAGAGTGCCGGATCCCTCCTTCTGTGCCGGCGGCTGATGGTGAGATGAATGTGGAAGAGGATGGGAGGGTAATCCAGCGAGCCGATTTCCTTCGCTGAATCCTCCTGTGCAGCCTGAAACCCCAGCGTGGCCGGTTTCTTCTCAGCGTGCCGGTTGGAGAGAAAGGGAGGGCTGAGAAGGTTAAGACTGAATGTTTGATATCTGTCCCGGTGCTCTCAGGGAATCCTGATGTTTTAACTCCAGTCCTTTTAAGTTGGGGGCCAGGTTCAGACTACTGAAGGTTGCCTTTCTGGGCGTCGAAGCGGGCTCGGCCTGTTGAGCCTTGTGTCGCAGTGGGTTCTGTCCAAGGCATCCAAAGGAAAAGGAAAGCTAACCTCAGGGATAAGGACATTGTGAATGGATCCTTTGCTTTCTCGGCTTCGCTTGACTCCCCTAGGGGTATGCCTGGTCTTGTGGGGTCGAGGAAGCTAAAGTCCCGTCTAAAGATAACTTGGCCCTAAAGTCTGCTAAAGATTCAGCCCAGCCCTCTCGCTCGACTGGTTCAGACCATGAGGAGGTTGTGGCCCTTCTTAAGGCAGCCATCCAGAAGGATCGTCTTCTTGAGATCATGGACTCGTCCAGGGTGGATGACTGTACTGGCCACAGACCTGAGGGTCCCATGCTGCTTAATGATCTCCATGGCGAGAAGGTGATCGGGGACACTATTGGGGGTCCCTCTTCCTCTAATTCCTAAATAAAGATTCTTGTTTGGAATGTTCGAGGGGCCCTGAAACCCTCATTTCGTCTTTTGGGAGGCTTCAGCAGCTTCATAACCTTGACATCTGTATTTTGACGGAGACTGTCTGTCGGGGATAGTTTGTATCGCCTTTGGAGGCAGATTTCGAGATTATGGAATTCTTATGCTATTGACTCTATTGGTCTTTCTGGAGGCATTTTGGTTCTTTGGAGATCGGATAGAGTCCGTGGATGCCTTTCATGATTGTGGCCAGCAGGTTGCTTTAGTTGTTTCGGAAGGGTCCTCTGCACCTTGGTTGCTTTCGGAAATTTATGCCAGCACTGAGTTTAGGGTGTGCCGAGTGCTTTGGGATGAGATCCAACTGCTTCTTGGCCAAGGTTTTCCCTCCCTCATTGCTGGTGATTTTAACTGTATTGTGGGGGCCTTTGAGAGCGAGGAGGCAGACAATTTGTTGCTTCCTCAGGCATTGTTGAGTTCAGGAACTTTATTGCCTTGGCAGATCTTTTGGATTTGGGATTTACTGGACCCCAGTTCACCTGGTGTAATAATCGTCAGGATCTGCTAGAGTCTGGGAGAGACTGGATAGGGCTTTGGCTTCTGCCAACTGGCTTCAACTCTTTCCTTCTACTACTATTACTCATTTGCCAAGAATAGGGTCTGACCATTGTCCTATCCTCATTTCTATTGATGTGCCTCTTCAGCGGTTTTAGACGGTTTAAGTTCGAAAGTTCTGGACCTTTATTCTTCTGTGAGACATATCATTTCTCAGGTCTGGCGGTTGCCGGTTAGAGGAGTGCCACTTACAGACTTTCTAGACGGCTCCTTCTTGTCAGTCGTAGGCTTTCTAGCTAGAACAGGAGGGAGGTCGGGAATTTTGAGGCAGGTTGAACATGCAGAGTCTATTATCTCTTCTTTGCAAGGCAAGGAGGATCAGCAGGGTTTTCTCCTCGATGCAGATCTGTCGACTCTCAGATCCACTTTAGCTATCCACCATTCTCTGATGTTGCAGCAGGAAACTTATTGGAGGCAAAGGTCCCGTATTCAGTGGATTAAGGAGGGAGACCGTAATACGATTCTTTCATCAGACTACTTGCGGCGCCGATCGGCGAATCACATCAGATGCATTGATGATGAGGAGGGCCATTCTGTTGAGGATCCGCAGGCGATCAGGGATCAGTTTATTAACTACATCCAGACCAGATGGACTGAGATGTCGGGGTTGGGTTCCCAGTTTCTCCGGTTCTGCCTTCTTACAAGGTCTCTGATGTGAAGAATGACAGTCTTATCAGGCCTCTTACTATGGAGGAGATTCGCCTCGCTTTATGGAGCTAAGTCCTGACAAGGCCCCGGGACCTGATGGGTATCCGCCCTTGTTCTTCGTCATTATTGGGACTTGTTGGTCCGGATGGTCTCTGCTATCCAGTCTATCTTTTTGGCCACTTATATGCCTTCTGACTAGAAGCAGACTCTTGTTACCTTGGTACCCAAACGTCCTGAGGCTTCCTCCCCTATGCATTACCGGCCCATTAGTCTGTGCACCACTTTATACAAAATTTGTGCTCAGATTTAGTAACTTGGATGGCTTTGGTTATGCCTCGTCTTATCTCTTAGGAGCAGGGTACTTTTCTTAGAGGTCACAGTATCACGGATAACGCCCTGTTGGCCCAGGAGTTATGCATGACCTTCACCGAGCGTCGGGACGTCAGTGCCTCATGGCTATTAAGCTTGATATGGAGAGGGCTTATGATAGACTGAGGTGGACTTTCTTTGCAGTACTCTTCATGAGTTTGGTTTCCATGAGATTTTTGTCGACTGGGTGATGGAGTGTGTCCAAGGCCATCTTTCTCTCTTATGATTAATGGGGTCGGACGGAGTTCTTCCACTCGGCGATGGGTCTAAGACAGGGATGTCCTCTTTCTCCATTCTTGTTTATCTCTCTGCCGATGCTCTATCCCGGGAGCTTTCTTTGGTGATGCGGACTTCAGAATTGACCCTTATGCTGCTGGCCCCCTTGGCCCTTCGCTGTCCCATTTACTCTTGCTGATGATTGTCTCCTGCTGGGGAGGGCTTCTACCAGCAATGCCTCCACCTTTGCCTCCATTCTTCACTCCTATTGTCGTGCCTCAGGTCAGTGTGTCAATCTCAGCAAATCGCTGATTTGTTTTAGTCCGAGGACGTCCCCTTCTGTGAAGAGGGCTATATCTCAGATTATGGGGATTCCTACTCAGTCCGATCGGATGTCCTATTTGGGGATTCCTATTTCTGGAGACGGCCTCGGTGTTCGAATTTTAGTTATCTGGTGAGGTGGATCCGTGATCGTCTGGATGGCTGGCAAGTGTCTGGTCTTTCTATGATGGTGCGGATTACCCTGATCCGGTCTGTGCTCTCGTCGATGCCTGCCTATCTATTATCTAACACTGCTATTCCATTGGCTTGTCTGCGGAAGATTGAGAGATATTTCGTGACTTTCTTTAGGCTTCGAGGCAGGATGGCCACGGTATTCATCTTCTGGCTTGGGACACTGTCTGCTTGCCTTTGGCTGAGGGTGGTCTTGGTATCCAGTCGCTGCTACTCAGAAGAGAGGCTCTAACAGCTAGGCATGCCTCTTGGTTCATTCTTGATCCGAATTGCCTGTGGAGTTCCTTTATGCGTGCCAGTACGGCAGCTGGAACTCTTCCACTATTTCTCAGGCTAATCGAGGGCATTCTTTTTATTGGAAAGAGGTCTGTCGATATGCTTCGACTATCCTGGATTGTACCTCTTGGATGATCGGGGATGGTACTTCAGTGGATGCCATTCAGGATGCATGGATTGCTGACCTTCCTCTGTCGCGGTGGCCCACTTTTATCTGTCCTGATACTCCTCATGGTATGCGTGTCAGTGACCTTATATCCTTGGACTACCCTTCCTGGTCATATTCTCGGGTGGCAAGTTTCTGCGGACTAAGCTCTATCGGCGTATTCTTTCCATACCTCTTTCTCCAGCTGCTAGTATAGATACCAGGGTCTGGAGGAGATCATGCTTGTCTCGTGCTCCCATGAGGGACCTCCTCTCTATGTTCAGAACTTATCCTCAGGATTCGAGGGAATGGGATTGGATTTGGCAACTGCCTGTTCACCCTAGAGTGAGACTTTTCATCTGGAAACTTGCTCAGGGTATTTTTCCTACCTGCTCCCTTCTCTCGCATCATGGTTTGAGTATTCAGCCCACATGCCCGGTGTGTGGTACCGAGAAGGAAACAATTGATCATGCTATATTCTATTGTGCAAGGGCTCGTCAGATTTGGCAACTCTCTGGTACTTATCCCTGGGTGGACAGTTCTGCCTCCCATCGTATTTTTTTTCTTGAGACTGCTGAAGCGGGGATTGGGACGGGTTACTCACCAGCGGGGCTCATTCTGGGCTTATATTGCTTATCAGATATGGCTTTCTCGGAATCAGATTGTGTTCTCAGATATGGTTCATTCTCCTTGCAGGATCCTCAGGACGACTACCTCCCTCTTTGCTGAGTACACATCCCATCAGGAGTCTTTTGATTTTGCGAACCTTGGACACTGGGTCTCCCCTGTTGCTGCGGCAGCGAACCGGTGTACGGTTTTCATTTATTGGGAGTCCCTCCTCCAGGGTTTGTTAAAATTAACTTTGATGGGAGTGTCCGAGGCAAAGTGCTGGTTTTGCTTATGTTATTCGTGATGCAGATTGTATGATGCTGGCGGCTGGAGGTTTTAGCCTTCTTGATCCCTCGGTACCAATGACTGAGCTCTATGCGGCTTGGGCGGGTATATCCTACGCCATTCGGACTCTTGGCGCCCGCAGGCTCATCATTGAAGGGGACTCCATTATCGTTATTCGATGGATTCGTCAGCAGTATAGTTCTCACTTGCCTTCTATTCCTATCTTATGTGATATCCGATCTATGATCTTGGAAGCTTCCAACATCCAGATCCACCATGTCTATCGTGAGACCAATGCTGTTGCGGACTGGATTGCGGCCAGGGTGGCCTCTCACTCTGGGTATTGGATATGGAGACCGGGAGACTACTGCCCTCTGATTTTGTCCCAGTTATTAGTTTCAGATGTAACGGATTCATCCCGACTTAGGATGGTATGAATCATCGTCTGTACCAAAAATAAATAAATAAATAATAAATTTAGAGGTCACTTAGAGTTACAGCCACGTAACATAAAACCAATAATAACATGATTATTTATCATTGCCTATTTCCTTCTTAATTTTAATATCGGACCAAAATAATATTATTTCACTTGCATCTCTTCCATGTGGTAATGCTGTAGAGTTTGCCGACAAGCGTGATATATTTTATTTGATACGGTACGATATGGAACATTATATTGAGTTTATTTTTTAGCATCCAGTGACATGGCATGACAGGAAGCTCCGGCTTCAATAAAACGTGTGCACGAAAAATCATAGTCCTTTATCCTGGTCGTGAGTCAGGAGCAGCCCACGTGAGTTCCGTGCACGATTAGTCGACATCCATATCACGAGCATGATACATGGACACACGAGCTGCATCAACCAAATCTTCAAAACCATTAAGCAATCTAAGTTTTGGCCTGTGACATCCTTTTACTCCTAAAATATCAATTACCTCGTAATAATGACAAAAGCGGACCAAAACCAAGGGTAATATCCGATGCTCTATAGAGCACGAGGAAAGTTCCTATCAGCCTTATATATATATATATATATATATATATATATATATATATATATAATATATATATATATATATATGCTTAATTTTACACACAACGATCCTCAATGCTTTAGTTAATTATTTAAATTTTGATATTACGTATTTAATTAATATTTTACTAAAGTTAATGTTTATAATTCTAATTATCTTGGATTATCTATTATTAAAAGTACCAAATAGCTAGGTTGGATAAACCTGCCAGTAGGACCAGATTCATGTTGAAACGTCCCGAGGCTAGGTCGTGCTAGCACGACAACTCATGATTGGCTAGCATGGCTTAGGTAAAGCTAAATAAATTTGTCCGAATCAACCTGCGGCACAGCTCACCAGGCTTGCATAATTGCCCGCTAAAACAATCCATTTAATTTGGCTTGGCATGGTTCGTGGGGCACATACATGGTATGCCAGGCTTACCTAACTTTTTGATCATTTTATCTCTCTTAATAGGCATAAAATAGCTAGTTCGAGATCATTTATATCAATTTTTAACTAAAAAATCATTTTATCTTTTAAATAGTAATTAAAAATGGTTAGTTTTCAAGGATATTTTTATTTTTTTGGCTTAAAAAAAGGACCTATTTAGAAGCTTTCCAACATATATATGAATAGCCTCTAATCTTTTTCTCTCGCATAATACCAACTTCTAAGCTCTTTTAAGTTCTCTTAAGCCCTTATTATCTTTCTATAAGTCCTCTTAATCCTTTTAAACTCTCTTAATCTTTTCTAGTATCTATCTAGCTCTCCTATTATCTCTCTCTAATCTTTAGTTTCTACTCTCTACCATCATAATATTTGGTACTGATAACTTTCGTCCACCTAATGGCTAAAAATATTCAGGCTTGACATGACAAGTAGAGTATGGCGCCGATCTTAGCACATATTAGTTACAAATTAAAACTAATGTCTTTGAGCCTAGTTTCACGTTGGCCACTAGGTTCAAGGCAAGACTCAAGATCTTTGGAGCTTGATTGCACTTCAACAT
>UESW01004160.1:421578-485115 GCA_900491605.1 Calamus simplicifolius
AGCTATTAATATTTTTGTTGACCTAAACTAATGCCCTAATCATAAAATCCAAAGTGGATTCTAACTCGCCTTCACCTTTGCAATGTTTTCCTGAAGGACAATGACGTACGCCCTACCCTTCACTTGATGACCGCTAAAGATAGCAAATAATGTTGTTTATCAGCAAAGTTCATCTACTAGTTGAGATTCAAATTTTTTAGGGTCTCACAAAAAAATGAGAAAAAAGAAGAAAAAAGTCCTTAGGATTTATCAATCTTGCACTTAGCTTAAGGCTTTAGAGTTGTTATAGGAATATCACCATTAAAGAATTGAGCATTCAAAAATCTCTAGATAAGATGAGAAGACAAATGAGGAAAAAACAGAGCTTCTCAGATGTGGTTAAATGTAGGCCAAGAAGTATTAATATGTGAAGCTGTCGAGGCCAATTTTGTGTTGGGCTGCTACTTTAGCTATTATAGCTGCCATTGTCATGGACTACCAAGGCTAGCCAAGAGGAAGCTACACAAGTTTAAGGTGCTTCCAACATTCCTCAGTTTTTAACATTTGTGACAGTGTATACTCAATCACGCATAACTAAGTTTGCATGACAGCTTTTGCAAAAATGGTCACTTATTTCCTTTGCAAAAATATCCTTTTGTTGAATAAAGGATATTTTAGCTACATGTCATAAGCTTAAAAATAAGTGGACTTGCTATAATAGAGAACCGGTTAAACATGAGCAAAGTTAATGTTAACGAGGAAATTTGGATCCCATAAGATTTCACTCATCGTTTCAACATCTAAGTCTACATCATTTTTTAAAAAGAAAATTCACTGCACAATCCTACTGAGTTACAGTGGTCTGAGAGGTCTTCCAGCAATGCTAATAGAAAAAGTTAAATATACTACAATAGGTTTTAGAAAAAAAGACTACGGTTGTGTTTGATACATTGCCAGCAATACTGAATGGTAATATGGATTACCTACAAGATATGATAATGTGGATTACCTATAAGATGTCACTGGATAGATTGTCGGTAATGTTGATTATTGTGTTTGGTATACATAGGTAATGTTACAGTAATATTGATTACTGTGTTTGGTATGACAAACAGATTACTAGTTATATAACATCAAATTCCCAAAATACCCCTAAATCAAATTCATATACTAAATCAAATCTATTAAAAATTTTTAAAATACCTCAAAATACTCCTAAATAAAAGTATTTATATATAAGTAGAAGATGCTAGATTTAATTTTGTTTAAAATTAAAATATATTTTTAATCTTTAAACATTTATTCAATTTTTTTTTGATTCTTAAACTTTCAATTATCATAATTTATTTATTATATTTAAAAAATAATTTATTTTTTAATAATTTATTCTATAAAATTAATTAAGATTAATAGAATAATTGATATATTATGATAATATGAATGGATCGATTAGTTGATCGCAAAATGTAAGTTATTTTTAAAATTTTAAAAAATAATGTAATTAGACATTGTCAATTTTAAAAAAAATAGTAATTTAATTTTTTTAATGTTTTAAGTAAATTAATTTTAAAAATAGTAATTAAAAATTAATTAATTAATTAATTTAATAAAAATAGTAATAAATAAATAAATAAATAAATTTATTAAAAAATAAATAAATAAATTTAATTTATTTTAAAAATTATTATTAAATATAGAAAAATAAATTTATTTTTTTAATTTATATAAAAAATAAATAAATTTATATAATTAATTTATTTTTAAATAATTTATTTATCAATTAAATTAATATATTTTATTTATTTATTTATTATATTAAATTTTATTTATTTATTTATTTATTAAATTAATTTATTTTATTTATTAAATTAATATATTAAATTTATTTTTTAATTAAATTAATATATTAATTATATAAATAAATAAGTTTATATAAATACAATTTGAAATAAAGAAAGAAATAAATAAATTTTAAAAATAAGGGAAATATATTAAAAAATTAATATATTTAAATAATTTTAAAAATATTTTTAATTTAAATATATTTTTAAATATATGTAATTTATATTTAATATTATTTTTTAAATATGAAAGTAATTAATTAAATTAATTAAAAAAATTAATTTTAAAAATATTTTATTTATTTTATTTATTTAAATTAATTTTTCAAAAATAATTTTTATTTTTTATTTGTTAAATATTAAATTGATTAAAAATTATTAAAATTTTTTATTTTTAGATTAATTTATATTTTAATTTTTTTATTAATTTATAAAATAAAATTTAAAAATTAATTAAAATTTAATAAAAAATTTAAAAATTTTAATTTTTTTAAAAAATTAATTTTAAATTAAATTAATTTTATAATTATTTTTTAATTAATTTTAATTTTTAAATTTAAATTAATTTTTTTAAAAAATTTAAAAATAGTAATTAAAAGTTTTTATTTTTTATTTTTTGTTTTTTTTAAATTAGACTTTTTTATAACCGTAATTTTTTGTTTTTATTTTTATTTTATTTTTTATTTGATTTTTTTTTTTCTATGGACGATTAATACCACAGTTTTGTTTTGTTTAAAGATATGAGAAAAGAGATAACGACGAGGAGACACAAGAAAAGAGAGAAAAAAAAGGAAATAATTTTGTTTGGAGAAAGAATAATTTTATTTTTATAAAAGAGATAGGGATATTTTTGTTAAAAAAATTATTAGATTACAATATATTTGGTAATGTGGATAGCCACTTGCCGCGAGACAGGATAGATTCGTTCTCAATACCAAAAACACGGTTATCTAATAGCCCCTTTTAAATTACCGCTAATCTAGATAGACTACCAAACGCTCATGTTTTTAGTAAAAAAATGTAGTCTAATATTTTAGACTATGTTTTCATAATATTTTATAAATTAAAAGACTACATCTACGATAAAAAAAATATAGTCTTATATCATTTTATAATATAAAAAAGATTATATTTTTAATTAAGATGTAGTCTTATATCATTTTATAATATAAAAAAGATTATATTTTTAATTAAGATGTAGTTTAATATAAAACTAAAAATTTATTTTATTTTTCTTCTCCTAATTTATTTTCCCTTTTTTCTAAAAAATACTCATATTCAAACTGAAATTTTTAGAGCATCCCCTCACCCCCGTTGCCCACTTTGGCGCTACCGCCTCTACCCTCGACCGCCTCTTTCGCGACCCCGCCTCCGGCTCCGACCCGGTCACCATCGCGCTGCTTTCCTTCTTATAAATGGCCCTCCCCAAGGTCCCTCCCGCTATCCTGAGGAGCAAAGGGGCGTCGATTGCGGAGACCCTAGTTCGGATTCTAGGGTTTGGGTCGCTGCCAGAGGGTGGTGTGAAGTCTGGGTTGAAGTGCATCTCTCATCTCCTCGTGGTTGGAGACAAGGGAAACTGGTCGAGCGTTTCCACTCTCTATGGGGTGCTTATTGGCTTTGTCACGGATCACCGTCCAAAGGTATCTTGAAAACTTATTACTTTTACATTTGTATTGAATTTTGTTTTTTTGTCTGATCCTACGTTTGTTGCACGGAAAATCTGTTCCTTTATCCATCCTCTTTTGTGTTTCTTTGATTGTTTTAGGGTTACCATGCAATAAAAATGTTTTTTTCCCTGTTTGATGCTGTTTCCCTATTTGATGCTGTCTTATTGTGATGTTCAAAATCAAGGTTTTAAATTTCGTGAGATTTCATTCCGCCTTGTTCGACACTTGGGAGAGGGATGTGTCAGTTGTGTTGATTGGGCTGTTGGGACGATAGCAGGTGGTCTGTCCTGAAACTTAAGATGGTAAGCCGTCTTGGCATCCAACGGAACATTCTGCTGGGATTTGAAATCATGTACAAAATCATAAACTTATCTAGCTTGATTTGCTTATGATAGGAAAGCTGATTTTGCTTGCAAAGTTCCAAAGTAAAATAAAAACCATATGCTAGTTTCATGAATTTAATTTGAGATGTAATAAGTTGGGATATTAAGAATTTTGTGAATTTAGCATTGCTAGCCTGCCATCAAGATAGAGCATATTCACTCTTTCAACTCATTAATTTATTGAAAAATTACTGTGGAATGCGTGTGTCCTTTGTGGAAAAATTACTGTGGACATGATGAGTATGTCCTTTGTGGGCACTAGGAGTATAATTGATGTTGGTTTATATAAACTTTGTATTTGTTTTAAATGTTCACTTATTTGGATTTTATGACAAGCTTTGGATAAGCCAAATGGAAATGGAGTTACAAACTTGTGCAATCATATATGTAAACTATATCATGTTGGGTATTTGGATTATGTCATCGAGACACTGACAGATAGAGCTCTTTTTTAGCTATTACCTTTTTCTTCTTTCTCTTTTCCCTGTAAATTTAACAAGGAAATTAAATGATATTATTGTTTTTATCATGATTATGTACCTTATACTGGCTATTATTTTGTTTGTGTTTAATTTTATTTTTAAGATCATTATATTATATTTGTATTCTGTTGGGTGGCTGATGCAATCACTTATTTTTCCTTGGAAAAGGCTCCTTGTATGAAGTTAATATCAGAAGGTTGCCATATTACAATCAATATGGAGTATTACTTTATGACTCTTTTGCTTAAATACACAATTTAACATGTGCAAATGTTAAATGGATGAATTGCAGGTTAGAAAGCAGTCTCATTCATGTCTGCGGGATGTACTTCAGAGTTTCCAAGGGCCAGCCATATTTGAGAGGTTTGTTCTGCTTGCTTGTTGGTGGATCCAATATGCAGCTGCAGAGGGAGAAGGGCCCAAGGGAGCTATGGAAGTCATATATATTTGAATGCTTTGAAAGAATGTCAATAAAGTCGACGAATATCATTCTAAAATACTGCAAACCATTGCTGGATCTGCAACAGTCAGTCAGTGGTTACAAGGACTATATTGGAGATTTTGTAGTCTCTCTGCAGCAGTCCAACTTCAGAGGTTGCTCCTGAAGTTTTGCTAGATTTGTTGTGCTCTTTGGCATTATCCGTTGCTGATAAGGAAAAGTCAGCTGATGGGATGGCACCAACAGCACGCTTACTCAATCCTGGTATAACAGCTAAACAGGCAAATATGCATTGTGAAGCTTCCTGTCATATTTAATTCCCTTAGAGGTTGGTTTAGCTTCTTGACAATTCATGATATTGAATTTAGATTAGATTATCTGGCAAATAAAATAATTTGTTGTTCTATTATCTGACAGATCTTAGCCTGCGAGCATGAGGAAGTCATATGTGAGCATGAGGAAGTCATATTTGCTGCTACAAAGCCTTTAAAGGGTTTGATAGGTTATTGCCTTGATGAAAGCTTCTCCAGCAGGGTGTTGATCAAATCAAGACTAGCGATCGAGGAACAGGAAAATCTGGATCAACAATCATTGAAAAGATATGCGCCATCATTGAGGCTTCCTTAGTTATTAGTACAATGCAGTTTGGACATGTCTTTTGAAGTTCTCTCAACAACAATTGATCAATTAGGTACCTTTTTTATTGGTATTTTCTTCTACATGCAAGCCTTTAGTGAACCTAGCTGCTAACTTAATCAAATTAATGAGACCCTCTAATTCTTATGTCATTTAGTAGAGAATAGAGGCATGCCTTGTATAAAATCTAATATAATTTGTGCCACAAGTAGTTGACTAAGCTATTTCTGATGATGGGCTCAGAAGCACTTCAAATGAAGTTCCAATTTAGTCCTAGTTGGTCATGTAACTAATAACATCTATTTCTACATGTGCATCAGAATATTTGCTTGATCCAACAAAACTCATCTAATTAATTTGGGGTCAGGAGCTTTATTCTTCTTCACCATTTTCATATTTATGATATGCATTTATCACATTTCTGAATTTACAAATAAAGCCAAGAAAGGTGTAAAAACTCTCATGCATTACACTAGATGTTCATAAGTGGAGATCAATACAAATTACTCCAAAATGAATAGACCATGTTGCTAGAGAAACTTCAATGTACTAATGAAATTGCACACTGCTATCTTGACAGATATATTCACAGACTGGTTTTTTGTGCAATGACAGGCTATGATGCTCTATTATTCAATAAAACCTTTGTGTAAGGGTGATCGTCTGCTTAGACCATGTCAAAGTAGATAGAAGGGTACTGCAACTACATTTGGAAGATAGAGAAGAACAAAATTGAAATAAAGGACCAGATAGTCGTGATGTTGTGATGGATTGTCTCAGGTGGATGTAATATTTGGTCCCTACCACATGCTAAAATTTATTGAGTGAATAGATCACTTGGTGATTCTCCCGTACATGCAGCTAGATTGAATTTGGCAAATTGGTTCATGCAGCTTAATGCAAGGCTCAAGCAGGCACTTGTATGTTGATAATCTGCTTGGAGATGTTTGGTGGCTTGGAATTTTTGGCCTAAATGCAGCCCATTAGATCACACGTGTAAATAGCTGAGATTCAGATCTGTCATTTTTTTATTATCTCAATTTTGGCTTCAGTGTAAAAGCATGTCCCATCATGGCATTTTTGTCATCAAGTCTCCTCCTCCATGCTTATCACTATGGGTATACATTAGTGTTCATCTTGCTCGCCCATCTTCCTAAACCTGGTGCTGCCTTTAAAGAAACTACAGCTAAGGCCATAATTATCTCTCCTCTAGATAGTCATGGTGTGATTAGCAGAAATGGGAGATGCCTATGCCATCTTGAGGGGACAGGTTAAAATATGTTGTAGTATTTGAATGTTTGGAAGGCTTCCTCTCATCTCCTACCTTGTAGTCAAACTCATTCCAGGCTGTTGGCCTATCATTGCTATTGTTTGCTATGCATCGCTTCAGTATCACTATCTTTAAGTAGAATATGATTTGGGGTGCTAGCTGATGTAGATCTGGGTTCTATTAGATCTCTAATAATCTGCGAATTGAAATCTTTTTATTGTGATCCATTGATTTGATCTGATGAAAATAACGTGGAATCTGGAAAATAGCACTATTAAATCTGAAGGAACTATTGTAAGAGGTGAAGTCAATGCGTCGAGAGTTAAGATGGCATCTGCTGGGCCCAAAATTTGTTCTCGTATCTGTAGGGAATTTGATGGAAATATCTGTCTTTACATATAATGCTTAACCATTTCTTTAATGTTGTTTATTAAAAATGTCAAAACCAGTTAACTATCTTGTTTCTCTGTTATGCGATCATGTTCTGAACCTGCAGCTTCAATGAATGTGTTGGCTCAGCCCTGGGTGCCTTGGACCTGATGCATTTTTATATCTTTTGCCTCTCAATCTGGATGCTGAAGATATATCTGATGCTAATGTTTGGCTGCTTCCTTTATTGAAGCAACACATAGTTGGCGCTCGTTTAAGAATTTTTACAGAAAAGATTTTGGAAATGATCAGTAGAATACAGCAGAAATCTCTCAAGGTACTAATCTTTTCGTATAATAAGTTGATGCCTTTCTTCTAGGTGGCTCTGAAGTAATGTAAATTTGTTGTCACAATTTGAAAAGGAGGGACGGATTTATTAGCAGCAAAGAGTGCGGAAGGTCTTGCGTATTCACTGTGGTCTTTGTTGCCTGCCTTTTGCAACTATCCTATTGAAACTAGCAATACCTTTAAAAGTCTTGGGATGGTGCTACGTAAGGCACTTCGTCAAGAGCCTGCGTTGCATGGCATAATTGTTCCAGCCTGCAGGTTTATCCCATGTCCATGATCCAGATTCGAGTCCTTGAATTGCATAAATTATTGGTTTCTCATCTTGTTTCTCTCTATTTATTTGCTTTTATAGATTCTGATCAAACAGAACAAGGACATACAATCTGGAAAAAGCTCTAAATTCTGATGATGAGATAAACAAAGCTGAAAAAGCAAGAAATCACTATACTTTGTTGTAGCAGACAATAATTTGAAGGCAATACGGTCATTTTCTTTGGAGCTTCTCCAGTTTTATCTAAAGTCTTTTTGGCATCTTCAAACGATAGTAATGTTATGGATGATTGTTTATTGAAGTTTGGAATATCTAAAAATGTTATGGATGTTTGTATAACAGTATTAGATATTTTAATTCAATATATTTAGGGTTTTTTGGAATTGAAAGTATATGTTTGTATGACAGATTAGATATTTATATGATAGTATTGAATATTTCAATTCAATATTTTTAGAATTTTTTTTAAAATTGAAAGGATTGGATATTATACTACGTTTTGAATATAAAAAGTAGTCTAAATGTAAAGTTATAGACTACATTTTTGATAAAAATATAGTCTAAATGTACATAATAGACTATATTTTTAATAAAAAAGTAGTCTTTTGTTCGGTTATAGACTATTTTCTGATAAAAACGTAGTCTAAATGTATTTAAAGATTACATTTTTTTTTACTTTTAACTACGTTAGAAACGTAGTTAAAAAAAGAAACTTTTAATTGCACTCACACTATTAACTACACTCACTCAGACTACGATTTAAAAAACGTAGTCTAAATATAAAAACTACCTTATTTAGATATAAAGACTACCTTATTTAGATATAGTCTAATTAAAAATCATTGTTAGATACTACACTCACCTACACTTTTAACTACACTCACACTTTCAAGGTCTTACAGGAAACTGTTATTCCACATTATGGTAACACACAAATCTCTAACAATGAAGTTAGATACTGTTTTTCTATAGCACGGTAACAAAAAAAATCTCTAACAATGAAGTTAGCAAATGTGTTGTTATCTTTTAAATTCTAGGTAGCATATCGGAGATAGGAAGGATCCTTTAGGAGACCTCTCACATCACTGTGCATATAGGACCAATGTTTTGAAGGCGGATAACAAATCAGCTTAATATTTAGGTTATAGGTTAATTGTTTCGATCAAATAAATCGGTTGGATTGAATCAAATGATGTCATAATTAATTTTTAATTTAATAATATAAAATTAAACTATAGAAAAATATTTTTAAAACTTATATATCTGTTTTAAAAAAATTATATAATATTAAAATTATAGAAAAACATGGATTATTATTTTGGATGCAAATAGAAGTGAAAAATTAAAAACTTAAAAAATTTAACCCTAATTTTATGTATCAAAACTAAAAGTCTAATAATCAGGTTGAGCCGATTCTTTAGAACCCGATCAATTCAATGGATTTTTTAATTTTAGCTGAAAACTAGGTAGGGGACATATCAAGTCTTTAACCAGTAAATAATATGGAGAACGTTTCAAGCCTCAACACCGAATTAATTCTCGTATCAGCCATAGATATTGTATTCAAGTAGCATGAAACTCCATGCCAAGGTAGCAATTTTTGAATTCTCGCCCATGTAGGACTTAAGCATTCATCACTCTGTCTCGTGAGAGCTCAGATGGGTGAAGCCTCTGTGCTGGTGTGGGTCAGACGAGCGATCGATGCCAAAGGTAAGGCCTTATACAAGTCTCCACCGGCGCATGCCAGGAGTGACGTGACCAGGAGCATGCCTCGTTCAATCATGCAAATTAACAATCCAAAAAGAGGCTATCAATATTGTACGTTCACTATTTAAATAATAAATAGATAAAATTATTGCCATCGATCTCTGAGGAACGGCCGGGGAATTAAATACTAAGTTTCCAATCAAAATTTGGCAGAGAAAACTCCACTGCCATTGTGGCTGGAGGAAGTTAAATATTAAAAATCATGAAATCTGTCAAAATACTTGTCTTCATTAATTATACATCCATTGAGGCGCGGATCATAGAATTGAGATTTTGATGCAACCCTTATATTATCTAAAAAGATTTATTATTGATAGAATCAAATTTAACTGGTACTAAACTAGCATTTAGCCATCATAATCCTCAGATTATGCCATCGCTGTTTATGGTGGCCGAATGATGCCAGAAGGGCCCGATCGATTAGCAGCGCTCCTGACTATTTTAGACAGCTCGAATATCTATCTTAATTTTCAGCATAGTTGTCAGACCCGGATATTGGCCCGGCCGAAGGCTCGGATCACCGGGTCACTGGTTCAACCGTTGGATCACTGATTCAACCATCGATTAATATAATAAAAATATATTTATATTAATAAAAATTAATTTTTAATTAAAAAATTCAAGGCTAACATGATAATAAAACTCGTGATCCGAACCGGTTCGGATTGGATTGATCGGTTCATGGGTGAGCCGATGGGTTGACCGGGTTATTCTGGGTCACTTATATATTCGGTTTTATAGTGAAACCGGACCGTTTGGCCTTCAGGTCCAGTTTAACCGATTCAACCGACCGGTTCGGTTCGGTTCTGACAACTATGATTTTCAGCTCACATTCCTTTCACCATCCTTTTTACCCTTAAAAAATTCTTTAACCGATCGAATATTGGCACATTGATGTTATCCATTTTATTTAGTTAGATTAATACTACAAATATTATTTAATATTTAAAATTTAAATAATTAATTAAGCAATTTTTTTATTTTTCATACGGGCAACCGTTCCAAATTTATAAAGTACAAACATGAACTCTTGCCGGTGAAGCGGCGATTCAAGAATGGTGTCTCTAGATTCGCTGATAACTTTTATGCGATTATTTATTATGGACAATCTCCATCCTCAATTTTAATATTGGATTAAAATAATATTACATCATCCTCACCACTCTCACGTGGTAATAATATTATAGAGATTTATAACAAATGTGACATATTTTTATTAGATATGACCTGATTTGAAGCATTATCGAGTTTACGTTTAATTTTTAGCATTCTCGTCACCATCACGTCGCGTAGACGTCCCATAGAATGAGATGCCTCACCATCCCATATACGATGGGTGAGAAAGCCGTGTCACAGGGAAAAAAAGGACAAGAGAGGTGCAGTTCATGCATGGGGATCAAGTCGCTTGAGATTCGCATTCAGCATTGCCATCTGTGCTGAATCGACTGACCTTTGTATTATATTCATTCATGCATGATTATTTCATTAATGCATGTATCCATCCATATCCATCATACGTACATACTTATACACATTAATATTATCAAAGACGGCTTGTCAAGGGAGCACAACAACCTGACGTACGTAAATAAAATATAATTAAAATTTCTTGATCATTTTTCTTAGAGCAAGGCCCGATGGTTTCTCGCCTTATCTCTTTTGAGCAGAATGCTTTTCTTGCAGGACGGTGTATCTCCGATAATATCCTGTTAGATCAAGAGATTATGCATGATATTCACAGAGCCATACTCGCCAGCGTCTGATGGCTATTAAGCTAGACATGGAGAGAGTTTATGATAGAGTGAGATGGTATTTCCTTTTCCGCTCTTTTCAGAAGTTTGGGTTTGATGAGGTTTTTATTGCCTGGATCAAGGCCGTGTTCATCGGCCGTCTTTCTCTATTATTATTAATGGTGGTCAGACGGACTACTTCCATTCTGCTGTGGGGCTAAGGCAGGGATGCCCCCTCTCCCTTTCTTATTTATTCTCTCTGCTGATGCTTTATCTAGAGCTTTCATCAGGCCCAGCACGCTTCTTATTTAGTTCCTTATAGTGCGGGTCCCCAAGGGCCCTCGATATCTCACCTGTTATTTGTTGATGATTGTATCCTGTTGCAGAGGGCCACTATCAGTAATGCTTCTGCTTTTGCTTCAGTGCTCTAGTTTTATGGTAGGGCATCTGGTTAGAAAGTTAATACTGATAAATCCATGATCAATTTCAGTCCGAAGACCAAAGTTTCTATGCAGGAGACCGTCATGCAAATACCAGGTATTTTTGCTTAGGCTGATCGCCTCTCTTATCTAGGAGTCCCTATTACAGGAAGGCGGCCACACTGCTCTACTTTAGTTATCTGGAGCGCCGTATTCGTGATCGATTGGATGGATGGCAAGTCACAGGGTTATCCATGATGGCAAGGCTTACCCTTATCCGATCAGTGCTCACTGCTCTTCCTCTCTATATCTTATCTAATGCAGCCATTCCGGTGACTTGTTTGAGGAAGATGGAGAGGTGGTTCAGAGTCTTCCTCTGGGCTCTATGCAGGATGGTCATGGGATCCACCTGCTGGCCTAGAACTCTGTGTGTATGCCGATCTCGAAGGGGTGCTTGGGATTCAATCCCTCATTGCGAGAAGGGAGGCGTTGATTGCTAGGCATGCAATGAGATTCTTGCTTGATCCTGAATGTATGTCGAGCTTGTTCATGCGTGCTAAATATGAAGACTGGTCCTCCCACACTCCTCCCCAATCTGTCCATAGCTACTCTTTCTTCTGGAAAGAGGTTTGTCGTTACGCTCCGGCTGTTCTATCTCATACATCGTGGATGATTAGTGATGGAGCTTCAGTTGATATCTTCAGGGACATGGCTGGCTGATCTTCCTTTGATTCGATGGCCCACCTTTGTCAGTTCTGACATCCCTAGTGGTATGAGAGTCTCTGACCTAATTGTTCAGGATCACAACGCCTGGCATACTTCCCTTGTTGCCACTCTTTTTGGTGTGGAGCTCTACAGTGCATTCTCTCCATCCCTCTTTTTTCGGATCACATCTCGGACATTAGATTATGGAAGAGGTCCTATTTGACCCGTGCTCCGATCAGGGATCTTATGCAGGATTACAGATTACAGATGGGGCACATGCTGGATGGGTCTTGGATTTGGAGGATTCCCATTCATTCTAGTGTTCGCCTATTCATCTGGAAGATGGCTTGGGACTGTCTTCCGACGTGCTTCCTACTTTCTGGGAGGGCCATGGCGATCCAACCAACGTGCCCGTTATGTGACACTATGGAGGAGACTGCTGACCATGCTATCTTCACTTGTGGCAGAGCGAGATTGATTTGGCAGCTTGTAGGTTATCGTCCGTGGGGTGAGAGTAGTGTCTCTTGTTGCACCTCATTTCTAACTTTGATTCGATGATATGAGGAGGGACTTCGGTCGGTCTAGTTCCTTGGCTGCTTATATTGCTTATCAGCTCTGGCTGTCCCGAAATTGACATAACTTCACTAATGTCATGGAACCTCCCCACAGGATTGTCAGGACAACTTTGTCCCTTTCTACTGAGTATAAACTCCACCAGTTAGCCCTTGACTCCGATAGCCCTAGCATTTAGGATTCCCCTGCTGCTTCTGCAGTGCACCGGTGTACGGTCTTCATTTCTCGGGAACCCCCTCCACTAGGGCTTGTCAAAGTCAATTTTGATGGCAGTGTTCGAGGTTGATTGGCTGATTCGGCTTTTGTGATCCGTGGGTCTGATGGGTCATTGATGGTGGCTGGTGGTTTTGGCCTTCTTGATCTATCTGTGTCGGCTGTTAAACTGTATGCTGTGTGGGCTAGTATCTCATGTGTATATGTAGCTTAGGCATTCGTAGACTTATCATTGATGGAGACTCTATCACTGTGGTTCGCTGGCTCCGATAGGAACCGGCGACCCTATGCTTACCAACCCTTTGATATGCGACATTCGATCTATGCTTCATCAGGCTGATATAGTCCATATTTGGCACACTTACTGGAAGCTAATTCAGATATGATTGGGTTGCTGCCTGGGTCGCCCATCACTCCGGACCGTGTTGTTGGCTGCCAGGTGATTCGTGTCCGTTGGTGCTTTCTTAAATTTTGTACTCTGATATATCGGGCTTGACTCAATCAAGACTGATGTGATCGCCGCTTGTAAAAAAAAAAGTTTTAATTTGGTACTGAGCGACATCGCGAGATTTTACAGCATATGTGGGAGCATGCAATTTGCCATTATTTAATAAGATGGTCAGTAAAATAATAGATAAAAAAACGGATGACATTTCACGTTCGCAATATTCTATTTATTTTATGATCCAAAGGGGTGCTGCTATAGGATTGGCAAGCTGCCCCCCTCTGAAGATCTATTTATAGTGGTAGCAAGAAGCAAATTAGATATCAGCAAATCCATAGAGACTAAACACAGACTGCGAGTGTCATGGATTCCTTAGAGAGAGATGCTCAAGCTTTGGTGCTCTTGAAAGCTCAAGCTCAAGTATGGAACCACATATTTAGCTACATGAACTCCATGTCCCTCAAGTGCGCCGTGGAGTTAAGTTGGAAATCTAATGTATTTCAATATTCAAAAGCCTTTTGATTTGATAAGTTTTTTTATTTCACCCGGTAGGATAAGTCCTTTTATTTTTCCTTTTGACCAGTCTTTTGACTTATATGTCTCTACGTTCGTGATAAGTCTTTTATTTTGTTTGACCAACCGTTGGACGCTGATCGACCTTTAGACTGAATCGTCATTCCCGTTGGATTGACTTGCTGCTTTCAACCGGTGCTTGCTATCTTATAAATATTCGAAGTAATGCCTTCCGATGAAAATTCAATTCAAATCTTGCTCTTTCCATCATTATCCGGAGATCCATTCCCTCGTCCTTATCCAGTCCAGAGATTCATTCTTTTTCTTTGCTCCGTTCTTATCCAAAGAGAAGGAACTCATTCGGTTGTTCATCCTCTTCTGACATTGGTGTGTGCGCGCTTGTTAGAAGACTCGTTGCTGTTATCCTGAGGGTAGTCGTGCTCTGATCTTCTGCACCAGATATTATCTCCGAGAGGCACGAATCTACTCTTAAGGACAGTGCCTTGCACGCCACAGCATCTTCTCAACTTCTCAAATAGATAAGATCTTCCCGGGTAATATCTTTCCTCAAACTTATCCAACAATCTTAAGAGTAGATATGGACTCTATTATGGTTGCTGCTACTAAGTCCTTTCCTGATACATCCAAGATTGAGCAATTTACTGGTTCCCATTATAAACGTTGGCAAGAGAAATTATTTTCAATATTAGATGTTTATAATATAGCATCTGTTTTGACTGATCCTAAACCTGAGAAAGAGGAGGACCTTTGAACCTGGGAAAAGGCTAACAGAATATGTAACCATACTATTCTTAGTACTCTATCCAATGAACTATTTGATATTTATTATCCTATTAAACCAGCCTCTGAAATTTGGGAAAGCCTTAGAAGAAAATATATTATTGAAGATGCCGGTTCTCAGAAATTTGCTATAGGAAACCTTTTTAACTTTACCATGTCAAAAGATAAGGATGTGTCATCTCAGATCATGCTTTCCATGTTCTAATAGATGATCTTAAAAATAAAATATTATTCTTCCTGATGCTTTTATTGCTGGATCCCTAATTAAAAAATTACCTGAATCTTGGAAAGATTATAAGAATAATTTAAAGCATAAAAGAAAGTCTATGTCCCTTGAAGATGTTATTGTGCATATTAGGATTGAAGAGCAAAACAGAGCCCGAGAAAAGATAGAAAAGGCTAAGGAAATGACTAGTAAGGCTAATCTAATAGATGATGGATCTAGTAAGGATAAACATAAGTCCTATAAGCCCAAAATAGAAACCATTACAAGAAATATGATAAGAAGCTCATTTTCAAAGAAGTCAAAAATTTAAGAAGAAAAAAGGATCTTGCTATGTTTGTGGGAAACCAGGACACCATGCTGCCCAATGCATGTTCAGAAAAATAATGATGCTCCAACCAAACCAAAGGCTAAATTGATGGTTGGAGAAGATGTGATTGCTGCGGTTGTTAGCGAGGCCAATATTGTTGCACATATAAAGGACTGGGTGATGGATTATGGAGCCACTCGTCATATATGTGGCAATAGAAATGCATTTGCCTCCTATATTCCACTGCTAGAAGGAGAGGAGCAAGTCTTCATGGGCAACTCAAAGTCTTGTTCAATGATTGGCAAAGGAAAAGTCAATCTAAAACTAACTTCTGGAAAAGTCCTTTCGCTTGGAGATGTGCTACATGTGCCAGACATCCGTATGAACCTGATTTCTGTGGCCTTGCTTGAAAAAAATGGTGTGAAAGTGTCATTTGAGTCTGACAAAGTTGTCATGACCAAATCTGAAAATTTCATTGGGAAAGGATATTGTAACCAGGGTTTATTTGTATTAAATATACTCAAATTTATGAATGGAAATGCATCATCTTCTTTTGCTTACTTGCTTGACTCTATTAATCTTTGGCATGGTAGATTAGGACATGTTAATTACTCTTACATTAAAAGAATGAAACAATTAGGTTTGCTAAATAACATGTCTACTTCATATGATCATGAAAAATGTCAAACATGTGTAGAATCTAAATTAACCAAAAAAAGTTGCAAATTTATTCATACAAGAGAAACTGAATTATTAGAATTAATTCATTCTGACTTAGGAGATTTAAAAGGTAATATGACTAGAAGTGGAAAGAAATACTATATTACTTTTATCGATGATTTTTCTTGTTATGCAATGGTTTATCTATTAAAATCAAAAGATGAAGCCTTCGAAATATTTTTAAAATATAAGGCAGAAGTTGAAAATCAATTAACAAGAAAAATAAAAAGACTTAGATCTGATAGAGGAGGAGAATATGATTCTACTCCTTTTAATGAGTATTGTGCACAACACGGTATAATTCATGAATTTACTCCTCCTTATTCACCAGAATCTAATGGAGTGGCTGAGAGAAAGAACATAACACTTAAAGAAATGAAATGCAATGCTCCTTAGTTCTGGTGCACCCATGAACTTGTGGGGGGAAGCCCTTCTTTCTGCTTGTTTTATTCAAAATAGAATTCCTTATAAGAAAACCAATAAAACACCCTATGAGTTATGGAATGGTTATTTGCCAAGTTTTAAATATTAAAAGTATGGGGTTGTTTAGCAAAGGTCTTGCTTTCTGTGTTGGGGAGCGCGGAATACCCCCAAGATCAAGGCTATAGCGTATATGAGTAATAAAAAAAAAACTTTTTCCGTTCTAATCTAAGAGTAGAAGATCATACCTTCAGATTTGAACTTTGGAACACTTTGATTCGATTGCTCGACCTCAACCTTTTTAGCCTTCCGCCGTATTCCCGAAAATACCTTCCTTCTCTCACAAGATGGTGGGATCTCTCGACCGACCTAGGGTTTATTGTTTTTCTTTTTCCTCAAAAACGTTCTCAAAACCTTAACCCTAGCAACCAACTGAGAGGGTATTTATAGGGCTACAACAGGACCAATAGGCAAATATGAAAAGGACTTCCCACGTAATTAAATCTCCCAATCCTACCTCGTGTTAGGATTCAATTACGTAAATTACAATTCATTCCACTAAAGAATTATAATTATACTCCTAATCATATTCGAATTTATATTTTCGAGCCTTAATATTAAATACTTATATCTCCCCACATTAAGATTACAGATATCCATCAATTAAATTTAATTACTGATAATATAATTTAATTGGCTGCTATTATCCTTGAGACTTATCCACTTAACTTATTTGATGTATCGGATTCAAAATCCACTTGCAAGATTTGATACAATCAAAACTTATAAGCTTTCTCAAGGGGATATCATCAATCCAAATTAACAGGACGTGGATTCCTTCAACTATTAATATTCACCATATATATAATGTTATTGCCCAACCCACTGAGTTTATTGACTCATATAGAATCTCATTCTATGTGTAATCAAAGCAATAATCACTACATACACGTGTCTAGAAATAGAATTCGGATTAAGAGCATAAGTAATCATAATATTCATGAGTTTTAAATTATTTTATAAAGTCAGTATAAAATAATTAACTCAACTGGGTCCTGTTCAATACACACAAAGTGTACTAGCACAAATAGTTAGAATAAATCATTCCCCGTAGTCAAGACAGAACTACTAAAAATTTGTGCTATAGTTCTACTGATGGTGTGTCCAATTCCATCTAAAACTGTGAACAATAAACTTGTATTCCAAAAGAACCGATGATCTAGTTTTCTATGTGTAAGCCGTACTCTACAAACTAGATCAAATACTCTTTGTACATACTAGACACATGCACATATATAGTAAATGGCACACATTGCTCAAAATGAATTCTCATTAAAATATAAAGATATAACATAAAGAATATCTTTTAGTCTATATCTCTATCATCCTGAACATAAAAAGAGAAAGTTAGGATCTAAAACCTTTGATTGTATGTTTATAGGTTATGTTCAAAATAGTCCTGCAAATAAATATAGTGCTGCCTATAGGTTCTTAGTGATTAAAAGTGAAAATAATATCATGAAACCTAATACTATAGTCGAGACGAAAGATACAAATTTTTTTGAACATATATTTCCTATGAAAACCTCCTTAGAAAGACCTTCTAGACCACAAGTGGTTGAACCTAATTTAAAGCCTAATGACATTCAAGAGCTAAGGAGATCCAAGAGAATCAGAAAGGAAACCAATCTAGGAGATGATTTTTATACTTTTCTTGTTGATAATGATCCTCAAATATATTCTGAAGCAATTTCATCTCATGATGCTATATTTTGGAAAGAGGCTATAAATAATGAGATAGAATCCATCATAAGCAATCATACATGTGAATTAGTAAGTTTACCCTCTGGAGCTAAAACTATTGGGTGTAAATGGATCTTTAAGAAGAAACTAAAGCCTGATAGTTCTATTGAAAAATTTAAGGCAAGGCTAGTTGCAAAAGGTTATTCTCAAAAGAAAGTTATTGATTACTTTGATACTTTTGCACCTGTGACAAGAATAACTTCTATTAGAGTTTTGATTGCACTTGCATCTATTCATAAATTGATAATTCATCAAATGGATGTTAAAACTGTATTTCTTAATGGAGACATAGAAGAAGAAATATATATGGATCAACCTGAGGGTTGTGTTCTTCCTAGTAATGAGCATAAAGTTTGTAAATTAATTAAATCTTTGTATGGTTTAAAACAAGCACCAAAACAATGGCATGATAAGTTTGATAAAGTGATAGTTTCAAATGGATATCAAATTAATAATGCTGATAAATGTATTTATTGTAAAGTTGTTAACCATGAATATGTTATAATTTGTTTGTATGTGGACGATATGCTCATATTTGGCACTAATTTTGATATTGTTACTAGTACCAAAATGTTTTTGACTTTGAATTTTGATATGAAAGATATGGAAGAAGCAGATATGATTTTAGGAATTAGACTTGTAAAGAAGTCAAATAGTATCATACTTTCACAAGAACATTATGTTGAGAAAATTTTAAAAAATTTTCACATTTTGATTGTAAACCTATGAGCACTCCTTATAATGCTAATTCACAGCTTAAGAAAAATAAAGGCAATGGTGTCTTACAATCTAAATATGCTCAAATTATTGGTAGTCTTATGTATTTGTTGAACTGCACTCGACCTGACATTACTTATGCTGTAGGAAGACTAAACAGAAATACCCAATGTCCTAACAAGGATCATTGGATTGCATTACAAAGAGTGCTTAGATATTTGAAAGGAACCATGAACTATGGTTTAATGTATTGTCGGACTCCTACAATATTAGAAGGGTATTGTGATGCTAACTGGATTTCAGACTCTGATGAGATGAAATCCACTAGTGGTTATGTGTTTACCCTTGGAGGATGAGCAGTGTCATGGAAATCATCTAAGCAAACATGTATAGCTCGGTCTACAATGGAATCCGAGTTTATTGCCTTGGAGAAGGCTGGGACTGAGGCCGAATGGCTCAGGAATCTTTTGGTAGATCTTCCTATTTGGATGAGACCAGCTCCATCTATGTCTATACATTGTGATTGTCAGGCTGCCATAGCGAAAGCTAAAAATAAAATTTATAATGAGAAGAGTAGATATACGTCTAAGACATAATATTGTGAGGCAGCTTATTAATGATGGAGTAATATCCTTGGATTATGTAAGGTCAGAGTTGAATTTGGCCGATCCTCTGACTAAGCCTCTAAGCAAAAAGCTTGTGAGCAATACATCGAGGGAAATGTGATTATACCCAGATCAAAAGTTGAAGTGATGGTAACCCAACCTTCATGAACGGAGATCCCGGGAAGAAGGTTCATATAGGAAAACAATTCACTTGACAACTTGGAGTATACTATCATAATTATTTATATTGTGAAATCCCTTTCTATGGTGTAAGATAGTATTATGCAGTGTTTAGGTTGAACTAATATGTGAAGTTCTTAATGGATGTCATAGCCTAATTTGGGTGGTATACAAAACTGCAGTGTATACTTGATGACAATCCACCTATATGAGTATGGAGGTGGTGGCCACTTCCTATGAGACTTGGGTAGGATCTCTAGAGTACTCATGAATATCCAGGTAGACGCATGGCCGAAACGTGTCAACCAGCTTGAACAACCGAAATCTGAGAGATGGAATGTGAGTTATAAGTCAATGATCCAATAAAAGAAGGATTGGTTCATAGAAACTTAGTTTCACCAATCTTTTATGGATTACACTTATTTTCTCTATGCCTGGTTCATAGTCACATAGACACCATGGCTTATGCATTACATTCTTAAAGTTCCTTTTAAAGTTTATCATCTTTTGAATATTAAAATAGTGGGGGATTATTAAAAATCTAATGTATTTCAATATTCAAAAGCCTTTTGATTTGATAAGTCTTTATTTCAACCGGTAGGATAAGTCCTTTTATTTTTTTTTTGACCAGTCTTTTGACTTATATGTCTCTACGTTCGTGATAAGTCTTGATAAGTCTTTTATTTTGTTTGACCAACCGTTAGACGCTGATCGACCTTTAGACTGAATCGTCATTCCCGTTGGATTGACTCGCTGCTTTCAACCGGTGCTTGCTATCTTATAAATATTTGAAGCAATGCCTTCCGGTGAAAATTCAATAGAAATCTTGCTCTTTCCATCATTATCCGGAGATCCATTCCCTCGTCCTTATCCAGTCCAGAGATTCATTCTTTTGCTTTGCTCCGTTCTTATCCAAAGAGAAGGAACTCATTCGATTGTTCATCCTCTTCTGACATTGATGTGTGCACGCTTGTTAAAAGACTCGTTGTTGTTGTATCCTGAAGGATAGTCGTGCTTTGATCTTCTGCACCGAGATATTATCTCCGAAAGGCGCGAATCTACTCTTAAGGACAGTGCCTTGCACATCTTCTCAACTTCTCAAATAGATAAGATCTTCCCGGATACTATCTTTCCTCAAACTTATCCAACATAGCGAACATCATCCACAGCCATGGCAAGCCAATCTCCCTCCCTGAACTGGCCACCAAACTATCCATTCCCCCCACCAGAAACGATGACTTGCGCCGCATCATGCGCCTCCTGGTGTTCGCGGGATTCTTCGCTCAGAAGAGCGGTGACGAGGAGGCGGAGCTGTACTTCCCCAGCGCCATGTCTACTCTCCTCGTCAAGGAGAAGGATGCGAGCGTCTCGTCGTTCTTTCTTCTGTTGCTGGACAAAATTTTTGTCAACCCATGGTACCATCTCAGTGACTGGTTCAAGCAAGATGAGGTACTGCATACTCCCTACGAGGTAGCACGAGGAAAGAGCATTTCGGAGGCCACCATCCAAAGCCCGCGCTTCAACAGCTTGGCGAACGAGGCGAAGGCAAGCGACGCTCAGTTCGTGGCCAAACTCGTCGTCGGGGAGTGCGGCGAGATCTTCCGGGGTCTGAGGTCGCTGGTGGATGTCGGTGGGGGCACGGGCACGATGGCCCGGGCCATCGCCGAGGCCTATCCGCAAGTGAAGTGCACCGTGCTCGACTTGCCTCGCGTGGTGGCGGGAGTGCAAGCGAGTGAGGCGGTCAAGGTCGTGGGCGGAGACATGTTTCAGTTTGTCCCTCCCGCTGATGCTGCGCTGCTCAAGGTACGCGCGCTCCTGGTCTATAGTTGAGGTCACGTTTCGTTTTTTTTTTTTTTTTTTTAACAAGAACAAATAACGAGCCAATATTTTTATTAAGAATCTGAATTTTGACACGATCTGATAGCAAACGTGAATCCACCTAGCTTATCACGTTCGGATTTGATCCTGCATGGATTCAGGCAAAATTCGTAACAATTTACAGTCCTAATTTTGAGGGCATCGGTTTGTATTTAAGTAAGAAATTGGAACCTTGACTAAATTTACTAGATGATTAAAATATTCTTAATCAATCTGCTAATAGTGATTAAAAGAAGTTAGAGAAATCAATTGCAATTAAATGATGACTTCTGTAGCATGATCAACACTGTGAGTGCTCTTGATTCGCACAAGACGAGACCCATAAAGCTTAATTACCCAAGTTGATTTTTTTTTTTCTTTTCCTTCTTTTGGCTTGTCGGAGAAGAGTTGAGATTCTTAGCAGCCCTCATCCATAGATGAGCGGCTGATTTTTTATTATTATTATTTTTTTCTTTTACCCCTCATTCATGGACGAGAGATTGAGATGTACACAACACTTTGCAGAGAATCTTAAGTCGTCAGTACGTCAACCATCCCAACCTGTGTCCCAGACATCTGATGCTGAGTCATTGTTCAGATCCATGCACTGGCTGCGATGTGGGCCAACAATAACATTGTTTCCTAGTTTACACTACAATTACACGCATAAACGTTTACTGAAAGAAACAATTATCCTAGTAAGTCATGTATGAGTTCAAATTAATGGAAGGAAGTCCACCCACAAAAATTAATCATTTGGTGTAGTAAAGTTAGGCTGCCAAAATAAAAAGAACCAAATTATCTGTTTATATTATGAACAAGCACAAGGACGTTATTTAATATTAACCCCGTTCAAGCTATATATGTTCAATAATGTGTAAGAGGAAATATATATTCCCCTTTTTCATCAGTTTCTCTTGAGCCAATAAATTCAGACATGCATAAATATTTGTTATTCCTCTTATCATAAATCAAATATTTTATCCTCATTAAATTACCAGAACATCCTTCTTTTAGTTAATTAATTACCACAACTTTACTTTTTTAATTTCTCAAAAAATTGGTGTCATAATCATCTCCTTGGCTTTCCTTATTTATGTATTCTTAACTTCGAAATTTAAAGTACATATTGATATCTAGAAAAAAAAAAAACAAGAAGTAGTCCCATGTGTTTGATACTTTTTAGTCCCTCATAGTTTTATCTCTCTTGATCATCGTTTGTAGTGGGTTCTGCATAATTAGAGTGATGAGGACTGCGTAAAGATACTAAAACAATGCAAGAAAGCAGTTCCTTCCAAAAAACATGGAGGAAAGGTTATTATTATTGAAATGGTAGTAGACTTTGATATCAGCTCTCCTAAGTTGGCGGAGACACAACTACTCTTTGATATGCACATGATGATCCATACCACAGGGAAGCAAAGGACTGCAGGTCAATGGAGCAAAATTTTTACTGATGCAGGCTTCACCGGCTACAAAATCATACCAACATTAGGCTTGCAATCAATTATCGAGGTCTATCATTGATCGCTATATGGATATGGAAAGTAATATACTAGTAGTAATCAGTTTGTTGCTTCCTTTTAGTTTAATCTTTGGTCTTAATTATGTCATGTATAAGAGGTCGCATGGTATTCTATTTGGTTGCTTTCCATAGCATTATGATGTTTATGTTAATCTATGTTGGCTTTGTGATCTCTTTGCTGTGTTAAGTTTGATTGGTGTTCTGAAATCTAAAACGCTGAATGATAATTCTTGACTTATTTTTCTGGATGTAATGTGCTATGCATTAATAATTGGAATCCTTTTGGATAATATTAATTTGGTTTCATCAGAGCAATGAAAACAGAAAGAAAATTTTTGACTTTGAAATGACCAATCATTATCTTTGAAAACTTACAAGAGGTCCCCACTAAGAAAAAGGCAGCCTATATCTTTAATCCATTTTTTGCCAAAAATTTCAAGCTTTTCATTGGTACACTAGAGTATCACAGGAGGGAACTTGTAGACTAATCTTCTTTTTGTTTTTTTGGGACTGGCCTAAACCAACACCTAACTCATAGATCTAAATTTTATAAATATAAAATATAATTATTAATCTTAATATTGTAAGTATAGTACGTATACAACATAAGATGGTGATACAACCTATTGGTTCAAATAGTCCACTGGAGCAAAAAACTAGTACTGGAAGAGCATCTCTGCTGGGTCTTCATCTAGCCACAGTTGGTTATGAAGTTGGAAGTTGCTGAAGTCCTAGGATAGAAAAAGGCCTGATCTTATCCTCAGGCCCTCCTTTTTCACTCGGACAAGCCTTCCTATAATGTGGCTTGATGGAAGATTTCTTAAATAGGGCCACAAGTCCTCTTCTTCCCCATTGCCAAAGCAGCCTTTCAATGGCTCCAACCATGACCGATGATTCTCTAGAGAAAAAAAACTTATCCCGCTATTATGAGCCATCCTTTTCGACCTGCGACTATCCATGGATAAAGACATCAAACACAGGGGCATCTCAATCCCGTTTTAGGTTGGGTCAGCACTGTTGATCAACCCTTCAGCCGACTACGTCTACAACTATTGTTCGTCGACCCACCTCCTTGGCCATGCGTTCTTTGCTCCATAGGCCATAGTTCCACTTTTCCAATTCCTTAAGCCACGAAAGAAAAGAAGGCGTCTAGGCTAGTATTATATTAAGATGAAAATAAATCTAGAATAACCTTAGAATATGCGTAGTAACTATTTCATCCTCATTCTATCTACTCAAGTTTTAATTTTCTTTTTAGCTCGATTGATTGATAAGGCATGACACATCCATAATCAGTAATCACCTTCATATTCCATGCTTGGTATATGATTGTATGGTGGTTATATGCTATGATCTCCATCAACATGAAAGATTATTTCACTACAAGAAAATAATGAAATAGCGACGCAAATTTAGTGACGCAATATTGCATCACTAAATTATGACCATTTTGCGACGCATCCGCGACAACATATCATTGCGACGCAATTAGCGACGCATTAGCGACTCAATAAATCAGAAAATAAAAAAAAATAATTTTTTTATTTTGCGACGCAAGAAATGCGTCGCAATATTTTTAAATTAAGTTTTTATAAAATATAAATATAAGAAAAAAATATTGCGACGCAACTCAGTGCGTCGCAATATTTTTAAAAAATTAATTATGTTAAATAGCGATGCAATAAACCAGAAAATTAGAAAAATTATTTTTATTTAGCGACGCACTAATTGCGTCGTAAATATTTTAAGTAAAATTAATTTTTATAAAATATAAATATGAGAAAAAAATATTGCGACGCAACTCTATGCATCGCAATGTTTTCTAAAAAAACTTAATTATTTGAAATAGCGACTCATTAGCGACACAATAAACCAAAAAATTAGAAAAAAATATTTTTAATTTAGCGACGCATTAATTGCGTCACAATTATTTTAAATAAAAGTAATTTAAATAAAGTATAAATATGAGAAAAAATAATTGTGATGCAACTCAATGCGTCGTAATATTTTTAAAAAATTTAATTATATTAAATAGCGATGCATTAGCGATGCAATAAACCAGAAAATTAAAAAAATTATTTTTAATTTAGCGACGCACTAATTGCGTCCCAATTATTTTAAATAACATTAATTTTTATAAAATATAATTATGAGAAAAAAAATATTGTGACGTAAATCAGTGCATCGCAATATTTTTAAAAAAATTAATTATGTTAAATAGCGACGCATTAGCGATGCAATAAACCAAAAAATTAAAAAATTATGTTTTAATTTAGCGACGCACTAGTTGCATCGCAATTATTTTAAATAAAATTAATTTTTTATAATATAATTATTAAATTAAAAAATTACGACGTAACCCTGTGCATCGCAATATTTTTTAAAAAATTAATTATGTTAAATAGCGACGCAATAGCGATGCAATAAAATAGTAAATTAATAAAAATAATTTTTTATTTAGTGACGCAATACTTGCATCGCAATATTTTTTTAAAAAATAAATTTTATAAAAATATTAAAAGAATTATGAAATAAAAATATTGCGACGCCGAACGGATCGATCGCGATGGTCCGAGATCGATCGTCGCCGACCGGGATCGATCATGGCTTCGATCAATCAATCGTCGGGTCGTTGCCGATCGGATCGATCGCGACGGTTCGAGATCGGTCGTCGCCGATCGGGATCAATCATGGCTTCGATCGATCGCAACCGTTGGATCATCGCCGATCGGACCGATCGCAACGGTCCGAGATCGGTCGTAGCCGATCGGGATCGATCAGGGCTTAGATCGATCGCAACCGTCGGATCGTCGGCGATCGGACCGATCGCAACGGTCCAAGATCGGTCATGGCCTATCGGGATCACGGCTTGGATCGATCGCAACCGTCGGATCGTCTGCGATTGGACCGATCGCCACGGTCCGAGATAGGTCGTGGCCGATCGGGATCAGGGCTTGAACCGATCGCAACCGTCGAATCGTCGCCGATCGAACTGATCGCCGTGGTTCGAGATCGATCGTGGCCGATCGGGATCAGGGCTTGGATCGATCCCAACCATCGGATCGTCGGCGATCTTGGACCGATCGCAATGGTGCGGGATCGGTCGTGGCCGATCGGGATCACGGCTTGGATCGATCGCAATCGTCGGATCGTCGCCGATCGGATCGATCGCGACGGTCCGAGATCGGTCGTCGCCGATCGAGATCGATCATGGCTTCGATCGATTGCAACCGTCGGATCGTCGCTGATCGGATCGATCACAACTGTCCGAGATCGGTCGTGGCCGATCAGGATCGATCAGAGATTGGATCGATCACAACCATCGGATCGTCGGTGATCTCGGACCGATCGCAACTGGCCGAGATCGGTCGTGGCCGATCGGGGTCATGGCTTGGATCGATCGCAATCGTCGGATCGTTGGCGATCGGACCGATCGCCACGGTCCGAGATCGGTCATGGTCGATCGGGATCAGAGCTTGGATCGATCGCAACCGTCAGATTGTCGCCGATCGGACCGATCGCCACGGTTCAAGATTGGTCATGATCGATCGGGATCAGGGCTTGGATCGATCACAACCGTCGAATCGTCGGCGATCTTGGACCGATCGCAACGGTCCGGGATCGGTCGTGGCCGATCGAGATCACGGCTTGGATCGATCGCAACCGTCGGATCGTCGCCGATCGGATCGATCGCGACAGTCCGAGATCGGTCATCGCCGACCAGGATCGATCATGGCTTCGATCGATCGTAACCATCGGATCATCGCCGATCGGACCGATCGCAACGATCCGAGATCGGTCCTGGCCGATCAGTATCAGGGCTTGGATCGATCGCAACCGTCAGATCATCGGCAATCTTGGATCGATCGTAATGGTTTGGGATCGGTCAACGCAACAGTCTGGGATCACAGCTTGGATCGATCGCAACCATTGGATCGTTGCGATCGAATCGATCGCCACAGTCCAAGATCGGTCGTGGCCGATTGGGATCATGGCTTGGATCGATCGCAACCATCAGATCATCGCCGATCGGACCGATCGCCACGGTCCAAGATCGGTCGTGGCCGATCGGGATCACGGCTTGGATCGATCGCAATCGTCGGATCGTTGGTGATCGGATCGATCGCCATGGTTCGAGATCGGTCGTGGCCGATCGGGATCAGGGCTTGAATCGATTGCAACCGTCGGATCGTCGCCGATCGGACCGATCATCGCGGTCCGAGATCGGTCATAGCCGATCGGGATCAGGGCTTGGATCGATCGTAATCGTCGGATCGTCGCCGATTGGATGGATCGTCACGATCGGAGAATGGTAGTGGCCGATCGGGATCACGGCTTGGATCGATCGCAACCGTCGGATCGTCGTCGATCGGACCGATCGCCATGGTCCGAGATCGATCGTGGCCGATTGGGATCACGGCTTGGATCGATCGCAATCGTCGGTTCGTCACCGATCGGACCGATCGCCGCGGTCCGAGATTGGTCATGGCTGATCAGGATCAGGGCTTGGATCGATCACAATCGTTGGATCATCGGTGATCTCGGACCGATCGCAACGGTCCGGGATCGGTCGTGGCTGATCGGGATCATGGCATGGATCGATCGCAACCGTCGGATCGTCACCGATCGGATCGATCGTGACGGTCCAAGATCGTTCATTGTAGACCGGGATTGATCAGGGCTTGGATCGATCGCAACCGTCGGATCGTCGATGATCGGACCGATCGCAACGGTCCGAGATCGGTCCTGGCCGATCGGGATTAGGGCTTGGATCGATCGCAACCATCGGATCGTCGGCAATCTCGAACTGATCGCAACGGTCCGAGAACGGTCGACGCAACGGTCCGGGATCACGGCTTGGATCGATCGCAACGGTCCGAGATCGGTCTTGGCCGATCGGGATCGATCAGGGCTTGGATCGATCACAACCGTCGGATCGTCGGCAATCTCGGACCGATCGCAACTGGCCGAGATCGGTCGTGGCCGATCGGGGTCACGGCTTGGATCGATCGCAATCGTCGGATCGTCGGTGATCGGACCGATCACCATGGTCCGAGATCGGTCATGGCCGATCGGGATCAGGGCTTGGATCGATTGCAACCGTCGGATCGTCGCCGATCGGACCGATCGCCACGGTCTGAGATCGGTCGTGGTCGATCGGGATCAGGGCTTGGATCGATCACAACCGTCGAATCATCGGCGATCTCAGACCAATCGCAACGGTCCGGTATCGGTCGTGGCCGATCAGGATCACGTCTTGGATCGATCGCAACCATCGGATCGTCGCCGATCGGATCGATCGTGACCATCCGAGATTGGTCATCGTCGACCGGGATCGATCATGGATTCAATCGATCGCAACCATCGGATCGTCACCGATCGGATCGATCGCAATGGTCCGAGATCGTCCTGGCCGATCGGTATCAGGGCTTGGATCGATCGCAACCGTCAAATCGTCGGCGATCTCGGATCGATCGCAACGATCTGGGATCGGTCGACGCAACGGTCCGGGATTACGGCTTGGATCGATCGCAACCGTTGGATCGTCGCCGATCGGATCGATCGCCACGATCCAAGATCGGTCGTGAACGATCGGGATCATGGCTTGGATCGATCGCAACCATCAGATCATCACCGATCGGACCGATCGCCATGGTCCAAGATCGGTCATGGCCGATCGGGATCACGGCTTGGATTGATCGCAACCGTCGGATCGTCGGCGATCGGACCGATCGCCACGGTCTGAGATCGTCGTGGCCGATCAGGATCAGGGCTTGAATCGATCGCAACTGTCGGATCGTCGCCGATCGGACCGATCGCCGTGGTCTGAGATCGGTCATAGCCGATCGGGATCAGGGCTTGGATCGATCGCAATCGTTGGATCGTCGCCGATTAGACCGATCGCCACGGTCGGAGAACGGTAGTGGCCAATCAGTATCACAGCTTGGATCGATCGCAACCGTCGGATCGTCGCCGATCGGACCGATCGCCATGGTCCGAGATCGATCGTGGCCGATCGGGATCACGGCTTGGATCGATCGCAATCGCCGGATCGTCGCTGATCGGACTGATCACCGCGGTCCGAGATCGGTCGTGGCTGATCAGGATCAGGGCTTGGATCGATCAAAAACCGTCAGATCGTCGGCGATCTCGGTCCGATTGCAATGGTCCAGGATCGGTCATGGCCGATCGAAATCTTGGCATGGATCGATCGCAACCATCGAATCATCTCCGATCGGATCGATCGCGACGGTCCGAGATCGTTCATCGCAGACCAGGATCGACCAGGCTTGAATCGATCGCAACCGTCGGATCGTCGGTGATCGGACCGATCGCAACGGTCCAAGATCTGTCGTGGCCGATCGGGATTAGGGCTTGGATCGATCGCAACCGTCGGATCGTCGGCGATCTCGGACCGATCGCAATGGTCCGGGATCGGTCGATGCAACGGTTTGGGATCAAGGCTTGGATCGATCGCAACCGTCGGATCATCGCCGATTAGACCGATCGCCACGGTCCGAGATCGGTCGTGGCCGATCGGGATAATGGCCTGGATCGATCACAACCGTCGGATCGTCGCCGATCGGACCGATCACCACGGTCCGAGATTGGTCGTGGCCGATCGAGATCACGGCTTGGATCGATCGCAACCGTCGGATCGTCGGCGATCGGACCGATCGCAACGGTTCGAGATCGGTCATAGCCGATCGGGATCATGGCTTGGATCAATCGAAACCATCGGATCCTCGCCGATCGGACCGATTGCCACGGTCCAAGAACGGTAGTGGCCGATTGGGATCACGGCTTGGATCGATCGCAACCATCGGATCGTCGATGATCTCGGACCGATTGCAATGGTTTGGGATCGGTCGTGGCCGATCGGGATCATGGCTTGGATCGATCGCAACCATCAGATCATCGCCGATCAGATCGATCGCGATGATCCGATATCGTTCATCGCCGACCGGGATCGATCAGGGCTTGGATCGATCGCAACCGTTGGATCATCGACAATGGGACCAATCGCAATGGTCTGAGATCGGTCGTGGCCGATCGGGATCAGGGCTTGGATCGATCGCAACCATCGGATCATCGGCGATCTCGAACTGATCGCAACGGTCTGGGATCGGTCGACGCAATGGTCCGGGATCACGGCTTGGATCGATCGCAACCGTCGGATCGTCGCCGATCGGATCGATCGCCACGGTCCGAGAACGGTAGTTACCGATCGGGATCACGGCTTAGATCGATCGCAACCGTCGGATCGTCGCCGATCAGACCGATCGCCATGGTCCGAGATAGGTCATGGCCGATCGGGATCACGGCTTGGATCGATCGCAACTGTCAGATCATCGGCAATCTCGGACCGATCGCAACGGTCCGGGATCGGTCGTGGCCAATCGGGATCACGGCTTGGATCAATCGCAACCGTCGGATCGTCGCCGATTGGATCGATCCGATCGCCGATGGTCCGAGATCGTTCATCGCCGACCGGAATTGATAAAGGCTTGGATCGATCGCAACCGTCGGATCATCGGCGATCAGACTGATCACAACGGTCCGATCGGTCGTGGCCAATCGGGAGCAGGGCTTGGATCGATCACAACCATCGGATCGTCGGCGATCTCGGACCGATCACAATGGTCCAGGATCGGTCAATGCAATGGGTCTGGATCACGGCTTGGCTCGATTGCAACGTCGGATCATCGCCGATCGGTCCGATCGCCACGGTCCGAGATCGGTCGATGCAATTTCTTAGAAAATAAAAATAATTTTTCTAGAGAAAATAATTTTTAATATTGCGACGCATGTATGCGTCACAATGTTTTTAAGAAAAATAAATGTAATAAAATTAAAAAAAAACATTGCGACACAATATATGTGTCGCAATTATTTTCAGAAAATATAATTTTTATCAGTTATAATTATTAAAAAATATGCGATGCATTAGCGACGCAGTTTCTTACAAAATAAAAAATTCACTACAAGAAAATAAAATATTGCGACGCCCAAATGCGTCGCAATTGCGTCGCTAAACATGCTATTGCGACGCAATAGCGACGCAATGACGGCGTCGCTCAGATGTCCGTCGCAATACCCATTTGTCGCAATTGCATTGCAATATTACGACGCTCTGCGATGCAACATTGAGTCGCAATATTGCGACGCATCCAAATGCATCGCTAAATTTAAAATTAATTTTTAATATTTAAAATTATTAAATATTGCGACATACTAAATTGCGTCGCAATATTGCGACGCATCTAGCTGCGTCGTAATATTTAATAATAATATTTTTGGTATAATAGCGACGCAATTGAGTCGCTAATGCGTTGCAAATAATTTTTTTTTTAAAATATTGCGACGCAAGGTCATTGCGTCGCAATATTTATTAAAAATATTTTAGATATAATAGCAATGAAATTTTAGTCGCTAATGTGTCACTATTAAATATATTTTTAAATTATTATGATGCCAGGTCATTGCGTCGCAATATTTAATAATAATATTTTAAAAATATTAGCGATGCAATTTCAGTCGCTAATGCGTCGCAAATTAAATTTTTAAAAAAATATAAAAGATTAAAAATTAAAAACGGTTAATACAATTTTGTTAAATCTAAATATTGATAGAAACATTTTAAACTCATCCANGGGGGTGAATTGGGTTCTTAAAAATTTAAGACTTTTTAACTTTAATTGATTAGTTAGCAAGATGTGCAAGTGAGAGGCTAACTAAAAGCAATGCACAAGCAAATAAAGAGAGATAGAGAGAGAGAAAATATGGCACGGCAAACACAAGATAATTTTATAGTGGTTCGGTGCAACCAACACCTACGTCCACTCCCAAGATTCACTTGGGTCCACACTATAATCTCTCTAGATTACAGCCGAGTTGTTTTCCAAGCTCACAACTCAAACTTGTTGTTTTACCGGGTGCACAACGAACCCAGCTGGTTTTAACTCGGGCTTACCAGCACAAAACCCTACACGTTGTTTTTCACGGGCTCACAACTAACCCAACACAAGCACTCCGGCTTGCAACGAGGTATACCAACCTCCACTGATTCAATCCACTGATTGAATCAGCAAACAAAAAATATGTTTGAACAATAAATGCTCCCCTTGAGCAAATATACAAATGAAGTACAAAATAAAAGGTTAGAAAAGCCTGATAGTATTGCAGATGGTAGTGGCTTGGCTTTCTTCCTTCTTCTCTTTAACTCCTCTTGAAGTTGAATCACGCCTCAGCAAGATTCTTGACCGTTGAAGACTTTGGAGTTGAGATGAAGCTTTTTCTCCTTTTGAAAATCCTCCGATTTGACCTTTGAAATGCTTTGGATTTTCTTTTGACTCTTGTGGATTGATGAGAAGGAGCAGACGAAACTTCCTTGGATTTCACTCCTTTTGAATCACTCTCTTTGAGCTAGAAGATTTTTCCAATATGCTCTGTTTTTCCCTCTTTTCAAAGATATTCTTTTCTCTCTTTTTGATTTTCTCTTTTTTTTGATTTGAAAAGAGCTCCTCTATTTATAGAATCTGCAAAAATATATCCGTTAGAGACAAGGAAAAATAGCCGTTATTCAAAAATCTTACCGTTGGGGCTGATGTGTCATCGTTAAAAATCGCGCCCAGATTTCGGGAGTCGACTCGAGCTTTGTGGGAGTCGGCTCGAGTCGATTACCAAAAATAGAAACATTTTAACATTGAGGGTCGACTCGCGAAAACTAAAGTGTCGGCTCCTGAAAGTCGGGAGTCGACTCGAGGAAAATGGGGAGTCGACTCGAGAAGTGCTCAAAAAACTTTCTGTTGTTGAGCGGAGTCGGCTCGCACAGTCAGGAGTCGGCTCGCAAGGTCAGGGGTCGACTCTTGAAAACCAAGGGTCGACTCGAGAAACTCAGACATTGGGGAGTCGACTCGGAAACCCTTGAGTCGGCTCGGGAGCGATACAAAAATCAGAAAAATGTTCTGATTGACTTTAAAACTCGTCCCAATTATTTAAAATATAAATTTGACTTGAATACATTAAATACATTAAGCATGGATTCAAGACATGTTTCAAGAATTCATCGATTAAAATATGTAAAATTCCTTTTTGAAATCTTATAGAGCTTGAAACTTCTTTTTCAAATTGATTCAAAACTCATTGAATAAACCATTGATAGTTCATTCCTTTCAATTTGAATAAGCTCAAGGTTTTTGATAAATAAACTCATTGTTTTCTTTAAGGTACTCATGGCTTTTGGAAATCATCAAAATCAATAAAGTTGGGGCAATTATGTTTCAATAATTTCTCAACAATCTCCCCCTTTTTGATGATGACAAAAACATTGAGTATATGCATTATAAAATTGAAAAATTTGTGATTCCAAAATCAACTTTTGTGTTCATGGAAAGGCTCCCCCTCAATGAGGTAGCTCCCCCTATGAACCTTAATTTTATAATTAACTTAAGCAAATTTTTTCTTATTTAATTCTCTCCCCCTTATTTAATTACAATCATATACGATTAATATAAAATCTCTCCCCCTTTTTTGTAATCAACAAAAAGGTTGAAAGCATCAAGCATCAATATTAATTCATTCGAATTCATTCAGCATTTAAGTTATCAATTGAGTATTGAATATTCAAAATTATTCAAATTAAACATAAGCATTCAAAGATATTCAAACATAATTGAATGAACATAACTTTCTCATTACTTCAAAAGTAAAATTACATCAAAATGGACAAATTAAAAACTTCATCAAAGTTCGTTTCTTACAATCTAGTCTAGACAACTACATTCATTTTTCTCTTTAAGAATCAATCAAATTTGTTAAAGCATCAACTTGAATTTGATCAACTATCAATATCTCTTCTTAAGAATCCGGATCAATCCCTTAAGTCTCAAAGATATTCTTAAGCTCACTTAGGAAGAGTACCAAGAGAATGAAAATAAGTCAAGTCTTGAATGATATCTTCTTTAATTCTCTAACTTTCTTAATTCCTTTCATCTTTTTTGATTATCAAACTCAGAAAATAGATCTAAGTTGATCATAACTGTCATCTGAAAAACTACAGAAGAAGATGAAGACTGAGGTGGAGGAGAATAAGCAGCTAGGAGAGGAGCAACAGAAGGGACCTCAGAATGTCTCAACTCTGTCCTCAGCTCTAACTCTCTTTTTTCTTTCCAATTACCATTCTTTCTTGAAACCCATGCGATGAATAGTGGCCAAAGATAATAATCAGTATGTCTTAAATTTTCTTGGGCTCACTATCACTAAATACAATCCCTTGGCTTTGAAATAATTAGTCAAATCATGCCATAGGGAAGACTTGATTTCTTTTCTTCCACAATCTGCTATATACCATAATATCATCCTGGGTAAGTTGATGGCTTCCCTGAAACAACAGCATCCATACAAAGATATCTCTCTCAGAAATAGTCAAATCTGCCTGTCTTGGGAAAGAATCCTGCTGCAGATGTTGTGAAGCAATCTTAATTCCAAAGGCAGCTTGACTAGCAAATACTTCTTCAAATCCCTCAAAATTTCTATTCAATAATCTGGTGAGGGCTGGAGACCTATCTCTGGGGCAAAGGTGGAAGGTCCAGATAAGGGTAATTCCAATCTAGAAAGAATGAGGCAGTGACATTCAACCAATCCTCTAACCTAAGCCATCATCTCCTCTAGTCAAATTCTTAAAACTCTTTAACCAATGCAGGGTAGTGGACAGTCCAATGAACATATTTTCTCAAATCCCATCTCAACTGTCCTACAAAATCCCTCATTCTCAAACAATTCAAATCAACTTCCTTCCTGTGGTAAACCCTACTGCAAGATGATCTACCTGAGGAGTAGTGGAGCAGGAGAATCACTCCGAAGAGGAAGAGAGAAGAATCCGGAGACGGCTCGCGGACGGGTCGTCGACGGTCTTCTTCCTCTTCATCCCGGCAACTACTAGCTCCACGGGTTTTGGGTGCCATTGATCTGGAATGATTGTTCAAGGTTTTTTTTGGAGTTTGGAGGGTTTTGGAGGGTTTTGAGAGATTTGGAATGATTAGAATGTGGGTCGACTCGTGCCCTAAATAATCGACTGGGACCACGTCGAGTCGACTCGCGCAAAGTGTGGAGTCGGCTCGTAAGTCACAGAGCACGACACGATCTCGAGTCGACTCGCTCAGAGAAGGGGTCGACTCCTGAGTTTCAGCAGAAACTCGAGTCGACTCCGATACTCTCGAGTCGGCTCCGAGACCATTTCAGAGAAAAAATGAAATTCAGAGAATCTGAAATGAACCCGGAATTTGATCTTTGAGTATGATTAAAAATCATGGATTTGAGAGATCAAATTGATATGAGTTCTAGATAAAATTTCCTTAAGATTTTGAGAATTTGAAAGAACTCTAGATATATTTCCTTAGAGGTTTCAAAATTTATTCAAAAGGATTACAAATTCCTAACTCTCCTCTAAGATAACAAAATCTTTCTTCATTTAAAGGTTTAGTGAATATGTCAGCTAATTGTTCTTCAGTGTTTACATAATCTAAACAAATTTCATCATTAGCTACATGTTCCCTTATAAAATGATATCTAATTTCTATGTGTTTTGTTCTTGAGTGTTGAATTGGATTTTTAGTTAAGTTGATTGCGCTAGTGTTATCACATCTTATGGGTGTTTATCAAGTGTGATACCATAGTCTTCAAGTTGTCGCTTAATCCATAGGATTTGCGCACAGCAACTTCCAGCTGCTACATATTCAGCTTCAGTAGTTGATAATGCAACTGAATTTTGCTTTTTGCTAAACCATGTGATTAAGTTACTTCCTAAGAAATGGCATGCACCACTTGTGCTTTTTCTATCTAATTTACATCCAGCATAATCAGAATCTGAATATGCAATTAGGTTTAATGTGAGTCTCTAGAATACCATAAACCTACATTTTTAGTTCCATTTAGATATCTTAAAATTCTTTTAACAGCTATTAAATGTGATTCTTTAGGTTCAGATTGAAATCTAGCACATAAACATACTGAAAACATAATATCTGGTCTACTTGCTGTTAAATAAAGAAGGGATCCGATTATACCTCGATAACTTTTGATCAACCTTTTTACCTTCTTCATCTTTGTCCAGCTTGCATGAAGGACTCATTGGAGTTCCGAGGGGTTTCATTGTTTCCATACCAAACTTTTTGAGTAGTTCTCTTGTGTATTTGGTTTGGTTGATAAAGATTCCCTCTTTGCTTTGTTTGATCTGGAGTCCAAGGAAGAAGTTGAGTTCTCCCATCATGCTCATCTCGAATTCTCCCTGCATCAACTTTGCAAATTCTTGACAAAGAGAATCGTTAGTAGCACCAAAAATAATGTCATCTACGTATATTTGTACTACAAGTAAATCTTTACTTTTTCTTTTCAAAAACAAAGTTTTATCAACATTTCCTCTTGTAAAATCATTTTCTATTAAGAATTTACTTAACCTATCATACCAAGCTCTAGGTGCTTGTTTCAAACCATATAAAGCTTTGTGCAATTTAAAAACGTGATTTGAAAATCGTGATCTTCAAAACCTGGTGGTTGTTCTACATAAACTTCTTCATTTATAAATCCATTTAAAAATGCGCTTTTTACATCCATTTGAAATAAGTTAAAATTCATATGACATGCAAATGCAAGTAATAGCCTAATGGCTTCTAATCTAGCTACAGGTGCAAAGGTTTCATCAAAATCAATACCTTCCTCTTGATTATATCCTTTAGCAACCAATCTAGCTTTGTTTCTAATTACTATGCCATTTTCATCTAGTTTATTTCTAAAAACCATTTTGATCCTATTACTGAATGATTTTTAGGTCTTTCAACTAAAGTCCAAACATTATTTCTTGTAAATTGATTTAGTTCTTCTTGCATTGCTAACATCCAATTATTATCTTTTTCAGCTTCTTCTATAGTTTTAGGTTCAATTTGTGATACAAATGCAAGATGATTACTAATATTTCTCATATATGATCTAGTTCTTATTCCTTGAGATGGATCGCCTATAATCAATTCCTTGGATGACTATGAGCATATCTCCAGTCTCTTGGAAGATCTATATCATTATGATCAATATTGACATCATCGTCCTTATGTGAATCATCATCTTTAGCTTCTTGCTCATGATCAGAAGATACTTCAATATTAAGTTTTTCAAGATCTTTTTCAATTATGTTTGTATCTTCCTCATCATCAATCTTTTCAGATCCAGTTGCTAAAGATTCATCAAAAACTACATGAATGGATTCTTCAACTACTAAGGTTTTCTTGTTAAAGATTCTATATGCCTTACTAGTTGTTGAATAACCTAGAAAAATTCCTTCATCAGATTTAGCATCAAATTTTCCTAAGTTGTTTTTACCATTATTATGAATGAAACATTTACATCCAAATGCATGAAAGTATTTTATATTTGGTTTTCTTTCATTCCATAATTCATAAGGTGTTTTCTTTAATATTGGTCTTATTAAAGCTCTATTTAAGATGTAACATGCTGTGTTAATTGCTTCCGCCCAAAAATACTTTGGTAAGTTGCTTTCGCATAGCATGGTACGGGCCATGTCTTCTAGAGTCCTATTTTTCTTTCAACTACACCATTTTGCTGTGGAGTCCTAGGGGCTGAAAAATTATGATTAATTCCATTTTCAGAACAAAAACTTTCAAATAAGTGATTTTCAAATTCTGTTCCATGATCACTTCTTAGAGATACTATAGTAGTGTTTTTCTCATTTGTGACTTTCTTGAAGAATTTCAGGAAATATCGAGAAAGTCTCATCTTTGTGAGCTAAAAACATTACCCAAGTATATCTAGAATAATCATCTACAATCACTAGACCATATTTCTTTCCTCCTAGACTTGTGGTTCTAGTTGGTCCGAAAAGATCCATGTGAAGTAGCTCTAGTGCCCTAGAAGTTGAAACAATGTTTTTAGATTTGAAAGAACTTCTAGTTTGTTTTCCAAATTGACATGCATCACATATTTTATTATTTTCAAAATCTAGTTTAGGTAATCCTTTAACTAAATCCATTTTAATTAGTTTTGAAATAAGGTGTGTGCTTGCATGACCTAATCTACGATGCCACAACCAACTAATTTCATTTATGTTAGCATTGTCAGCAATTAAGCAATGATCACTCAAAGATAATTTTTCTAAGTCAACTAAGTAAACATTGCCATGTCTATAACCAGTAAATACAATGCTATCATCAATAGAATTAGTTACAGTGCATACAGAAGATTTAAATGAAACATTAAAGTTTTTATCACATAATTGACTTATACTATTAGATTATGCTTCAAACCATCAACATAAAGTACATTATCAATAAATATAGATGGAGTTATGCGAACTTTACCAAGGCCCATAATTTGACCTTTACCGTTATCGCCAAACGTCACAACTCCACCTTTCTTTTCTTCTAGGGTGATGAATTCATCTTTGTCACCCGTCATATGTCTTGAGCAGCCACTATCAAGGTACCACTTTTTCTTTGATCTTTTGGCTACAAGACATTCCTGCAATATAATCAAACTTTATGTTAGGTACCCAAGCTTTCTTGGGTCCTTCATGGTTAGCAGCAACAAAAATTGTTCCTTTCGGAACCCATATTTTCTTAGCTTTAACATTTAACTTGTTGTTATTATTTAACGTTTTGCATTCAAATGATTTATGACCTTTTTCATTACATTTGAAACAAGTTATATTACTTTGGTTGGCTTTTATAAAAATATTCTTTAAAGATTTTTGTTTCCTTAATGTGTTATATCCTAAACCTGCTTTGTCAAAAACAGCTTTTTGACTATCTAAGATCATGTTAAGTTTAGTTGAACTTAAGTGAATTTCTCAACAATGTCTTTATATTTTTTAACATCTTTCTTAAGAGAGTCATTTTCTTTAACTTGCTGTTCTTTTCTAAAGCTAAAGTTTCTAATTGATCTTTTAAATCTTTTGTTGAGTTTTTAGTTTCAGATTTTAACAAATCTATTTCTTGATTAAGATTATCTCTTTCTTTGCTAAGTTCTTCTTTTTCATTAGTTAAGTTCTTAACTTCTAAAGCTAATTCATTTTTACTTTTAGCTAAGCTAATATTGTCATTTTTCAAAAACTTATACTTCTTTTTTAAGGATTTAAAATCAATCATAAGTTCATTGAAAGCCTCAAACATTTCATCAAATGTAAATCATCATTTGAGTTTTCAGAACTTACCTCATTGTCGTTGTCGTCGTCGTTGGCCATGAAGCAGATATTGGCAACTTCTTTTGTTCTTCTTCTTCGGAAGAAGATTCATCAGACCATGTTGCCATGTATGCTTTCTTCTTTTTCTTGTAGGCCTTTTTCAGCAAAGGACAATCATATCTAAAGTGCCCTGGCTTTTTGCACTCATAACATACTAAGGGCTCTTTTTCTTTTTCTTTCTCCTTGTCCTTTTCTTATCCTTTTCTCCTTCAATTTGCTCCAAATTTCTTTTTATGGAAGGGCCTTTTTCTCATAAACTTTCTGAATTTTTTGGCCAAGAGAGCAGTTTCCTCATCATCTTCATCATTACTTTCACTGCTGCTCTCTTCCATTTCTGCAGTCTTGAGGGCAAGTGTTTTTTCTTTTTGTTTCCTCCTCAACATGCTGCTTCATTGTTAACTCGTGGGTCATTAAGGATCCTAGAAGCTCCTCTAAAGGTAGGCATTGAGGTCCTTTGCTTCTTGGATAGCAGTGACTTGCTTCCCACGATCTTGGTAGTGACCTAAGAATTTTGCGACAAGATCAGCATTAGAATAAATTCTACCAAGACTTTTAAACCATTCACAATATCAGTGAATCTAGTGAACATGCATGTGATGGTTTCAGTTTGTTCCATAGTAAATAATTCATATTTATGAACCAAAATATTTATTTTGATTCTTTTACTTGGTTTGTTCCTTCATGATTAACCTAAGCGGAATTACTTCGGTTGAATTCATTTGAGTCTAAGGAACAATATAAAATATTAATGGCTTAGCATTTAGTTGTGCCATTCTCCTATCATTATCATTCCAATCCCTTTCGGGTTTAGGAACAATAGTGCCATCAATAAGGTGTGTGGGTGTACTAGGTCCATTTATTACTCCCCACAATTCATAGTCCGAAGCTTGAATGAATATTCTCATTCTAGCTTTCCAATATGAATAGTTGGTTCCATTAAATAAAGGAGGTCGATTCGTAGAATGACCTTCAGCAAAACTTGAACCAATTTGTGTTGCCATATGGATCTTTAGCCCTTGATCGTGAGATCAAATTCTAAATGAGCACTTGCTCTGATACCAATTGTTGGCCCAGATGGCAACCCAAGAGGGGGGGGGTGAATTGGGTTCTTAAAAATTTAAGACTTTTTAACTTTAATTGATTAGTTAGCAAGATGTGCAAGTGAGAGGCTAACTAAAAGCAATGCACAAGCAAATAAAGAGAGATAGAGAAGAGAAAATATAGCACGGCAAACACAAGATAATTTTATAGTGGTTCGGTGCAACCAACACCTACGTCCACTCCCAAGATTCACTTGGGTCCACACTATAATCTCTCTAGATTACAGCCGAGTTGTTTTCCAAGCTCACAACTCAAACTTGTTGTTTTCCGGGTGCACAACGAACCCAGCTGGTTTTAACTCGGGCTTACCAGCACAAAACCCTACACGTTTTTTTCACGGGCTCACAACTAACCCAACACAAGCACTCCGGCTTGCAACGAGGTATACCAACCTCCACTGATTCAATCCACTGATTGAATCAGCAAACAAAAGAATAAGTGTTTGAACAATGAAATGCTCCCCTTGAGCAAATATACAAATGAAGTACAAAATAAAAAGGTTAGAAAAGCCTGATAGTATTGCAGATGGTAGTGGCTTGGCTTTCTTCCTTCTTCTCTTTAACTCCTCTTGAAGTGTTGAATCACGCCTCAGCAAGATTCTTGACCGTTGAAGACTTTGGAGTTGAGATGAAGCTTTTTCTCTTTTGAAAATCCTCCGATTTGACCTTTGAAATGCTTTGGATTTTCTTTTGACTCTTGTGGATTGATGAGAAGGAGCAGACGAAACTTCCTTGGATTTCACTCCTTTTGAATCACTCTCCTTTGAGCTAGAAGATTTTTCCAATATGCTCTGTTTTTCCCTCTTTTCAAAGATATTCTTTTCTCTCTTTTTGATTTTCTCTTTTTTTGATTTGAAAAGAGCTCCTCTATTTATAGAATCTGCAAAAATATATCCGTTAGAGACAAGGAAAAATAGCCGTTATTCAAAAATCTTACCGTTGGGGCTGATGTGTCATCGTTAAAAATCGCGCCCAGATTTCGCGGAGTCGACTCGAGCTTTGTGGGAGTCGGCTCGAGTCGATTACCAAAAATAGAAACATTTTAACATTGAGGGTCGACTCGCGAAAACAAAGTGTCGGCTCCGAAAGTCGGGAGTCGACTCGAGGAAAATGGGGAGTCGACTCGAGAAGTGCTCAAAAATGGTTTCTGTTGTTGAGCGGAGTCGGCTCGCACAGACAGGAGTCGGCTCGCAAGGTCAGGGGTCGACTCTTGAAAACCAAGGGTCGACTCGAGAAACTCAGACATTGGGGAGTCGACTCGGAAACCCTTGAGTCGGCTCGGGAGCGATACAAAAATCAGAAAAATGTTCTGATTGACTTTAAAACTTGTCCCAATTAAATTTAAAATATAAATTGACTTGAATACATTAAATATGACATTAAGCATGGATTCAAGACATGTTTCAAGAATTCATCGATTGAATATAATGTAAAATTCCTTTTTGAAATCTTTTAAAATAGAGCTTGAAACTCTTTTTCTAATTGATTCAAAACTCATTAATAAACCATTGATAGTCCATTCCTTTCAATTTGAATAAGCTCAAGGTTTTTGATAAATAAACACATTGTTTTCTTTAAGGTACTCATGGCTTTTGGAAATCATCAAAATCAATAAAGTTGGGGCAATTATGATTCAATAATTTCTCAACAAAAGAGACACAGTGTTTGGTTAATTCTGGTAAAAACCAAGGGATGTGAATTCTAACACTTAGAATTCCATTGTTGGTTAATTCAAAGAGGTACATTAATTCCACATGAATTCTAACACTTAGAATTCTAACAGAAATGGTTTGGAGAAGATTAAATGAATATATTAAATTCTACATAAGAATTTAATCAAGTTATCTCATCATGTAAGATCCTTTTGCGAGGGGTTTGGGTTCGGATTTTGGTTTAAGCTGATTTAAATTTATTGGACTAAACCAACATAGATCATGGTCCTAGCCCAAATCAAATTTGTCTAGTCCTGAATCTATTTAAATCCAAATCAAGTCTAATTTCAAATCGATATTTGAAATTGATTAGTCCTTCTAATAGACTTAAACCAAATTGAATCTTATTCACTTGTACTTAACCCAATTGAGATAATTCAATCAATCAAATTGATTAATTAAATCATACGATTCTCAATCGTTGATCAGCAAATAGATCATCCTAGGAAACTTCTATGCATGTGACTCTCTAGGTTCGAACCTAAGCCGATAGCATAGAAACAACTTGCTATACTAATTGATGTGCCCATCTAGCAATGGAACCCAACGTCCGGATAGGTCGAAGAGTTGCCGAGCAAACTCCAAGAACCCTAAGAAATAGTTACTGTATAATTCATCCTTTTGACCAGAAATGCTAAGGATGGCTTAAGAGCCTGTCAACTCTAAACAACAAATTCATAAAGTGATTTCAACTTTAGTGATCATGTGACTTTCACATGAAGTGCCTTGGCCAAGGTCTTGCTAAATTGAAACACAAGCATTTCTCCTTTTAATGGGATAGGTCAAATTCCATCTTGATCCACAACTGACTACCACAAGTACTTGACTGCACCCAGTAACCTTTCATAGCTGGATTAAAAATTCAGGTAGTCTGGCACCTAAGTACAATGAGTTGCTTGCAAGTCACCGGTTGTGATCTTCAGGTCATAAGGATACTTATACCCATATCTTCTCAGATTAACTCTTAACAGCAGAGTATCCAAAAATGAATCACGTTCAGTAAAATACACTCCTACACTTTCACCTGTATGTCATACCAGTGTCTCTACACTCCTTGGTTAAGAGGACAACCAACAAATATGATATACAACGTCCTATTATTGATAGTACTATGGCCCTGTCATAGTATATCATTTGGTCGCGAACTCTTTTGAGGATCTTCAAAGATAAATCATCCTTTATTGTAAAAGAAGATCCTAAGGGCTTTATTACTATTAGGAGTTTTAAGAAGATGTTCTTGTAATGAATAAACTGCCAAATAACTTTTATTAATATATCAATTTATATGCTATTTACATTAGCACGATCATCAAATGATTGACTTTAGGATACAATTCCCAATAGATACTTGGATAGGTGTGTGGATGCTCATTATTGTAACGATGCATTAGATGACCCATACAGAGATTCCATATGGATATTCTATATAGTGTCGATGGTTGATCTCTAATGATAGTGGTGTGAGTGATCCTTTGACTTGAGATCTTCATTACATCTCATGTATGGAATGTCATGCTTTGACGACATTCAAACGTCGCTCTAGCCACGGGTGGTAAATATGGTGTTGGTGGGGTATGACATGAAGCACATGAAGATGGTGTTTGATCAAGACAGGATTCGTCTCCCTTGATAGAAAGGGTTATACCCCACGGCCACTTGATGGATTAAATTAATTGTAAAATCCTTGCAAGATTGAGTTGGAATTTGAAATGGTTTCAAAATTCTAATTCATATGAGTCAATTTTTCCTGAGATCAAGTAAACAAAGATCAATTACAGGGTTGACACATTCCATACCACTGATTGATCTAGAATATGTGATGAAAGGATTTGATCATACGGTAACCGTTCATGGACAGGTGTTGATGGTCACATCAACAAAACCTTTAGCAGTTGGGTGGTCATGATGCTTTGTTAGAGGCCTCTCATGATCTATAATCATGTTGTTGATTTGAACAAAGAGTTGTCTAATCATTCCTAGGGTCTATGATTAGGACATGATTATTGCCAACATGTTAAAGGGCCTAATGGGTCACACGCATTAAGGAGAATTTTGGATGAATTAAAATAAGAATTTAATTAGATTTAATTCAGATAAGATGATCAATTAAATAATTGGGTAAGACCCAATTTAAAGAAGATATAATAATGATGGATATGATCCATTATAGTAGAAGGAATGTTAAGGAGAAATTATTTGTGCATATGATGAACAAATAATTGGATACCCAAATATGACTTGATCCATGTGATGGATGGCTCTGATTATTCGGGTATGGATGGCCAATCTTAGCTATGTGAAGATGGAATCATGCCCATGGGATGAGGCATGATGAATCTCTATGGTTTGATGATTAACACGTATAAATTGGGGCATGTAGTTATGAGATAACCAACTCCTAATTTCAAAGGCTGAGATTGTGACACTTGGATTAACGTTACCATGAGAATGGGAGTTTCTTCCGTTTCCTTGGATTAATATTACCATGATGTTACCATGAAAATGAGAGTTTCTTCTATTTCTTTGGATTAAAGTTACCATGACGTTACCATGAAAAGATGTCTCTTCTTCTCTCTTGGAACGTTTCTTTCTCACCCTATAAATATGGTTCCTTCCTCCTAGGAAGAAAGAGCATGAGAAGAAAAAGATTAGATCTTTCTTCAAAGATATATTCTGTATTTCTAAAAGGGGATTCAAGAGGTGCTAGCACCCCTCTCTTTCCCGTAGTGTCATCTTCATACCATGGAGGTCTTCATCCCCTCTTCTCCGCGTGGATCACCGTTAGAGGCCGGACACGTGGACGGCTAGTGGCAAAGGATTAACCAGCTTCATCCTCATCTACATCGATAAAGGACTCAGGCATGAATAAAATTAGATTTTATTTGAGATTTAATGAATCTATTCCTAAGGATCTTGAGCATCTGGGAATTTATATTATATCTTTCATAATGTTTATATGAATTTGATTCATATCTTGTATACATAATTCCCAACACATACAACTCCAAGGGCTCCGACAGGCGAGACCCCCTTTAGTCTCGTCTTTGGATCCGAAGCGGTCATCCCCATCGAAATCAGCTTGTCGAGACTCCGGGTGGAGTCCTACAACGAAGAAGACAACCCCACACTATTAAGAGCCAACCTCGATTTCATCGACAAGGTGCATGACCGAGCGCAACTCCAGATGGCAACCTTTCGCTAGTGAGCAGCCAAATACTACAATGCCTGGGTGCGTCCCAAGGTGTTTCGTCCCGAAGATCTAGTCCTTAGGAAGGCCAAGGTATCCAAACCAACAGAGGGGGGTAAGTTGTCTCCTAACTGGGAAGGTCTCTACCACATTACCGAGATGCTTCATCGGAGGGCATACCAGATCGAAGAGCTCAGTGGGCAACCCATCCCATGTACTTGGAACGCGGATAACCTTCGCCAATACTATCAATAATGTATCCCCTTCATGATTGGCAATAAAGGATTTCCTTGACTCTACACCCGGCTCACCTCCGAATCTGAGGACTTGTTATCTAAAGGAGCTCGTCACCATCGCGGTTAACAGGACACCACTCGGTCCGGCTAGAAGATGCCCCCAAGTCGGTTCAAGTCCCTAACAGCTTTGTACCCGATCGAGTCACCTCTCGGGCCGGCACACAAACCTCCGAGGTGGTTCTAAAGGAGCTCATCGGTATCATGGCTAATGGGACACCACTCGGTCTGGCTAGAAGACGCCCCCGAGTTGGTTCAAGTCCCTAACAGCTCTGTACCCGATCGAGTCATCCCTCGGGCCGACACACAAACCCCCAAGGTAGTTCTAAAGGAGCTCATCGCCATTGTGGCTAATGGGACACCACTCGGTCCGGCTAGAAGATGCCCCCGAGTCGGTTCAAGTCCCTAACATTTCTGTACCCGATCGAGTCATCTCTCGGGCTGGCACACAAATTCTCGAGGCAGTTCTAAAGGAGCTTATCGGCATCGCGGCTAATGGGACACCACTCGGTCTGGCTAGGAGATGCCCCCGAGTTGGTTTAAGTCCCTAACATCTTCAAACCCGATTGAGTCGCCTCTCAGACTGGCATACAAACCTCCGAGGCGGTTCTAAAGGAGCTCATCGGCATCGCAGCTAATGGGACACTACTCGGTCCGGCTAGGAGACGCCTCTGAGTTGGTTCAAGTCCCTATCAGCCCCATACCTGCTCGAGTAGCCCCTTGGGTTGGCTTACAAGCACCTAAGGTGGTACTAAAAGACTCCCTAAGTACGTTCGAATTCCCCGCATTTGGCACTAACATCCTATGTCTATCCGGCCGGGTACCTAAAGTATGAAGGACTTAATCGGCAAGGATAGCAACGACTGCTTAGTACTGAGCCTAAGTCTCCAGAATTACGGCGGCACTACATATACGTGGAACAATCACAAATAACAAGAAGAGATCTTTGAGTAAAATGTTTTCTCTCTTTATTAATATCCTTAACGATTACAAAATCCGGCTCGAAGTCAATTACAAAAAGAAGAAGAAAAAGATACATGAAGTTCTTATCTATGGCTCGCTAGGCCCCGACTCTCCGTCATCCAGGTCCCCAGGCTGGATGGCTTCAAGGCCGGAGGGGTTGATTCTGAAGACCTCAGCAACCTTCGCCTTGCCATGATTGAAGCCCTGGGCGTAGGCATCGATGCTGTCCTCGGTCACCTCCTGCTCAAAATCCTGTGACCCTCGGAACTTTGTGATAGCACTTTGAGCTCGGGCCTCGGCCCCTCAGGCTTGGCTTTCGGCCTCCTTAACCCGGGCCCCAGCGTCACAAGCTTGGGCCACAGCTTCGACCTGCTACTGCTCCGCCTCGCGCGCCGCCATCTCCGCTTTGGCGGCCCTCCCCATGGCAGCCTTAGTCTCTACTACCGCTGCGTTGGCCCGGCCCTCGACATCCTTGAGCTGGCGGATCAGCTCCTCCATCCTCTCCTTGGCCGACTCTAGTCTAGCCAAGATGATAGCTAACTTGGCTTCGGTCGCGAAGGCTCGACCGTGCTAATCGCCGCCTTGCTCTCTGCCTCCTTGAACCGGGCCTGCCACTCGTCCTGGTCGACTTTGGCTGCGAGGAGTTTGCCACCCAAGTCATTCTCCCGGGCCTTGGCCTCTAGTTTTTGGGTGAACTTTTTGGTTAGTTCATTGCATCGACCCCGAAACTTCACCCTCTCCTGGGAGCGTACGGCCGAGTCGCACGTCCGAATCATTGAGTCGCAGAGGGCGAGGACTCCTTGGCCATCTGCACGAATCGACTCGTCAGCTATGTGTCATATCAAGTAAGCATAAAAGGAAATGTAAACTAAAGTTACCTGGAGCACCACACGTAAGTCGTGTTGAGGACCCCGACAATGGTCTATTGATGCAACTGCATGCGGAATGGCGGCAGCTGCAACCTCCCCAGCAGGTGCTCCGCCTGCCTGACGTCCTCCATGGAAGAAAGCCTCGGCACCGGCCGCAGGGGTCGCCCCGGCACCTTTTTGACTGCTCACCTGATTGTGGAACATGTGGTTGGCGGCGGCGAGTCCTCCGGCTTGGCCCCCCTTCGCCTGCTGGCTCTGCCTCGGCGTCTCCCGCCGCTATTGTCGCCTCCCCCTCTCCAGCCATCGGGGGAGTCTCTTCCGTCTCTGGCTCGGGAGGAGCCGGAGGTTCGCTCTTATTTCCTGCCTGTCCCGCCTCGGCAGGCTCCATGGCGGCAGAGGTCCCGGCCTCAGAATCCAGCTCCACTACCATCGGCTCATCGATGGCCAGGGCCTCTCCCTCGGCATCAGCAGGTGGGGCCGGCTGGCCCCCCTCCTCTGCTCCCACCTCAGCCAGATCAGGAGCCGCTCCACCCATCGATGCCTCTTCCGGTGTCCTCCTACTCGGCTCCTCTGCAGGAGCCGCTGCCGCTGTTGAAGGCACCTCGCATGAGTCTCTGAGACCTAGGCCTGCTCGACTTGCCTTGCTTCGTGCCCTCCTCGCCGGCCTCCTGCCTTCTCTTGCATAAGGCCGCCTTCAGCTTCTCGGCGGGCACCTTAATTGCTGCATAGAATCAACAGTCAGTAAAAAAAAGCACCAAGCTGGGGACGAGAAGGATGGGTCTTGCGCTCACCAACCGCCGAAGCCAGGTTGGCCTCATAGAGGTTCTCCTCGGATAGTAACTCTTTGTAGGAGGGGATTTCGAAGGACGTCAGGCGGTCGAAGAGCTCTTGATCCCTCCCGTCCACGGTAGAGTTTTTGTTGGGGCCAACATCGGTTCTCTCCAATCGGCCCTCACTCCTTCCATATGGGCATACAAAAAGTGGGATTTCCATCCCTTGACTTTAGAGGGGAGATGAAGAGACCGGGCTCGGCCCGGCCTAGCAGTAAAAACCCACCACACGTCCTCGCTATGGTGGCGGAGCTTGTAGAAGGCTTGGAACATGAAAATTCTAGCCTCTGAGCCCTAAAAAAAACAGAGGACGACGAATGCACAAATGATCCGAATCGAGTTCGGAGTCAACTATGCGGGAACTAACCTATGTCTATCTAGTAGGTTTAAGAAGAAAGGATGAAAAGGGAGACGCAGTCCATATCTAAAGAACTCCTTGTACGAGCAACCCGACTAGGTAGATCGGAGTTTACTCTGTCCTCGGGCCCTGGCGTAGACAACCTGATGAAAACTAGAACCTTATACCTACTCCCAAGGTCTTCTATCTCTTCGGGGGTCATGGTGGAAGCCACCCCCCGCCGTCGGAGGAGGGGCCGGCTGGGTTTGAGCTGGAGGATCTGCCCTAACCGAGGACACTCAAGAAGATGGCTAGGCATTCGCTGTCGGACAGTTATGGATGGTGATTTCGCCAACCGACCAGGGCATGCGGTGGGCTAGAGGGACATCGTCTTCATCATCAAAAGAACAAGGGGAGCTCACCATGGGTCTCTTACCCTCCCTAATGACATGACGATCCATGGGTTTAAGGAAAGGAAGCAAAAGAGGGAACTAACCTAGTGTTAAGGAGGAAGACGAAGATTGAAGGTTTCGGGCTTCAAGGACTCAGAGCTCAGAGGAGGAAGAATAGTGAAGAAGACAGTGATGGCGTAAAAGTCTATCTCAAGCATGGGGGACAATTTTATACCACATTTTTGAATCACCTCGCCCGAGACCTCGCCACATGGCCTGCTGCCGTTGCTCGAAGTATCCAGCTATCGACAATCCTACCAGTGCCCGAGGTATAACGTCTCGGTTCTGCCCAGGGAGCAGGATTTATGGCCAATGACAAGGTGTGGGGAACAGTAAAATAATGATGACGCCCACCTTTTTCCCATCCCTTGAGAGGCACTCTTTCGGTGCGCCCGGTGCTGACATCATCCCCCACCTTTTCGCTTGATTGTGGAAGATTTTTGATGCGACATCACCTCGGGAGAGCGCATCGTACTTTCGGCAATTAAGGGCGTACAAAAGCTTGCAATTATTTCCAATTTTGCACTCCTTTCTCCCGAGGGTCAACGGACGTGTGGCCCCTCGCACTCAAGAGCGGAGGGGCATCTAATGTGGCCGGTGGTGCCACGTGGACAATAACGGCAAAGTTGGCCAACGGCGTGAGCGGAAGCTGACGGACATGCTTGCCCTGACTCCTCCAAGTCGGCCGAGGCAGCCTCGACTTCTTCAAGTCGGCCCCTTGCAGCCCCGACTCCTCCAAGTCGGCCAAGGCGGCCCCGACTTCTCCAAATTGGCCCCTGCGGCCCCGACTCCTCCAAGTCGGCTGAGGCGGCCTCAACTTCTTTAAGTCGGCCTCCTACGGCTCCGACTCCTCCAAGTCGGCCAAGGCGGCCCCAACTTCTCCAAATCGGTCCCCTGCGGCCTCGACTCCTCCAAGTCAGCCAAGGTGGCCCTGACTTCTCCAAGTCGGTCCCCTGCGGCCCCGATTCCTTCAAGTCGGCTGAGACGGTTTCGACTTCTCCAAGTCAGCCCCCTGCGGCCCCGACTCCTCCAAGTCTACCGAGGCAACTCCAACTTCTCCAAGTCGGCCCCCTACGGCCCCGACTTCTTCAAGTCGTCCGAGGTAGCTCCTACTTCTCCAAGCTGGCCCCCTGCGGCCCCGACTCCTCTAAGTCGGCCGAGGCAGCCCCAACATCTCCAAGTCGGCCCCCTATGGCCTCTGTCAGGTCCACCTACCACTCCATCTATCGCTTGACCATTGCCAGGCCCACCTACTACCTGACCTATGCAGTCTGACACAGTCAGGCCCACCTACCGCCTGACTCATGCAGTTAATGGGACCAAGCCCATCAACCACCAGGCCCATGTCTTCGATGGGATAGAGCCCACCGACCAGCTCCTACTCACGTAATTACCATGTTTCCCATAGACATTCCTTTTCATGGAACTTTACATGGCTAATCCCCAGATGGATGTCAAAGGCCGATAAAAGGTAAGAGAATTTAGAATCAAGGTACGTAAGCACGAGTATCCACACATTCACACTCACATTCCCTTACACACTCCTAAACCCTAAGGGGCACTCCGACCCCTGGGGTCTTCTTTCTTTTCGGGAGGCTTCTTCAAGCTCCCTTCCGGCTATGACCTCGGTTGCTGACTTGACCGTGGAGGGTCCCTACCAGAGCTTCTTCTGATACCAGGGCTTCTTGCAGGTCATCCGTTTCGGAGAGAACCATACCAGCAGTCAGCATTTTTTCTGACATCTAGTTCCAGTGATCGAGCGTCAACACCATCTAATCAAGAATTGACCATGGTGGGATAGCCACACCTTAACATTGCCCCTCCTATAATCGGCCAACACAAGGGAAGCCTTTAGGACCGAGCAAGAACAGTTGATAGCCGACCCAAACTAAGGCTGAAGGGCAATGAAATGGAAGAGAGTCAAGGGCTAGGCTTTCTTAGTAATTCGTTGGCCTTTTGCTCCTACATATGGTCTTTAATAAGTAGTTAATTAATAAGAGGTAAGGAAGGGATGAATGAATAGAAAGAGGGAAATATGGTCTTTTGATCAAGGCTTACCTTCATTTGATGTTCTATTGCAGTTGACAAGGCAAATTCAACCCTTATCTATGGAAAAGCCACAATAGGAAGTAACTAGTAGAGGAGATGGAGATCAATAAAAAAAGGAAGAGTGGTGCCTCTAAAGAGACTTTAATCAACAATTTATAAATTAAAGGGTAAGGTTGAGAAATCTAGTGTCCACCACATTGCTGTATGATTCTAGCCCTCGCTCTCTCACCCCTTACATTGGTTCTCAGCATGGGGGCAATTCACAATATTTCCAACATTTTAAATGCTAGTAGGGGTAAAAAAAAAAGGACTTAAATGGATAGAATATATAAAAGCCCATGCTAGCAAATGTTTAATCCTATATCAATTATATACTAAAGAGATCCTAAGTATTTATATATAATTCAAGAGCCCAAATAATTCTTTCTTAACTAGCATTTTTAGGTAAGGTTCAGGCTCATTATATTAGCATTTTTATAAAAAAATGGCATTTAATTCTTCATCGGATGTTTGATTTGCACCCATCAACAAGAGCTTTTCCCTCCTAACCTTAATTGATTAAATCAAAGCTATTCATAAAATACCTTCTAAAAGCAAATCATGGGATGCCACTTACATTTTTAGAGGCAAAGTATTATCCTAAAATAATAGAACCCTTTTGATAGTAATTTTTTTCTTAATGGAAATAAAAAGTATTGGAAGCCACTAGTATCATTTTGATCATTGAATATTGTGATAGATTGAGAATTTGAGGCCGATCACCCATCACAAGTCCTAGGGGAAATAGAAATGTACTTAATTTTACTCTAGAGAACTTTGAAGCTATTGATAAAAAACTCGAGTGAAAGTTAATTGATGGCAAATGAACTTAAGTTATAAGTACTTAAATTTCTTTTCTTTTCTATCGGATGTGAAATTATTTTTAAAATATTGCATTTTCTTTGTAAGTGATGATAGTATATAGGTTTTGTAGATCTTCATTTTTAATATCACTCATCATTATCTTCTTGACCTATTGTATAGACTCAATTGGTTGTATCTATTCTAGGCCACTATAAGGTAGCCACGGTCAACTAAAACAAGCACCAGTTTGGCACCGTAAGAGAAGCCCTACTCGACTGCCACTCGCATAACGTCTTTTGCACTACAGTAATACTCTACTGCCATAGCAGGACCAGAGAACCCAACAAGAAGGGAATGGTGATTTGTAGCAGCACTCCAGAAATAATGCTTGCTATTTGCTTAGCTTCAAGGCGTTAAACTTTTATTTGGCCCTCTCTTAGCTTCAAGGTGTTAAACTTTATTTGGCCCTCTCTAAAACAATCTTCATCATGAACTTTCATGCACATTAAATAAGCACTTGGCAATTAAGCTTTGCTGTCAGGCGGGATCATGCCTCGTTTCTCTGATTATTTCTTCTGTTAACCACAATGTTTCATGAATGCACCCATTCACGATCCAAAGTCATGTGATCTTATGTTGTTGAAAGTAGATGATGCCCTTCTGGAAAACTAATAGAGTATTAATCAGGAGTGCCTAATAGTTGGAGTCATGTTGTATGACTGTTGCTTAAAGATGTGATCCAGTCAAAGAATCCTGTGGGTGTTCATGGCGCTACATCATTTAGAAAATAGATCGGCTCAGTAAACTGGGCCAATTTCTCATGCTCTCTCCTTTCCTCTTTAATTTTGTGGTTAAAGAATTGGTACCAGGCCAGGAACTGTTGGGTTAATTGATCTGTACCTCTTCTTTAAGCACTTCACCTTGGAGTAGGTTCAGCATTTACAAAACAAATTGATACTAGGATGTGGATGGTATACGTATCATTTAATTGATAAATGTTGGAGGAACCATGCAAATCTCTTCTATAGGTTGGCTGAGGCAGAGATATATAAATCTAGCGAACCAACTGCTGGGCTACCAAGGTTTGGACCTGAAACTAAACCCATATCAGACTTCAGGGATTAGCCCGGGTTCAGGCTGAACCTGAAAGGTAAAAGGAAAATTCTTTGTGCACCACGGATGGTGTAGAAAAAAAGCACATCGTGCACGATGCAGAAAGGATGAAAATATTCTCAGCATACATGTGCATGGATCAATGATTATGCACGGTGCGCGCTTCTTCTTATACCGTGCAGTGCATAAAGACTTTTCCAAGATAAAATGGCATCTACTTGAACCTGGTCGGACCATTTTATTGATGTGGGGTAGGCTAACTTGATTTTCTTAAACTAATATACCTGAAGTGATTAGCATAATTGCATGTTTGGACCATAGTTAACGAGGAAATATCACATAATGTAAATCAAAATATTTTTTTAAAAAAAATTGTATTCATTTGTAGATCTTATAAGATTTCTATTTTTTCAATTGGATTCAACTGAAATATTTTTTAAAAATTTTATGGAAACAAACCTTCAATCCTATAAGTTCATAGCCTCTTATACAATTCTCTTATGCCCTTAGACTTTTCTTATTTATGGTACCACTCATATACAGCTAGAAACCTTGTAGAAAAAGCTTTCTTAATTATATGAAGAGTGGCAATATATAAGGTTAAACCCTATCTCAATGAATGTTTTTATAAGAGAGGATATTGAAAGGTAAATCTAATAACAAATTAGACTTCTACTGGCAAATGTTGATAATATATAATTACAAATTAGGTCACTGCTCCTAAGACACAACATCAGTTGTTTTACGAATGGTGAGGCAAAAGGTAAAAAAAAAAAATAGAGATGATGATGGTGCTAGAATGTAATGGTCGAACACCATACACCAATACCTACAAAAATAATAATGAGGTATATGAATCGAGAACACGAAGAATGATGCAGTTGGAAAAGAATCCTCTTGGCAGTTGAAGCAAGATGCTTGTAGTAACAAAAAAAGAATTTGAAGGGGCTGGGGGTTCTTGGTGAAAGCTCTCTAATACTCAAATCAATAAATAAATGTATAAAGATGGTCAAGGGTAAACCTTACAGCCATAAGACATAGTTTGCTTCAGTTTATTTACCAAAGGAGAGTTGTGGTGTCCCTAAGGTCTCAATCATCTTCGAACAAGCCTTTTTTTAAAAAAAATAATTTTCAGATTTGATGATAGGATTATGCCACTTCTTCAAATTATGGCCACATGCATTGCTATGATGGGCTAAATTTATAGATAAGACAAGACTGACTACCATAAGCAACAATCTCCATAAGTAACCGTGGGATGTACCAATTGGCCAAAGGATGTACATATCTTATCTCATCAATTATATGTCATTAGTTGATCTGTTGGCCATGTTTTTTCCAATATTGTCTTATTGAGCATACCATAGATGGCTAACATGCAATGAATTGCCACATGCCACTCAACTAGAGGCCAAAAGTTGAGCTACTTAGGTGAGGGATAGATCTTATTGAGCATCGATTCACTCGGAGTTTGTTAGCTCTTCACATTCAAGATAGACCTTTGAGTCTTTCCTTGAGTGGCAAGCTTCAAGCGATAATCCTTTAGGTTTTCTTAAGTTGTAAGTGGACAATCCTTGCAATCTCTCTATTTCTTTTTTGAGATAGTTCTTCCGAGCTATCCATTCTAGTCCTCTTCTATGCCTTAAGTAATGCCTAGATTTAAAATATGGGTTCATGAGCTAAGGGGCTTTTGAAGCTAGTCAGCTCCATCTTATTGTCCCACACTTAGAGGTCAATGCGTGGGCGAATAATACCCTTTATGAATCTTTTTTTTTTTTTAAACCTGTATATTCTTTGCTTTAGAGTCAACAAAAGAATTTTTTTTTTTCAACATTACTTGGCTTTTGCCTAAAACTATTGGGAAAGATTTAGCAAGTCCTTTTGAGGAAAGTTTCCTCTAAGGGGCTACTTCCCTTAGTGGGATAGGTTCTTTCTTTGTTGGATAACAAAAGTTTTTTTAAATGGGTCTATTGATAGGGACTACTTGCCTCTTCCTCCTAAGAGAGTTCTTCCAAAAATCCCTTAGTATCCTTTTCTTTCTCCTGAGTATACTAGTATGTCTCATCTTCTTTTTCTTGAAAAGAGTTCTTTCAAGCAATATTGATATTCTGGTCTTTCTTTTTCTTAAAAAGAGTTCTTACTGGAAGACTAGCTCTCTAATAGAGTAGACCTTCTCTTTCTTAATGAGGAGAGTTTTACTAAGAAATATTTATATTTACTCTCTCTTTCTTTCAAGAAGAGTTCTTCCAAATAGGTTAATTCTTCGATGGAACATACCTTCTTCTCTTTCTCAACATGAGAGTTCCTCTAGCTCTCTTTTCTTACACGAAAAGTTCTTTTAAGCAGATCAGTTATTTGGAGAAGCAGACCTTATTATCTTTCTCGGTGAAGATAGTTCTTACAATCGATGTTGACATTCCACTCTCTTTCTTTCAAAGAGAGTTCTTTTATATTGGTTAGGTTAGCTCTTTAGAGGAGCAGACTTTCTTTTCTTTTTAGGTGAGGAGAGTTCTTATTAGTGATGTTGATATTTTGCTCTCTTTCTCTTGAGAAGAATTCTTGTAGTAGGTCGGCTCTTTAATGGAGCAAACTTTCTTCTTCTTTTTTTCAAAAAGAGTTTTTTCAAGCAAATTGGTTCTCTAGATAAGCAAACTCCTTTTCTTTCTAAGTAAGAAGAGTTTTTCTGAGTGATGTTAATATTCTACTCTCTTTCTCTCAAGGAATATTCTTTTAAGTTGGTTCTTTGATAAAATGGATATCCTTCTCTTTCTGAGTGAGAAAAGTTCCTTTTAAGTAATATTGATATTCCATTCTCTCTTTGTAATATTTTTTTGCATGAATAGTTGCATATTGGATGAAAAAAGAATGGTTTGAAGAGTTACAACTTAAATTCATCTGCTACTAATTTACACTCAAATTTTTAAGGTCATGTAGATCCGGCACAGTAACAGATTAATTAGACCAGCAAGTGAACTTTGGCCATTACAAATGGTATTAGAGCCGATATGGATGTATAAAGGTTGGTGAAAAAGAGGAAAGAGCTACCTATAAGATGATGGTACAAAATCCCATTACGATAGGAAGCTATCCTTATAGTATCAATAATCTCATTGGAAATAAATTTTGGTTAGCTTGTAGTGTGCGGTAAGGACATCGTCTAATAAAGAGAAGAGATTACACTAATAGATTAATTAGGCTAAGTGGATTGAACTTAAAGCATCACACTAATAACTTAATTTTGAAGGAGGTCTCCATCCAAATCCTTGGAATCACTAAAAGAAAACATAGGTTTTCAACAAAAATACTACAAAAAAACGTAGACCTTTAACTAGATAGTGTCAATTTAAAAATGGTTTGTTTAACAAACTTCTTTAACTAGCTAGTGGGCATTCAAAATTGGAAAAAACTCGTCCATCTATTTTCCTATTCATTTGCACTTCTTTATTTTGAGATGGACCTTTAAACTGAACCGATTCCTCAAAAATAGAGGATCGTTTTGGGAGGTACTCAAAATTGGAAGATTGCATCCATTTTATAATTCCGTTCTTTTGCACTGCACCGAAAGAATTAGAAAATTTTACAACTAGGGGACGTCGTGGACTCTGGCAAAAGTGATTGCTTCACGCTCGCTGGTCAGGGCTTGACAGATAAAAACGGTTGTCCTGTAGCTGAAGATGACACTAAAAAGGAGTGTTTGAAATAAAAAATAAGAAAAATGTATTCAAGAAATATTTTTTAAAATATATCTAAAAAAATTTAATTAGAAGGAATAATTTATGTTTAACCATGAGTTATCCCTTGAACTTATTCCTAGGAAATTTAGGAATAACTAAAGTTATCCCTTGATAGCAGAGTTGTAATTTTAAAAAAGTGCTTATTCCCTCAGCTATTCCCTGGATAAATGCTATCCTATACATTTATTCAGAGATAATTTTGGGGAGTCAAATACTACCTAAGGCTGTTTTTGATATCGAGGATAAGGAGGATATTCCTAAATATTTTTTCTTATCCCCAAAAGCTATAGCTAGAGAGGATAGTTTTGAAAAGTTTAATCAGAAGAGATAACCTATGTTTATGGATTATTCCCTGAACTTATTCTCTAGGAAATCCAAGAAAGTTATCCTTTTATGGCAAATATTTATTTAAAAAAAAAAGGTGATTATCTCTTGAGCTATTCCCTGGATAAATGCTATCCTGTACACTTATCTAGGGATAGCCTTTCATGAATCAAACACGGCCTAAGGCATTTGAATCAATGTTTGAAAAATCAGATCCAACAATAAATTAACTTAATATTTGAACCATGAATCAATTGATTTGATCAGGTAAATCGATTTAATTGAATCAAATGATATCATAATTAATTTTTTATTTAATAATATAAAAAAAATAAATATTAAATTATAAAAAAGTATTTTTAAAACTTATAAATATGTTCAAAAAAATATATAACATAATATTTTTATTTAAATTTTATAATTTCAATCAATGAAATTAATCAGATGGAAATCGAAATGAAAAATTAAAAATTTAAATATTCAATCCTAATTTTACTTATTAAAATTAAAAGTCTAAAAATCAGGTTTGAACTGATTCTTTGTAATCTGATAAGTTCAATATTTTTTTAATTTTTATTAAATTATATAAAAGTTAACTTTATTAATAAAATTGAATCAAACTAATGATCAATTTTTGGTTAGATTGGTTAGACCGGTCGGTTAGGTTCGATTTTCAAAACCATAACTTGGATGGGCAAGTTATTGAGCAGTTGAAAATGTGGGTCAACACTATGGGCCACGCTCAAGTTTAAGTTCACCAACCTAAATCTGAGCCAGTTCAATAGGCCTGGATTCAAACGGAACACAAAGTTCTACTTTGTGTGGGAACCTGTTATTAGCTTTTATAATAAAAAGTCATGAACAATAAGAAGAAAATAAAAATTTTATTTTTGTAATGATTCTTGGGCTATTGATTGTCGTCCGTTCTACGTTCTATAATTTCCCAAAGTCATGAACAATAAGAGGAAATAAAGAATTTATTTTTGTAATGGGATTTCTTGGGTTCCTGCATGTCGTCCCTTCTACGTTCTATGATTTCCCCATATGATAAGCAAGCTAAGATAGTTATTTTTTATTGAGCTAAGATAGTTATTTTTTATTTCTTTCTCTCATAATTCCAATGAGTTTAATCAAATTATCCTTCTATGAAATCTTTTTTTAATACAAATAAGACAATTTTATTCACAATCATCCATGGGCATTTAGGGCTGCAAAATGAGTTGAATTTATATAAAAAAAAATTATACTCAATAAGTTATTTGAGTCAGTTCAAAATTAAGTATGACTCACATGCAACCATAATATTATGTTCAAGTTATGGCGACTCAAGTCAATTTTGCATTTGAGTTAACCATATAGTTACTATTTTATAACTAAAATCTAATTATCAACAATTAAATACATGATTATTAAAAAATTTAAAAAAACTAACAAGCCAATTTAAATTTAAATTTTATTTAAAAACTTTTAGTTCCATTCAAGTAACTGATTATTCTTAAGTTTATAAATTATAATTTTTAAAATTAATATATTTAAAGGTATTGTAAATAAAAATTTATCAAATAAATAAAGAAACATGAATATTCAGATATAATTAAGTAAAAATAAATGAGTAGAGATGCAATTATTAATATGAAAGGAGGAATTAGTTTAATTTGGAGTTTATTCAATGAATTGATAAAGATAATTGGAGTGGTAAAAAATATATTATATAATTCAAGTCTGTGATTCAAGTTGAATCAGGTTCAAGCTGGATTGAGTTTATTTTCTATTATCTAAATTAGACACGAATAATACATAGATCAATTTGAAGAGGAAAAAAAAAAAAGAAGCTCAAACTCAACTAAGAAGTTAAATCAGGTTTAATTTAAAATTCGACTAAACCCATGGATCTTCAAATATATATTGGATCTAATTACTTGGGCCATAATCGGATTGGATCACGATGTCAATATGCCCAAATCTTGAGAAAACTGCTTTATTAAAACTATAAGATTCGGTCCACCTTATAAAGTTTATCTGGTGTATAATATTTTATGGTTTTTTTTTATGCATATAATTATTGAGAGTAGAAGAATCAAAAATTAAAAAAAAAATTTGATACGATGGATCGAATGTTACTTAATGGACTAATTCTTGTCTAACGAAGGGCCAATCCATTAATTTATGTTTTTTTTAAAATATTAATAACAACTTACTAATCTGCAAATCCTACGTGTTCTTGAGCTATAAACTGCCTGAGTTGCCGGCAACGTATAAGAAGTAAAGGACATGGGCTCGAGCGAAACTTTTAAGGCGCAAAAGTGAGGATAGTTTATTGGAAAATGCTTTGTACATTGTCTTCACTGCGGAATGATCTGCATGCGATAATTTGCTCATATATAGATTCACATCAAAAAGTTCATTCATAGGTCCTGAACCATTAATGCATAGGCTCTCATACGAGTAAATCATTATGTCCGATGCAGACCATTCTGCACCAAAATAGTATACAAAAACTTTTCAATTTATTTGGCTTCTTGAGTCATTCAATCTGGTATGCCTAAATAATACTGACTTCCCAATGCATTGACATAGACTCAAACCATTCGGACGCAAGCTTGAATTTGGTCGTGTCATTTCTCTCTCTCTCTAGTTTACGTCCATAGCATCATCCATGAGAATCAACAAGATGTTAAAAAAAAAAATATTCGAATCAAACAACGAACTAGCTTGTCATTTGGGTTATGGGTCAATCAGTTCGATTAGATAAATCGATTTGATCGAACCGAATGATATCATAATTAATTTTTAATTTAATAATATAAAAATAATAAAAAAAATAAATATTAATTCAAGTGAAAAATTAAAAATCTAAAAATCTAACCCTAATTTCATTTATCAAAACTAGAAGTCTAAAACCGAGGTTGAATTGATTCTTTGAAACCCGACCAATTTAATAGATTTTTTCGATTTTCATCGGATCATATAAAAGTTAACTTTAATAATAAAACTAGATCAGACTGATGATCGGATCCCGATTGGACTGGTTCGATTGATCGGTCCAATCTGATTTTCAAAACCATGAAATTTCCATGAGTAACACCCTTGTCAAGTTTCACCAAAGATGTGTTTGGATAAAAGATTTTTAAAAGGAATTTCATTTGAATGAGAAATTTAGAATTTAAAATCAAAATTAGCTACTCTTAAGAGAAAATTTCTAAAATTTGTACAAACCTCTCATGGTGATCATTTACAAATCTTACTTCTGAAAATGTCATCTATAAATTCCTTCTAAAAATTCACCGGCAAGTAGTCAAATTATTTAATTTTATTTACATGACAAAATATTTACATAAGCACTACAAAAATTTTATTTTCATAAATACTTATTTTATCTAAGATAAAAATATTTTATTGTTAATATTACTTAAATATCATGTATTTATTCATAAATAAATATTACATAAATAAAATAATAGTTATCTAAAATAATAATATTATCAATAAGCATAGATATTATCAATAATACATTTAATAAATATTATTAATTTAAAATGATTATCTAATTAAATTAATGTTTATTTTATAATTTATATAACTAAATATTATTATTGTATTTTATAACAATAAATATTTATACGTATTCTATGATTAATTTCTATATTTTATAAATATTTTATAAATAGATATTCTTATTTAATAAAATATTTGTAATAAAAATATAAATTTAAATAGAAACATTAATGATATTATTTATAAATTTTTATTTTTTATTAAATAAAATAATAAGTATAAATGTTTAATAAATATTGATATTTCATAAATATTATTAATAAATAATATTAATAATAAGTATTTGAATATTAATTTGAAATAATAAATATTAGTTAACATTATTAAATAAATATTAAATATTTATTTAATAATGCTGTATATTTACCTAAAATTATATATATTTTTGTAAAATTACATTAATTTATATAAATATTAAAAAATAATATTTTTAGAAAACTTTATAATTCTTAGATAAACTTCCATTTTCATAAGTAAGTATCCAAATAAGGAATTTATGAAATATTAAAATTTTGAAATGGTGTATTTTAAAATGTTGTATTTAATTTTTTTTTTAAATACTTTATCCAACACAACCTAAATTAATTTAGCATATAGTGACAGGAGTTGTTGCTCATGATAATAAATGGTGTTGATGCGGATTTAGTTGATCATGATGGGATCTTAATAAATCTCTATGCTTGGTTCTTTGTTAGCTATACTAAGATTTAACATGAGTGCCAAAGAGCACCTTTAGAAGATCTTAAAATATTTTCAAATGATTTGAATTTAATGCTTTTGGACAAAAGCTCTAGTAAAATATGTGGAAATTTTATTTTTATTAGATCTGAAGGTTATAAAGTATAAAATATCATCATACTATAATATAATACAATATTATAATATGATCATTACATTAGGCTAATATCATAAAAAAATTGTTATGTTTTATAAGATATATAAAATATTTATTATATTATTTATATGAGTATTTATAATAATTACTTTTATACAAACTAATAGCTACTGTGCAATTTGCTGTCATTTTTATTACTACATAAAATTTTTAATTTACTTATCATGTAAATATTAAAGTAAATATAGAGATCAAACAGCAAATTGCGAGCTCTACTTCTAATATGATCTAAACTCTGCATACAGTAGTGTTAAGTGTGTTAATTGCGTGTCCTTTGTATAAGGTTAAGAAACTATTTATAAAAAAAAAAAAAGATTATGGGTAACAGATTACACCTAAGTTTAAAAAAAAAAAAAATTGCATTGCAGTGTAAAAGTCTATGTATTGTATATACTGATTAGTTGCATATATGTGCACGCCATGCATATAATATATAAAAAAATAAAAGTATTTTTAATATATATAATCATATATATGTATAATTAATTATCATGCAAATGTATACGATTTGCATCCGATGCACAGTGTCCTTTTTCCCTAGGTTCTATCCTAATAATAAATGGTGTGGGCCGCATGATCGCCGGCCAAACTGCCGGACGACACGGTATCTGGCTTGAGCCACATGATCCGTACCCAAACCGCCGAACCAAGGATCATCTTTCGTTTTGGGTTTGCGTGATGACGCATGGGTGAGCCCGGTGGACCCGAGGGAAGCCCGAGAGGATCAACCCAAACTGACACGCGGGCAGATCTCGTTGGACACCGCAGATCCAAATCTCACAAGTGGTTGCCACGTCCAACGAAATCTCAATCGAGTTCCGATAGCGTCCATCCCTTTCTTCCGAATTCTATTGAGAGGCGACTGCCACCTCTCACTTGGCTCTCCACGCCTCTCACTCCAATTGGGGATCTTCGTTGCCCCCAGTTCGACCTCGACCTACAAGAGAACTCCAAGGTATGCGTTTCCTTGTCTAGGGTTTTAAACTTTTAGTGGCTTCTTCCGTGGTTTTCGTTTTGCCAGACTGGAGGTGCGTCTAGAGCTTTATTTCTCCATTTTAGCTGTTGAGTAGGGTTTCTTGCCCCGTTGACCGTTCTTCTTCTTTTTTTTTTTGATGATTTATAGTGTCTTATTCTGAAAAAAATCTTTTCCGGCAAAGCTGGCTTTTTAGCATTGAAATACTAAGCAAGCTAAGGTTTCCGATTTCGAGTAGTAGTTTCCATGCATAAATATGATTATAATTAGTGTATTTAGTGTTCTTGCAAATTCTTTCAGTGAAGAAGCTTGCTTATTAGCATTGAAATGCTAACCACGCTAAGGTTTCCGATTTGGAGTAGTAGTTTGTATGCCGAGGAATGTTGACAGGAAGGTGGGAGAAGTAATTAGTGGCACGGGTTTGCTGTTTGGCCTCATCACTTCCACAAAGTGGATTTTTTTTTTTTTTGGGACAGCAAAGCGATGTGGTGGTACCTAAGGATTTGACTTGTACCGCTAAGGTCTCGACGCTTTCTTTTCTTTTCTTTCAAAATTTGACGTTTTGAACTGGACGCATGTCTTCGAGGTCTTATGCATGTTCGGTCAAATGCTTGTGTCGTACATGTCAATCAAGGTTTGTTGAAATTGTGGTGCTATAAATATTTGATGAAGACTCCATAAATTGGGAATGCATCTTTCAGTGGATTCGGGAATAAATCCTTCATCTAGTAATTCATCTTATTTGCTAAAGTCTGATCCTCCAAAACTTTCAGACATATGAGTCAAGTAGACTCAGTTTAGTAGGATGACTACAGTGTGGTGATATACAATCAAGTTGAGAAAGTCAA